>JAJGOT010000690.1:220000-359122 GCA_022457155.1 Cladopsammia gracilis
ACTTTCTTATACAAGCGCATGAGTATAGGCTACCAGTGTAGTTGGCCAATTTAAATTCCATCATTTTTGCTTTCCCAAATGAGCTAACACCATCAGGGAAGAACAACTCTTTTCCAGTTTCAATGACATTGTCAGCTGTTGCATCAGATGACAGATACATGTCTCTGGTACTGCCGCCCTGGTCTGTGTACCTTGTCTATGTACCTCTTCTACTTGTCGTCGTTATGTAGCCACCCAAGTTGTACTCTTTTTGTACCTCTTCCTCCTGGAGCTTTTCCTTTACTTCTCTTGTTTGCCACGAACCACTGGAGGTTTCCAATCTTCTCTCTGATTTGTTTCTTCAAAATCTTTTCTAGGAAATCCGTTCTAGGAAATCCTTCTTTTCATTCAGCCTCTCCTTACTTTCCGACTCCTGAACTTTTTCTATGCAAAATCTTCGAAGACATGAGGTCACCCATTTTTGTAAGCCCTAATGCGTGCAAATCTTCATCAGTTGCATGGGCTGTTGTATGGTGGCTGATAGCTATCAATCAATTTTTTTGTTGATATTTAAAATATAAAATTTTAAAACACATTTGAATAGAAAAATTATTAAAAAGAAAATTAAAACAAAAATAAAAACGAAAATAAAATACTTTTCAAATCAAAATGAAAAAAAATTCTTTTTGAATAAAAAACCAAATAAAACCTCAATTGAAAAATTTTATCGGCCTAGTGCTATCAAAACTCATTTAACAAATGAAAATAAAATGAAAAAAGAACATTTTCCAAATAAATTGCTTTTTATTTTCAAAATGAAATTAAAAGTGAAAATTTATCGGCCTAGCACTATCACAGTATCCCATATTGCATTTAAATCATTGACATTGCAGGAGAGGGACTGGTAACGGTTAGCTTTATCGTTCACAAAATGGCTGCATAGTGGAAGAATTTCAAGAACTCAATGAAAGAGAAACGGACTGCCAAGCTTAAAGCACCTTCTCACAACATCCTACAGAAGGAAGAAATCGTTATTCAAAGGTTAAGCCCTGAGGTTTCAGGTAAGGCGCAGACGCACAGTCGCATCGGTGTGTGAGAATTTGTCCCTTTCGAGTACGAGGAAGTGACATTGAACAATATCAAGAATGCATGCAAAAGACACTTTGCTTCAATAGTGGGAGAACGCATGGTATGCGATGTACTGGCAGGAGAACAAGGCCCGTCCTGTAATTCGTTAGAGCAAATTCCCGACCTTAAAGTTATGCACATACGTTTTATTGAGCGAATCGACTGAGATGTTGCAAGCATGACAGGAAACCGCTTGGAATGTAATGGACAATCGAAACCGAAGCGACCATTCAAGAGGGCAAATACACAGTTGTTGCCAGCTACAAAAGCCCAAAGCCCTAGTAAAGCCTTCCCAAAAAGTCTTTTGGTGCTGGAGATGATAAAGCTCGGCAGAGTTAACAACAAAAAGTCCACTGAAGGAATTGAGCTGTTCACGTTTGATATCGCTGACATGGCGTGGTCCAACCAACCTTCAACAGTAGAAAAATTTTAGTATTGCCAATAAGCCTTTTGGCTGAGGAGGCTTTCGTGAAGCATTTAAGGCCACGAGCAAAATGCCAGAAATTGCCAGTTTCTTGGTGTTGCGGATGGTGTGATCACCAAATGATGTAAAACAAAATTCAAAAGACACTGAACTATACCCACACCACAACACAAAAGCTAACCAACAATGATATTTGGCAGAAATGTGAAAGTCTGGCCCACTTTTCTTATGAGCGTTAAAGTGAAAATCTCATGGTGGCAGATATGCAGGGCAGTTTGATCTGGAAATTGCCTCTAAGGAATTGGTGCATGGTGAAGAGGTGTTATTTTCCACTGGCAATTTGTCATCATAGTGATTGCAATTTGTATTGCACCCTTTTGGGACTTACAAAATTGCCACAGTGAAAAACTTTAAAACACTTTACACATACTGTATTTAGTGATGATACATATGTATTGATGCTTCAGATTTGGACTGTTGGGTTAGCCAAGGAAGCTTATTCAAGTATTATTATTGGTTATATAATTATGCTGCTATGTCAAAACTAGATGTTACGTTTATGTTTTATGGACAAATATGTCACATTTTGTTGATGAGCCAAATGGACTACAAGGTGTGGATTTTATTGTCTCTACATGCACTTTGTTCCAGATAGATTGCTACTGAAAATACCAGATAAGAACCAGTACTGAATCTGGTTGGTGTGAATGAAGGGTTGGGCATAAAGGGCCTATATGTTGAATTTTGGATCATTTTACTATTTTACAGATTTGCCTTATGTTTTGACACTAGTTTTGCTTTTATTTTGTTAATATATAAAGATAGCCTGAGCCTAACAGCGTCGCTCTTTGAACAGAAAGCCGATGATAAACTTAACTGAGGTGAAAGGTCGGAAGCACAAGAATAAAATTGACGACCGGGCCTATCTTTCAATTTTAGCAATTCTCAAAAACAGACTTACGCGACCGTTTGTACAGTACATTTAGACCGTACAAAAGTTCACAAAAATAACTTTTTCTCCGTCTAGAATAATTAGTACGACTAATTTCCAAATAAAATACACCTGCTGCTTATAAAAATTGTCCGAGAAACTGATTTGGAAATGAAAATTGCAAAAAATACAAACTATTTGCATAAGACCACGCGTGTGAAGTATCCAAGTCTTGTTTTGTTTCGTTTACATAAAATCGTTTTTCAACCTATGTAATGAATGAACAAACACATGAAAATGGACAACACAATCTTCTTTCGAAAAATCTTATTCAAATCTCCATAAGTTTATGTTTAAAAGCAAAACGCGAACCATTAAGAGGCCGAGATGTCTCCGATGAAAGAAATCAAAACAACTGAATTTAATTGAGCGAGTGTTACAAACAATTCTCCCGAAAACTAGCGAGAACACAAAAACGTCAATTACAGATTGATATCAACATAAATTCCCATCGAAAAATGTATTTTGTTTTACCTTTAAGTCCTTCCACTGCTTGGAAATTGTTTAAATCTCCGCTTCTTCAGTGCTGAAACCCGAAGTGACAAACATCTTCCCGCATTGCTCCCATCCTTAAAGCAAGATTTTATCTCTGAAAGCTCTTCTATTTCCACTATAGCAGCTTCTGAGTATCCCATAATTAGTATCCCTGTCTTGAGTAGCAAACCGCAAAAAAATTCAAGAGAATAACGACTTTAATTTAAACGGTTTTCTCCGCTAAAACACAGCAGTGTTTTCCCAGGTGACGTGAAAATTGCAAAGATCCCGGTGTGGCGTCATACGCGCATGTTTTGCGACGGTCTACACGCCCGCGAGTTAGCCCTAAGCGAAACATTCCGCTAGCCATGACCATGAAAAATGATGGCCATGGGTTCTACGGTTCTCTGGTTCTATGAGTATGGGGCTGCGCAGCATGGCCTTCGGCCAGGCAAGAGCTCCGCTATTAGAGGGCATATACACCTAATTGCAATAACATTTTCATTGAAAAAAGGCTAAAAGGAATTAATTAGGAATTAGTTTTTGCACTTTTCCTTTTGTAGTGTAACTCATACTCATACTCATTTTTTCTTTGGACAAATCTGTCCAAGCGGGGAAAGGTGCAATGAGGTTAACCCTATGTGAAGCACCAACCCATGAAACAAGGCCAGACCACTACACCGGGAACTCCGTGCACATGTAACACCAGGAACTGCACATGTAACAGTTTTTCTCAGGGAATGAGACACACAGCTGGGTAGCAAAAATTTGCAACGCATGCAGTTGTGATGATTAAGTTTATAAATTCCTGTTTGGCTTTTTTCATTTTTTATTTTTCTATGACAACTTATTGCAGTTAGGTTTATGTCAAGATATTAAAAAGAATGCCAAAACAAAAAGAACAAACAGAAATCACACCCTCTAATGAAAAAAAAAACGGATTTGTGTTAAACACACTAAAGTGGTTGTGTCTGCAAAAAATGAGTCAAATTAATGACATACAATTTGACACATTTCATATATGCACTGTTTACAAGTTCTTTGAGTTATTGTTACAAGTAATATACTTGCAGTTATTCTAAGTAAATGTTTTCTTGTAGGCAATACAAGATTGTCTATGATTTTCAGTGGCAAATGGAAACTGATTATAAATAATGTTACATAAAGTTATTGTTTATCGGAGAAAATTTAAATTGCATCTGATTTTCTGATCACATGATGTAATACTCTTAAAAGAAATATTAATTTGTGCACAAGTTGCTCAATCTGAACTTTCAGACTGAAGTCATATGCATGATACCTGATACAAATTTGATGATTAGAATGACAAAAATTCATTTCATTCTACCTCGCCAAGCTCGTACGAAGGAAAATCATTTTCCTTCTACAGAACGCTGAAGCATAAACACACGCTACAACAATGTAAAGGCAGGCAGTGTGCGAACACTTGCCCGACGGTATTTTAATAACAATCTCAAAGGAAAATTTTACAATCATAGAATAGACAAAAGAAAAAGGCACAACAATGTAAAGGCAGAGCAGTGTGCGAACACTTGCCTGAGAAAAGGAGACACGCTATCGATTACGTATTAAAGCCTATCACAATATAGAAAAAACGCGAAGCGAAATAAAGAAAAAAACTCAAGCCTAACAAGAGGTAAGATGTTTAGTCAACAGTAATCTGCTTTCGATAGAATCTTTAACATACATGTTTTTCGCCTCAATGGATTTCCAGCGACCGTGGAGCATAAGTAACCTATCTGAGCAATCCGATCTAGAAAGCTTATTCGCAACAAAGGTCGTCCCGCCAGACCTAAGACTATGAGTGCTATAACCTTTGGAATCCGCGCCTATAGCTGACAAAGCCTCCTTAAGCAATTCCCTAGCCCTCGTATAACTTAACCTATTCGAACATAGTACGTAACCATTAAGTTTCTTAGAGAATCTTACTGCGCTAAAGATGTAAGCTGTGGTATTACTAACAAAACCAGAGGAGGCAAGAAAACGACAAAAAAGGGCATGAGGACAAGCAACACCCCCGGTCTTGGAAATAAAAACCTTGTTGCCCTCCCGGTATTGATCGGTTTTGCTAGACTTCACAAAAATCTCCAAGTAGTCGTCCTGAACAGAAACGTTCGAAGAGCGCAAATCTAATAATTCGTTGATCCTAAAGAGACCATAGAAACCTAAAACAAACAGTAAAGCTGAACGTAAATCCTTGAGACTACTATCCCGCTGAGCAAATGCGGAACATATGGAACAAATCATATCAGGCGTAACAGGCTCTTTCTTACAAACAGGTCTCTTAAATAAGCGCTTACTAGACTCTACAATATTGCGTGAAATAGCGGTGTCAACTGGGTTACCCTGAGAAGGATGCGGAATAATATCATGTACCCAATTCAAGGCGGAAAAAACCGAGGAGAGAACCGCATAAAAACTTTTAGTGTCTTGAAGAAACGAAAAATATTCTAATAGTAACAAACTATCGCATGGAAGGATAAGAGCAATACCCTTTGACTCTAAATAGGCACGAAAACCCCTATAATGAGAAACATAACTCTTCACCGTCGCGCTAGCCCTTGACGATAACAACTGTCGTACAATCCTTTCTCTCTGCGTCCGGCGCACCTTGCCCCAGGACGAAGCCTTCAACAAATCCTGGGAAAGAAAAAAGACGAAAAAAGACAAACATAGTAAAAAGGAAGAGAAAACAAAAAATATCGATATCTGCAAACACAAGGCCATCCGGCAAAAATAACTAAAAAACAAGCCGAACAGCAAAAGGGAATTGGTGTTACGCCCCTGCCGTAGGGCCGAGGTGCCTTTGAAAAACTGGTAACCAACCACAAAACCCCAAAACTCCCTAACCAAAAGGGACCAAAAAGGGGAAGAAGGCCAATATGGCAAGACTAATGTACCCTGAGCCTTGGAGAGGAACATAAACCTAAGCACCTTAGAAAGGAGAACGACTGGGGGTACCACCCAACAGTTTTCATTCTGCCATGCCTGAAAAAATGCATCCACCCCAGAGGAGCCAGGATTCCAAAACCTAGAATAAAATCTAGGAACCTTGTTGTTGTAAAAAGTGGCAAAACAGTCTATGGTGTGGGGCCCCCAACGAGTGTCCAATAAACGGAAAATCTCAGGCGCACCCTCCCAATCATCGTAATCAATAACCTTACTCAAATAGTCCGCCTTCTCATTCAAGGAGCGTGGGACCCACTCAATCTCCAGGCAAATGTGATGGTTAAAACAAAAGGAGAAAATGTCAGAAGCCATTTCATGAAGGTCAAACTTCATACTCCCAACCTGAACAATCCTTGCCGCTGCTTGACTGTCGGTGAACCATTTCACCCTGTAATTGAAAAGAGACGTACTCAGTGAACGCAAAACAAAACGGATGGCCGCTAATTCCCGATAGGTTGAACTCTGAGCTCGTTCCGCAGAAGTGAGCATCCTATGAGCATAAATGTCTTGCCCAAGGACATGACCGCCACAGGCAAAGTCACTGGCATCCGAGAAAACTGAAATAAACGAAGAATTACAAGAGGAGAAGCTCCTGGCGTTAACATGACGAAGATTATCCCTCCAAAATTGAAGCTCCACAATACAGTATCTGTCTAGTGGAAAAAGAGTATCCCAATCTTGCGCTGCTGCAACGGATATCTGACAATGTTTAGTCATAATATTGCTGAGGTTCATCAAAACAGGGCCCATGGAAATAATTTGGCCCACAAGAGAGGCCAGAGCCCTTGCGAACAAATGAGGGTCTGACAGAGCTTTGCTGATACCGAACAAACCCTCTTGAAGCCGGGGTTCTGTGATGCTAATGGCTCCCCGGGTCCCATCCCAAACGATGCCCAACCATGTGATAACCTGAACGGGATCCCAAACACTTTTGCTCAAGTTTGCAAGAAAACCCGCCGAAGACAGATCAGACCTCATGACACGAGAACTAACCCTACATAAGGCTTCGCTCCGTTCCACGCCCAGGCCATCGTCCAGATAAACAACCGAACGTATCCCTTGAGATCGCCAGTGTTTGACCAGCGGCCTAAAGAGCTTGGTAAAAATATAGGGGGCCGAAGATAAGCCAAACGGCAGCACGGTAAACATGAAAAATTCCGCAGTCTCCCCAGACGTAGCCCAGCTAAAACCAAGGTAGGGCTGGTGCTCGGGAAAAATATCCAAATGATGATAACCACTTTTGAGATCAAATTTAATAAAGTAACAACCCTTATCAAAATAATCCAGGGCTACCCTCCAGTCCTCAAACTTAAACCTCTGCTTATACACATGCCTGTTGACTGTCTTAAATCTAAGATCAAAGCTTTGCACGGAGACGGAGAGAGGATTAACAACCTTAAGGCAGGACCCGGGAACTCGAACCACCCGCTTGCTGGAAAGTAACTCCAAGATAGACTCACTAACAAACTCCGAGTTATCCAAAGAAGAACGATTGTTCTTAAAAAAGTCGTAAACAGGAGTAACGTAAAAAGGTATCTTATAACCCTCCGTAATACAATCAATAATGAAAAGAGGAGCATGGATCCCCTCCCAAAAACCCACATGGGCCTTAAGTCTACCCTTAACGTTAAAGTTGGCAAGAGAATCTGGCTTCTCAGATTCTATCTCAAACACCTCAAGAGAACTATCTACCTGGACAAAATCGTCATAAGGTCCAGGCGCAACATTGGCATGGGTAAATTCGACATCGTCAATTCGATTTGCTGCTTGACTGATTTCCTTGGGAACTGACAAAGGTACTTTTGACTGAAGGCCTGAAGCTTGCAGGCTTGTATCCACCCAGCTAGCTCCTCTGCCTGATACTCTTTAACTGCAAGCCAACCCGCCTCGCTTTTGTCGGCAAGTTTGATGATTTTCTGTCGACGCTTGAGACTCTTGTCCAAGTCTGCTAGCTTCTCCTGCGCTCGGTCGACGTCTTGGGCTGCCAAGAAGTTTTTAGCTTCGTCCAGAGTACCTGCAAGTTCTGAATTAAACAGAAATTGGTCCTTGTTTCCAGCAAACTTGAGTTTCTCCGCTTCAGCGACTCTGGTTAGCTTTTGCCTCTCCGACGAAGAACGGGAAACGAGCCCGGACGAAATAGAATTCACCTTCTCGTCAAAATAACTCTTGAATCGCTCGAATACTGCGTCCACCGGAGCACTATCGGCGCTTTTAGAAGACGATTCCCGTTCCGGCGAAGACGTTATAACGAAACCAGCAAACTAAAAAAGCCAAACTACCGTCGAGTAGTGATGCACGTGATGACAACCTTGACGCTAAAACCTCCTTATATCCTTTAGTGGGGTCTCAAGAGACCCCACGTGCTAACGGCGCTAACACAATGTGTTAGCTGGCATGCATAGCATGCTCACGCTGAACTTCCGAAGGAAAATACATTTCTTGAGGTTAATAACAAGTTTACGAAGATAGGTTTAAATTCTCTTTCAAATAAAGATATGCTTCTCTGCAGTCCTTGGCCTCAATGTCTTGTACATTGGGAATCAGCCATTCACACTCCAACCTAAAGGCAGGATCAAAAACGTTCTCTTCGACATTAAGCACACCTCACTTTTCAGCTGCCTCCTTCAATTGGTCCTCTGAAACTGGCAACCCTAAAAATTATGGTTAAGATAGGATTTTAGCCTGTATAGCCTTTTTGACATTTTTGACAACTTTTGATGGATACAATTACCCAACCAATCACACATGGCGCATCGTAATATGAAACTTGTTTACATTACGATGTTATCGCGCGGCTTACTCTAGTGCTATATATAGCGGGCTATAAAACAAAATCTTAATGAGTTCCTTCGATGGCGAACGGCGATATCCCGAAAATAAAACTCTCAAGCGAGGGAGACTTTCAAATCCGAAAAGCGTGAATGATCACTGTAGATTGTGCTGTTGCCTTTCAGTTGAAAATTAAATACGGTGAATTTCAGAAGACTCTGTACATTTCAACTCAAAACTTGTTCAAGGTCTCGAAGCGAGAAGGATGTCAAAAACAGCTGACTTATGGAGAACTCTGTTCAAACATTGGACTGAAAATGGATAGATCGGAGGTTTTATCCGATCGTGTATGCCATTTCTGTGCAAGGAAGATCAGGAATGCATTCGAGTTGTATAATTTCAACCACTCTAATTTGAAGAAAGCTGAGAAGGAAAACACCGCGATCGATGTGGATGTCGAAGATGAGTCCAGCAGATTCAAGTGGCTCTTGCCAACTACTGTTTCTTCACCTGACCGAAGCCCTCGAGCAAGAAAAGGACAAAAAATATCGGAAAAAGACAAAGCATCAAAAAAATCACTCCGTTTTAATGAAGCATCTTCCTCAAGCACGTTTAACGATGACACTGCCTTGATTTCGAACCCGCCGGTCGAAGTTTATATCTCACCTTGGGAAGCTGGCGAAATTGCTTTCTCGCGACTGAACGTGGAAGATTTACTTTAAAGTGCAACCACGAAGGTAAAAGTCGCCATAGTTAACCCAAGTGGTTGGGTCGAGATGTACAGCTCCTTTCCGGATAAAGCAAAGTCCATGATCATAATTTGTGCATAAATTTGTGCGTTGCAACTCTCGTCTCCCTTGGGAGATTGCATGGACATTTGATTGACGTGTTTACCTTTTTCAACCAATCAGAATGGTCCGGACTACTCAAAAAGCCTACAATACCGAGCGGGCAGTTTCTTATGGCTTCGCCGCTTGCGAATTCAGCATCGCGTGCAAAAAAAACGCCAGCCATGCAGGCTAATAGGATTTGAGCTGAGAGTTTCTGAAGAGAGTTGAAGCCATAATGTGCTGCAAGCACCAAGCAGAAGGGCACGATTTCAACTGCTAATAGTTACCCCCATTCCTACAACAAATTCTCGCACACCGATGCGACTGTACTTCTGCACCTTACCTAAAACCTCAGGGCTTAACCTTTGAATAACGATTTCTTCCTTCTGTAGGACGTCGTGAGAAGGTGCTTTTTGTTTGGCAGTCCGTTTCTCTTTCATTGAGTTCTTGAAATTCTTCCACTGGGCAGCCATTTTATGAACCATAAAGCTAACCGTTACCAGTCCCCTCTCCTTCTGCAACGTCAACGATTTCAATGCAATATGGGATACTGATAGCTAGGCCGATAAATTTTCACTTTTAATTTCATTTTAAAAATAAAAAGCAATTTATTTGGAAAATGTTTTTTTTTTGTTAAATGAGTTTTGATAGCGCTAGGCTGATGAAATTTCAATTCAGTTTTTGTTTTTTGATTTGAAAAGAATTTTATTTTCGTTTTTTATTTTAATTTTAATTTTCTTAATAATTCTTCTATTCAAATGTGCTTTAACATTTTGTTATATTTTAAATATTAAGAAAAAAATTGAATGATAGCGATTGGCCACCATACTGTTGCAATTACAGACATCTGTTGAAATAGTTGAAAATGAAACAAATAAAACAATTATTAATTGAAAGGGGTGTTGTATTGCGAATGTAATTATTACTCTTGAGAAAGCCCTGAAATGTGGGTAAATGTGGGTAAATGTGGGTAGTTTGAAAGAATGAATATACCTAAGATTGAGGAAATTGCACTAACCTTTTCATTCTCAAATCTTGATGCGACGTACTGTGGTAAATGCAAAGTGCGTTTTAAGAACTTACAAACCTGCAAGGTAGTTTGATACAATATCACAGTTAACTCACTGTTCCTTATTCGCCTGAAATAGAACTTACACTCAGAGTTTAGGCCATGTGTGATTCAACATATCTAAACTGCAAAAATGAAATAAAATCGAGGGTGCCCAGGTTGGTTAAGGAGCTATGGCGCATCTTATATTCGCCATTTTAGCATTATTAGTGTTTAGAAGTGCAAACCATACTGCTCTTCAAATAAACTCGCGTTTTTTTTTCGCCGCAAAGAAATCATTAACGTTGTTATTTCAATTCAGCCCGGCAGGGAAAATTTGCCGAACGCAGAACATCGATTGTCTCTCAGCAATTTATGTTGTGAAACATGTGCCTTCGCTTCCCCTCTCCTCTCCTGGGTATGCTCCACCAACCTTGCACACATATTATATATAGAAATATAACAAAAATGGCAGACAATGGGACATTAAAGTAACAGTAGGCAATCATTATTTGGGGATTAATATGATTAAGATTAATAGAAACACAAGAGTTTTGTGCCCCGTGGACCACATACACGGAAAATGTATCCGTCATCTTTGGAGATACAAAAAACTACCATTGTAAAAAGCTACGGGTAATACCATCTGTGCAAGTAACGACTTAACATGCTCGAGGAATTCAAAGCCTTTGAAAGAAACACAATTCAACGTGGATGGAAACTAAAAAAACACTATTGGTTCTATCCAATGGACCAATAGCAAGACAGAATTTTCGATCCTCTGTACGGATATAAAACATCCAAGAAACGCATTTCCTATAGAGTGAATTAGAGATTTTTCTGTCATTCCACAAAAGAAACACCTTACAAAAGAGGAGCAACTGATCAGGTTCACTAAGGAACCGAAACTGCAGTCTTGCTCGAGATTTTCTGCTTAAGATTTCCTATGGAGAGCCCGGATTGGGGGGGGGGAGGTACTTGTTTATCTGTCACTGTTTCTTCCACGTGAAAAAAGCCATTTCAAAACCACCTGTCAAGAGCCAGCGAATATAAAACAGGCTAAAATTCAACAGTCGGCAACAAAATCCGATAATTTTCAAATGTTGAATTTCATGTTCTTCATTCAAAAGAAAGAACTTTAACTTCAAGGTTAAACTGCAGTCAACTGTACGTGTCATTATGTTTGATTACAGAGAGCGACTGCTTTGCGGGTTAACATTTGACTGGAAGTTGATGAAAATATTTACAGGAGAATTGTTAAAAGTTACTCCGGTAAACAACCCAGCCACTGCTCCTGCCATACAACGGCTGGTACACCTAACAGCAGCTGCTGTGTTAGTCGTGGTGGCTGGTTGAATCTGAGCAGAGCTGTCAACGAAAACCTCTTGCAAAACGTGCCTGGCGTTGCTGTTATTGTTTGCGGTGAAACCAGCCAACTTATTTGACATCTTTCGTTGTTTATCCAGAGGATTATGGCTGTAACTGGAAATGGATTCTGGATTAGCATGGCATGTCAGCTCTGAAATTTCTGGAGGGTCGAAGTCATCGTGTAAGGTTTGGATAACTGTATTACGGCCGCATGAATTTGTGAACTTGCCATCCAGGGAGGCAAGAGAGGCAATACTCTTCATTTGCTTCGCCAGTGTATTTCTACCCACTGGAGCCATCTTGTACCAGACACTTGACTTCGGATTGTCCACTGGAGTGAGGAGAAAGTTGTCAGGAACTCCGTCACCTTTCGGAGGATGGCCAACATACTCAATAAACGCTCGGCAAGGGTCTCGCTCTTCACCGTTTGTTTTCCAGATTTTGGTGTTGTACTTTCTCACTCGTTTCTTCGCAGTTCCTTCGTCTCCCTGGCGGTTCTTTGTTTGTTGCTCCTGGTACTCGATGTACTGTTCAGTGATATTAAAGTCGCTCATCTGGCAGTCATGTTGCTCTTTAAAACCACGCATCCGCAGGTGGGTGACATTATTCCACCAAATAAGGAGGAAACCTCGAGGATTTTGTAAATCAATCGCTCCTGACGGACCACATCTCCATTTCTTCCACTTCAACTGGCTGAGCTGCATTTGGCTTGTTTCCTAGGCCTTTCTTCTTCAAATCTTTTTTACTTGTGGGGGAGCACACGAGTTGTAAATCCGGCTGACGTTTCTTTTTTTTTCATAGATATATATAGATAGAACTTTATTTAACGTGACACTCCACTTAACTGAAAGCTACTTTACAGGAAGCCCACAAATGAGAAACAAATAGATTACAAAACAAAAGGGAAAATAAAAGTTAGCTAATCTAAATTTAAATTAATTATCTATCTATTAATACGTATATAATTACAATTAAAAATTACAATTTAAAAAAGCTACATAACTACAATAATTACAATATTTAAAATATTACATAACAAATACTACTTAAGAATTCCCTAGTGCCGGCCATGGCGCGAATTGAATCCGGCAGCGCATTCCATTTTTTTTGCAGCGAAGTACCGAAAAGACCTTAGACCATGCTTGATGCTTCTTACTTTGGGCAATGAGAGCATGTTTATGCCCCTTAAGTTATACTTTGTATCCTTTACTTTAAGTAGGTTCACAATGGGGTCGGTGCCTTCTCCTGAAAGCAACTATTTAGCGCATGCAAATTTATGCACGCATATTTAAGTTTATGTCAACGATTATATGGCTTTCAGCCATGAAATACATACCGCAAGATCTCTCCGTGTGTTCACTTCAGAATCAAAATAAAGAACTACAGCATAAGACAATGCAAGGCGTTCATGGATGGATAGGATCTTTTGATATTGTGTTTGCCGCTTATTTTTGTGGGATTTTTGCTCTGGTAAGTTTTGTGTTTTATATAACTTGCTATTTGCTTAGCGATCGAGCTTAAGTGTCGGCTACTGAATGTAGTGAATGTAGTGAAGTCTTACTTTTAAACCCGTGTATACGTGAAAGCGTAATGAACGGGTTATCAGTACCAGTGGCTAAATAAACTCACTCACTCACTTGCTCGCTCCTTCCATCAGCTGTAAACTTAGTGAGTAAATGCTTTGTTACGAATACGTTAAGTAACAACGTGAATCAGGCGATAACAATAATTAATTTGATGTAAACGAATATAGACAACAATAAGCTTACAGATGTTTTGCATTTGGAGTTTTTAGTGCAACGTTAAAATCGATCTAATAGGATTTTGCCACCGAAACACACGTTTTCATGCTTATCTACCTTAAAATAATAAAATTAAGTCTCATTTGAGCATGTGTTCTTCGATAGCGTAGTGGATTGATGTTATGGCTTAGCCCCGGAAGGCTCGAGTTAGAGTCTCGCTCAAGTCCTTTTTTTTTTCTTTTTTTCTTCCGACCGGACATTTTGAAAGTGATATACTGTTTTTTTCGTTAGTCAAAAATCGTTACGTTTAATTTTTTTTTAAAAAATCGAACCATGTCAGTGTGAAAACTTAAGCGTACGGCAATATTGCGTTACGTGTTAGCATTTGTTTTTCATGGGTTGACTCTTAGGAGCCTTTGATTAATAGACATAATTTTCAGCTTATGTTTCTCTGTAAAAGCACTCAAAACACTCGGGAATCAATGCTGCAATGAGTTAAGGGCGACACGAGTTCAAGCTGTGTATGGCTTCTTGTTTCTTGATGGAAAGCACACTGGCAACTTCTTCAAACTCAACACCTGAAGATTTCTCGATGTCGAAGTTCTCTGGTGCTGGTGGACATGGCCGCTTGAGAAAATATCTTCGTAAACCATTCCGGTAAGTTTGTAGAGTACCCGGCTCAAATTCCTTTCCTTTGTTTTGTTTTGTTGTTTGTCATATTTCTATAAAGAAATGCTTTAGGAGCTGCGGTGCTTCTTGCTTACGTTGTTAGGGCACAAACACACAAACACACACACACACACTGTGTGGACATTGATAAGTATATAGGAAAAAGTATCGACGGCTTCTAATAAGAAAAATCAAAAACAAAAATTCAACACTAGGAAGGACACCAGGCATCAATGTTAAAATGACACCTCTTAAACCAAGAGTGTCTCAACTCTTTTTGCGAGTGGTTCTTAAACTGTTGGAAAACAAAATGCTTTCAGTAACCCTGCAATAGGCTAACATCCCAAAGAATTCAAAGAGAGAGAGCAGTAATAAACATTGTTTCTGTCTTAGGGAAATCAATATGTGTAGCAAAAATTATAAAATTACATGATGACAGTAACACGATATTCAATTTACTTCTCCTGTGTAGGGTGACTGGAAAATTAAACGTGATTATTAGAACTAATAATAGTACTTAACCTGTTTTGTCTTTTTTTTGTTTTTAAGTAATTCATGTAGATGAGCATACACCTGACTTTTACTTTCCGAACCAAATAGCTCCTTTACATCCACATCCAGTGCGTTAAGTTTTGCAACTGCCAAAATTCCTATGAAAGGGATTTGTAATTAAAAACAATTGAATTTAGATTTCTTAACAAAATGTTACGATACTCAATATATTTTAATGACCAAATCAAGTCTTCACATTAAAAAACGTTGTGCTGTAGAGTATAACCAGTAACTAATGTCGTACTCAGATGTTCTCACTCTTTGGAAAAGTGAATGACTCAATGGGGGGGGGGAGGGAGGGAGGGAGGGAGGGAGGGAGGGAGGGAGGGAGGGAGGGAGGGAGGGAGGGAGGGACGGACGAATTGGCACTTTTGTAATGTCATGTGGCACTTTCGTCACTTTAGGTGGCACTTTCGTAACCTGAAGTGGCACCTTTGTAGCATCGTGACAGTTTGGTATCTTGTATGGCACTTAAGTCACTTTCGTGTAAAACTGTTAAAACGATTTTACTTCCATTCAATTGTTCATTTGTAAAGCCCATTTATATATTTTAGCAAATCTAAACCATTTCTTTCATGGTAGAGTGACGTAGCTTAGTGCTCGTTATATAATTCTACAGTTGTATTGTTACATAAGCTACCTGCTAGGTTGACAGTTTGTGTAAGCATAGTTCTGGTGTGTTACTTGCGGAACAGTACATGTTTTGAAGCTCGCAATAAGAAGTTGGTCTTCGAGTTTACTTCATAGTGAGTACAGAGACCACGGGAAAAGATGAAATAGTTTGGAGCCTTCGAGGATACTCCAGAAAGAAGATTCGAAGGGACACGGAGAATGATAACAGTAAACCACGCCGGCCTCCATCTTGGATTTTGGAAAGTGCCACAAATTCTCTTTGCCGAAGCCATCCCAGAACAGGTCTGCGAGTCTAGATTACTCATCCGCTTATTCAGAACTGTGATCCAGCCCAGTAGAGCCATACAACAGACAACTTAGTCAGTAAAATACACGAAAACAAGTGAAAATGCCGATCGATCACGGTAGCCGATTCACAAAAGCAATTTAGTCACAATGCCAGAAACCAACACCGAAACGAGGGCGTGATGAGCTGAAATCGAGAAAGCCGCTACAGCAAGGCTACATGGAGTTGAAATGTCCAAGAGGTATGACTTCAGTTCCAAGAAAACGAATATTTGTGCTGCAAGACTTTAGCAAAAAAGGTGTTAGAATGCTACAACGGGCTTGAAGACAGTGTTAAAGTAAACAAAGTGCTAATGTGGACGGCCCAGAGGCATGCGTCAAACATGAGCCGCACCCAGAGACAAGGAAAAACGCGACCGTCTGTGGAACTTCTTTGACAATTTGTTCCAAGAAGGAAGGTTGCCAAGGCTCATGGAGTGCTGCGAGAATAACACTGAAGTTCATGAAACAGGAGAAAGGAGAGTCAGTGGACATTTTCTACGGATGGATATGTGATGTCCTCCACCAGTGCGAGTGTGATCCCACGATACCAAAAGTCATCGAAGCAGAAACCCTCAAATATGGCTTGACGAACCCGAAAATTATAGAGAAAGTCTACACTTTACCCAAAGGTGCAGACGCCAGCCGTGTTCTCAACACTGCCAGAGCTGAGGAACAAGCTCAGACGCACATACGCGAAGTGGAAAAGATTATTAAAGACGACAACCTGGAAGAAACTAAAAGCGCAGTGGAGCTCAGACAACAGAAGAAGCCCTTCAGCAAAAAGTCCAAGGCTAACAGTGATGGACGCACCAAACCAGTACGACTGCAAGAGATTTGGATGCAAACATAGTCCCAAACAGTGCCCTGCCTGCGGAAAAGAATGCAGCAAATGCAAAACGAAGGGCCACTTTGCTGAGCAGTGCTGTAGCAAGGGAAACGCCGATTCTTCCAGCAGGCGATCTAGCAAGCAGAAACAAATACCCGGACCCAAGAAGTTTCACAAAGCAACTGCAGACTAAGGAGCTAGCGAAGCAGACTTCTCAGAATTCAGTGTTCCATTTAATATTTTTTGGCAAGGGGTCATGTAATTTTTCAGGGGGGTCACATAAGGTAGGCCTACCTGGCTAACCACAGCGGGGGGAGGGGGGGGTTGGGAAGACAGATGGAGGATTAACCTTCGGGAGTCTAAAAATGTTTAACATTTGATACCTCCGGTGCTTTCTGGTACTATGGCCAACTATGAGTCATGTTTAATACAGTTTGTATACCTGATGCTGAAAAATACATAGCAAAATGAACAACCAAATTTGGCATTTGTGTTTACATCAAACACTTTCAGCTAAAGGAAAGTTGAAGAAGTTAAAGACAACAAAAAGCAAATTTTTGCATGCAACAGTTCGGACTTCAGTGTAAACTAGTCAGAATCCACTCCACTGTCATCTGAGTCGTCTAAGTCCTTTGGAAGTCCCAATGCCCTTTCTGCTTCAATTAATTGATGCAGATCTGCTTCTTCGAGATTCACAGGAGCCTGTTCTTCACACTGCATCCTTTCTTCAACAATTGCCTCCTCTGTTTGCTCATCCACGCTCTCAGGCTCTTCACTGTCGAGATCTTCAATCAGATTGGCTTGCACTCCTTGATCTCTTACTAAGACTGACACCACTTTCTTAGGAAGCTTGCGACGTGGTTTTGCTGCAACCCACATTTCTTTAGCCCTGTTAATCACTTCTAAGGCTTCTTGAGTGTCAGGTTCTGGACCATTGATGGACACTTGCAAGTGTGCATTTAGCATCTTCTGGCTGAGCCTGTTTCTGGACTTTGTTTTGATTCTCTTGAGGGCGCTTGCTCCTCGTTCAGGCCAGGCATTGGTAATAGGTGCACTGTGAATGACATCTGCCAGTTTTGTAATGACCGGAAAAATGTTCTTATATGTAGGACGCTCCGAAAGAACCTTTCTGCTTCAATTAATTGATGCAGATCTGCTTCTTCGAGATCCACAGGAGCCTGTTCTTCACACTGCATCCTTTCTTCAACAATTGCCTCCTCTGTTTGCTCATCCACGCTCTCAGGCTCTTCACTGTCGAGATCTTCAATCAGATTGGCTTGCACTCCTTGATCTCTTACTAAGACTGACACCACTTTCTTAGGAAGCTTGCGACGTGGTTTTGCTGCAACCCACATTTCTTTAGCCCTGTTAATCACTTCTAAGGCTTCTTGAGTGTCAGGTTCTGGACCATTGATGGACACTTGCAAGTGCGCATTTAGCATCTTCTGGCTGAGCCTGTTTCTGGACTTTGTTTTGATTCTCTTGAGGGCGCTTGCATCCTCGTTCAGGCCAGGCATTGGTAATAGGTGCACTGTGAATGACATCTGCCAGTTTTGTAATGACCGGAAAAATGTTCTTATATGTAGGACGCTCCGAAAGAACCTTGGTTAGCATCCAGTCAATTGGCGTCTGTGTACTGCTCCCATCTTTCACATCTTTAGGCATCCCCTTCATTGTAAGCAGGTTGTGCTTGAAGTTTTGCCACTCATCTTTGAGTTGTTGGGATGCTTCTTTATCCTTAGGATAAAAATGTGTGCCAATCTTGTTCACTTCATAAGCCCCGTAAACTCTGAATACAGGTGAGTCAACTGCAGGTACAGTCAGAGGATTGAACACGTGAAAGGCTTCTAGAATTCTGAGAGCACCTGAAAACCTGTCATCAATGTTCTTAGCCAATGATTTTGTGTACTTGTTAAACATTCCACTGAGGAACATCTTCTCTGCATCTGTAACTGTAAGCTCTGCTTGGGAAAACTTTCCACCTGCCGCCAAGTCCTTGGTTAGATCATCTACAGGGTCAGCCAGGTCAGCTAGCCTTGATTTAGCGGCCTGAATTGACGGTTTAAGCACACTATAACTTAGGGCATTTTTTTGGAAAAGCTTGCTGTACTCAGAGAAAAATTATTATTTTCCCTCTTCTTTTTCTTTAAAAATAACTTTAAGATATCGAGAAAGTTGAAAGGTAGCGCTTGTTTAATTCACGTAAAGTATTGTAAAACGACAATAAATAAATCAAGCTTCGATGATTAGTCAGGCGTGACTTAGAAAATGATCTTAATTAAAGACAAAAACTAAAAACTTAAACTGGCTTTTTACGGAACCGATTTTTGACAAATTATTTACAGTAGTTCTAAGGATTTAATATTGAAGTTTCCCCAAAATCTTCAATGATAGTCGGTCTGTTAGAGTCTAGCTGTTGTTTATGTAACATTTTGGAAACTTGTTTACAAAGAAATGAAATTCGATCGGGGAAGAAATTGATCACGTGCTAGGTAACCAAGGTGAAAACCACACGAGATAGATCCGCCAAGAATGAATGCAGTTTCTCAGTTTCTTGAGCCTTAGTGAAATCATCGAACTGTGTTTATTTTATCCTGAACTAACAAGTATGGAAATTAACAATGCCATAGCAAGACAATTATTATTTCTGGGGCGCGTTCTCTTTTATTTGCTAAATTTCCTTTCATACTGACGACCAAATGGTTCGCCACTCAAGTCGCCTTCGGAATTTTGTTGAATTTGATTGTCTTTTGAAATGTCTTTTCCGTTGATATCTAGTCTTTTCCTTAGAAACTTCATTCCTTTATTTACCTTCTTCTCTTTTATGATTATAGTATTTTTATAATTTATTATACTTTAGTCGATTATCGGGTCAGGTAGCCGTTGCCGTCGGGTTTTTGACCCGAGACCCGTCTCTTAAATGGAACACTGAGAATACGACAACAACAACAACAACAACATACACTTTATTTTACAACGCTAGCCACTACAACTATATACAATAGCTGGTTTCCAAGCGGGGCGTTTAACAAATATGTATATTACAAAATATATAAAATAAAAACAATTTACAATTAGGAGAAAATATTCAGCATAACTCAGTGGCAGGCATAGAGGCTACACTACGTTTAAACTGAGATAGTGTGTTTGCCTTTTTAGCCTCAATCGGTAGGCTGTTCCAGAGCATAGCACCGCTATATTTGAAACTACGCTTTAGATAGTTGGTTTTCGGCCTTGGAAGTACCAGGTCTGTATCAAGATTTCGTAGATTATATTGAGTTTGATTTTCAGATAGTCTTGTAAAGGACTCTCTTAAATATGGAGCAGTTTGATTATTCATTGTTTTATACATTAAGGTTGATTTAATTTCAGTTCGCCTATCTTGGAGAGTTTTCCAGTCTAAACACTTGATTACATCCCTTCAACGAGTCTCATAACCCGCACCGGTAATTACTCTGGCCGCACGAGATTGCAACCTCTGTATTCTGTCTTTAAGACCTTTGCCACATGTGTCCCACAAGGGGGAGCAATAATCAAAATATGGTTGTATTAGGGCTTGGTATGTTGATTCAAGTGAAGAGGTTGGGACAAACGGCTTAATTCGTCGCAAAGCACCAATCCCTGTACTTGCTTTCTTACAAATACTATCAATGTGGTTTTGAAAGGTTAGTCTTTCATCAATTTCTACGCCAAGACATTTATTAGATTTTACTCGAGCAACTCTAGTGTTTTCTATAAAAACATTGTTTGATATATCCTCGATTTTATTGTTGAGATTAAATGCAGATCCAATAATCATCAGCTTAGTTTTTGATGGATGAAGCTGTAGTTTATTTACAGCTAGCCAATCACACATGACCTGACAAGGTCACAGTACAAGTTGACTCTATAGAAGCAAAGGCTGAAGAAACGAAGTCTACCATGACGTATTTTGGCAAGAAACTGAACAAACATGTCACCAAGGTCTATTTAGACGAGGACCAATCACCTGATGTATTATATGCCACCGTTGAACTTGAATTACCGGATGAGAGTACAAAAAAGCTCACAGTCTTTGCCTATTTTGCACTGGTCATCGTCACATCCTTTATGTCACTTTTGGGTAATGGTCACTTCCGAGGTTTTATTCATATCCATATTTCACTGGTGCTTTAATGATGCGCCTCGGTCGGGATGTTTTGATGCTGTCTGATGGATTGTTAGCTTTCTGCTTCATGGAGGTCTCTGGCTTGGGCTTTGGTGGGCTAGCCATAGCACCTCCTTCCCTACTTTCAGAAGAAGCTTTCACAATGGGTAAAGTGGGGGCATTTCCGGGAATTGGCTTGATATGGACCCGATCTCTGGAATATTGTGTTCCGGTTGCGTTGTCTTCCACGGTGTATGATCGTTGCCCGTTCACTGAAACGACCATCCCACTTGACCATCGGGCCTTCTTTTCCTGAGGTTTCTTCATTTCCTGAGGTTTCTTCATAAACATGACCGTTTGATGTTGCTCCAGCCTTGGTGGTTCACCTCTGTTCTCGCCTTCATTCGTTCTTTCTGCGTGCTTCACACTCCTATGGCCTGCGTTGATGCCATTGGTGCTGTCGAACAGGCTGAGTGGTATTGAGGGTAGGTCTGATTTGACCTTTCTGTGAAACATCAGCTCATAGGGTGAAGTGGGTATTGGCATCTAGTGGTGGGTCACGGATGTTCAGAAGTATGTCTTCCATTGACGTTTCTTCTTCCTTGGACTTCTCAAGTAACCTCTTGAGCATCGCAATGGTTTTTTGCAGCGGCCCTTCTTCCACTGAGAGTGAGGGCTCCCTGGCTTGTGGATTATATTGTATTTCAGGCAGAGTTCTTGGAAGTTGCTGGAAGTGTATCGTGAGCCTCAATCGCTCACTACCTCCTTACGGTAACCAAAGTGGTTGCAGACACTCTGCAAATGCTGGATCACTGTATCTAATTCTTGGTTCTTGATTGGCTTCACCCACGGGTACCCTGTGTGGTAGTCGATGATGCAACTGTACCATCGATCAGCATGTGATCACAGGGATAACCGCTGCTTGTTTCTGTCTGGGTTGGTGCTCCAGACAGGATGGGCAGGTCAGAATAAGCCTCCTGATCTGTTCAGTCATGCCAGGCTAGAACCACTTGCCCTTGGCTCTTTGGATAGATTTTTCCACTCCTTGATGGACTCGGTGAAGCTTCTGGAGACTCACATTTTCTGCGGCACCACAATCCTTTGGCTCTTCACAACGATCCCATCGATGACTGCAATGTCATG
Source organism: Cladopsammia gracilis (assembly GCA_022457155.1). Taxonomy (NCBI): domain Eukaryota; kingdom Metazoa; phylum Cnidaria; class Anthozoa; order Scleractinia; family Dendrophylliidae; genus Cladopsammia; species Cladopsammia gracilis. The sequence continues at coordinate 242,000 of JAJGOT010000690.1, forward strand.
TCTGTAATCCCAGTAAGCTGTGGCCAACTCGGGCACTTGATTGCGGTGTTCCAGCCATCCTTGCTGGCAGAGGCGCTCGAGCTCCTGGAAGACTGGATCTTTCTTTTGAGTTGATCGGATCTTCTGGATGTCGGATTCATTTGCTGCAGTGACTTCAAATATCCCAATTTGGCTGGTCTCTGGGAATACTGGTCCTTGGTTGTGCACTGGTGGCGGCACATACCTTTAGAGGCAGTTGGATATGTGCATCTCAACACCCTTGTATTCGATGGTGAAATGGTACCAAAAGTCGTTGCAGCCAGGTGGTTGTGTCTCTTATGTCTCTTATGTCTTTCTTAATGATCTGTTCTAATGGACTGTGGTCACTGACTATCTTGAAACTTCGTCCATACACGTACTGTCGGTAATGATTGACTGCCCAGGCAACGGCAAGCTTCAGTACCTCGTTTGTGCTTCAATCAAGCTTCTAGATGAGAAATTGACTTGCTTGCCGTCCTGGAGTAGACATGCACCCAGGCTCTTTTGGCTGGCATCACACTCGATAACAATTTCTTTCTGTGGGTCAAAGTACTGCAATGTCATGTTGTCTTTGAGCTCGGCCTTCAGTGCTTCAAGTATCTTGGTGTGTGTCTCTTCCCACACAAATTCTGCATTCTTCTTTACCAGAGCGCGGAGATCCTTCGTCTTGGCAGCCAGGTTGGGTACGAACTTTGCCAAGTAGTTGAACATTCCTAGCAGTGACTGCAGCTCCTGCTTGTTCCTTGGTGCCGCCAACCACTTTATCCCTTGGATCTTCTTTGCATCTGGTTTTAAACCCTGCTTCGTCAGGGTATGGCCAAAGTAATTGATCTCTAATAGGATCTTTGCTTTCTTCGGATTGACCCTGAAGGCTGAGTCTCGACATCATTGAATGATCCTGTTTACTGCCATATCGTGTTCCTCCCTTGTCCTCGCAGCAATTAGCACATCATCTGCAATGCAATAGACATCAGGGATGTCACCGAATGTTTCATCGACGGCACGTTGGAATACGTCTTGGCTACTCACGAGCCCAAATGGAAGCCTTTTGTATGCATATCGTCCAAATGGCATGTTGAAGGTGAGTTGAAGGTGGATGTACTTCGACATTCCAATAGCCAGACGATTGGTCAAGGGTGGAGGAATACTGGCAACCGTGTAATTTCTGTAAAATGTCTTCCAATGTCGGTGCATAATGGTGTGGCCTCTTCACTGCTTTGTTGAGTGGCTTTGGATTTAGACATATCCAGATTTCCCCATCGGACTTGGGTTTGCACAGTACATTGCTTACCCATGGTGTTTGCCTCTTCTTGCTTCTTGATGACATCAATGTCGACCATCCAGTCTAAGTTCTTCAGAGGCTCCTGCATTGATGGAGGTACACTGTATCTGCGACTGACCACTGGTTGGACATTTTCATCTATCTTGATCCGGTATTGGTAGCCTTTTAGCTTTCCAATGCCTTCGAACACGTCCTTGATGACTTGGGTTGTATCCCTGATTTCAATGGGTTTCCTCACCTTGAGAGAGTACTGGGTTCTGCTGAGTCTTGATCTGGTGCTGGAGTAACTTCTTTTTCCTCCTCAGTACCATCTCTGACCCCACTCTGACCCCACTCACATCATAGGGCCCATGGCAGTCCTTGCAGTCCTTCTCCTCCTCACACATAATCTTGATGATTTTCATTGCACGGGTGAATTTTAGTGAGAACGCGTCGGCCAACGAAATCATTGTGTCAAACACAGCCAATACCGAACTTCCCGTGGTTTGTGAAGCGTTTTCCTCCATAACCTGTGAGTTTCACTTGACTGTCGTGCAGAATTCTCTCTGCGTCATTGCCAAAGATTTCTCGGAATGTCATATAAGGCCCAGTTCAAACGTCGAACTTCATGTGCATTCACATGCATTGTGTTAAAAGGTGTTGGATTTTGCTTGACATTGTTTTTGTTCATTTGCAAATTTATTTTATCATGTGCCGAACCTGATTCCTTCAATTAAGTCCATGAAAAGATCAACGTTTGAGTCAATTAAGTTCGACATATGTTATTTGGGTCGACCCAAGAATTAAGTTCGAGTGCGCTACATGGGAAGTTCGACTATGGAGCGACTTCGATTCAAACATCGAACTTTTCATGTGCCGGACCTAATGCATAAACTATGTTAACGTATTTTTCAATATGACCGCGCTTCTGATTGGCTATTTAGTGGGTTTTTAGACTGAAACTGGACAGTTTAAATCGGTCTTCTAAAAAGTTGCTTTTCTTTATATCAATAAAGAAATCGTAATGTATTTTAAAATTTATGACGTTACTTTATTTTGTCCAAATATCACAATCATGATCTCCTCAGCTGTCTGCCATAACAGAACACAAAGCACAATAAATCAAAACAAGAATTTCCAGGCTTGGTGAATTTTACTTTTTTCAGTTTATTTCCCTATTTTAAGCAGAAAGGATATTTCTTTTCGCCACGAATTAGGTTCGGCACAAAGTTTGACCGTTTGAATCAACAGTCGAACTTAATAGCTTGGGTCGACCTAAATATAAATGTAAAGTTTGACGTTTGAACCGGGCCTAATTCATCAAGTTCACCTGAGCTCCAGTAATCACCAATTAATTATTAATTACTTATTATTTATTATTTATTATTAATTTATTATTAATTAGTAATCACCAATTAATGTTTAAGCATTGCATTTTTTATTTCGTTATACCAAATAGGATCTTAGTGGATTTTCCATCTCCAGTCGTTACTGTAATAAGGAACCAATATTTTCATTTTGACAGCAACTTTGTTTTTCTCAACAAGGGGGATGACGTAGCTTAGTGTTCGTTATATAATTCTACAGTTGTATTGTTACATAAGCTGCATGTTAGGTCGACACTTTGTGTAAGCATAGTTCTGGTGTCCTACTTGCAGAACAGCACGTGTTTTGAAGCTCACAATAAAAGGTTGGTCTTTGACGAACACAGGACTCGAGTTTATAGACACTTCTATATACCATAGAAACGTTAGAAACCTCTTAAAACAAGTGGAATCACAAGCCACAGGCGAGTGCTTTCACTGCCAAGTTTTGGACGTTTCATGGTGTCATTTCTCAGTCTCGTACTGTGGTAAGATGGCCACTGAAGTAATCAAATTATTTCTGACTTTCAAATCTCCAGTCTTAATGATATTTAACAATCAACAGTGCCACCATTGTGGTCTGTAAAGATATTTACGGGACATCAAACACAATATATTTTATAGCTCTTTATCCATTTCCGAGGTTACAAAAGTTCACTATGTCATTGTGAGAACTTTTATTTCATGACAAGTAAAAAAACATTCACTCTTTTTCCAATATAAACCCATTCAGATCGGACATTTTTTGGTCTTTCGTGACCGGAGAGGAGGAGGAGGGGGGGGGGGGGGTGGTAGTGGGGGCACCACAGATTGGTTTTTACGATAACCGAATACGTAATGTTTGTCATCGCTTTTCTTTGTACACGGGTAAACATCCGGCTAATAAACAAATAAGGCTAAATACAAATTCATTTACTTCTAAATCCTAAAATATTACACTCTAATGAAAACTACTATTGTACTTACAATAATGTAAAGTTAAACAATTAAAATTAAAACTAAAGCCTGTTTTCCATGAATGCCGTGTTTAAATAAGAAGCAGTTGCCGCAAGCTAGTCAAGGATTTAGCTTGTCTTTTAGCTTGTCTAAGGGCAAATTGATCTATAGCTCTTGACCAGTGAACGCGCAATTGTAAAAATATGTGTATGCTTGTATAGTGTGTTTTGGGATCCGATAATTTACATTGTCATTCGAGCTCTTCCAGTTTTCTATAGTTACATGTATGCAATGCAGTCTGTTTAGTGAGTATAAAGGAATTGATTAATAATAGTACATTCTCTGAGGACGACCTAAATTACGAAATTCCACTTTTTAAAATTTCTGCTATACAATTGTACATAGACTAAATCACTTTTAAAAATTAATTCTTTTTCAAATTTCAGGCTCACACGTAGATGTATTGTGTTCAAGTACACAGAATTACAACACAATAAGATTCTTCAAACAGCAACAATGTATAATAAAATTTAAGATGACACTTGTAAACTGCATGAACAGTTACGAAGACCTCAATAATTCTGAATAATGACATAACTGATTTGCTTTGAATGTTTTGTGTGAAAACTGTTTGCAACTGTATAAACAAAAGCGTAAACAAGTTGTTCATCATATTATCAATGAGACCATGGCAACCAATGATTGAGTTGTTGGGCTTGTTGTTCAAGGCTGGCAAACCTTTTAACGGATTTTCTCGGTTTTTACACGGTATTTATTCACGATTTCTGGTGAAACAGAAGAAACATCCAGTGTCTAATCTAACAATAATCTAATCTAATCTAACAATAATCTAATCTAACAAAGCCATAAAAACAAAGGTGCATAATTTTCGGCATTTTACTCACTTTTCGTTTTTTACGTTTATTGGGTTTGTGTATGTACAAAAATTGTTGTCTTTTTTTGTGATCGAGAACAAAGAAAATCCTGCCAATTTGTCAATTTTTATAAAAATTTACCGTGTAGAATGCGTGCAATAAACAATTTAGTCACCGTAAAAACCTGCTTATTTTTGTGACGTCAAAAAAAATAAACGCGCACTCACTTCATTTTCGTGCCCATGCCTCGCTCGCAAAAAAACTATATGGAACCACCTTCAGCTTAATGTAAACAATTTATATGGCGAACTAGGAAATATTTCTTCTTCTAAAGTTTTAGTGAGTCCAGGAAGCATGATTTGACTCCGCAACAGTATTTCCTAGTTTAGTCAGGCCTTTAAACAGTAACAATAACGAGAATTGAAGTTGAAAATAGAAACAGTATCGAAAGCAAATGCTTTTGCAGTTGAGTATGAAAGCTGTTAATGTTCTTTTTAAGTAAGAAGGTCTAGAGCCTATGCTGAGCCAAGACAGTACATTATTAGGCCTGAAAAATGTTGTTAAGAAGTTCACATTTACATGTATCTGTTGAATTTAGCAAATAAATACCAACATAATTTGTGAAGAAGGCTCGGTTGGATCATACACTGACTTACCAGAAAACATTAAACGCCTAGACATGCTCGTAACTATGATTATTGGGATGGCAGATATCTTCTTGGTATGTTCGTAACATTTAATGCAGCCAATGTCATCTTCACAGGTACCGGTATTACAAATATTATAGAAAAAACAAGAGGGTATTATATTCACTGCCTTTAACACCCTAAGGGAGAAATGGTGCATCTCGATCTAATTTCAATTAAGAGTCAACTTGCGTTATTTGCTTTCTGTTGCAGTTTTTCTCTCCTGTTTTCGTTCATACTTCAGTCGATTCACCACCTGGGCAACTGTAAATGTACCATTAACACGGATACCTTCAAAAGGCTGTATGTTGCTTATTATTTGTAAAATGAGGGTTTTTTTTAACCCTATTGAGATTGGGCTTTTTTAGGCAATCTGTGACTGGGGACGGGGGGCTCCTCGGACCCCCCTCTATATCTCTGGAACCAGTAAGGCTAGGACCTTGAAATTTTCACACAATGTTCACCTCCATACAAGGAAACCTCACACCTAGTATTGACCCGCCACACCCAATTATGACGTCACAATGACGTCATTTTTTGTTTTTCCGACATTTCTTTGATATTTTTCCATCCAGATACTTAAAATATCAAATATAACTGTAAAATCATCTCTTTAATATTAAAACATAATAAATACAAACAAGGATACATTTGTAAAGCGAGAAAAAGCAATAAAAAGCGATAAAACTATAATTTTGAAATTATTGTCCGCCATCTTGGATCCGCCATCTTGGATTTTCTTTTTTTTGTTTAAATTAAAATTTAAAAAATATCTAAAAGAGAAAAGGATCAGAATGTATAAAACACGTATCAAACTAATGTCTATTATCCAAACAATGAACTTAGAGGCGTTATTTAATAAATAGTACAAAATGTTTGTCTATAAGTAAAAGAGAGCAAAAATTTACCTACCCCTCCCCCCGAAATATTTGATGTTAAATTTTTGATGTCTTTCAAGAACTAGTCCCAAGAAAAAACTATTCTAACAAGAAAATGCACTATAAGTCAAAGAACAAGATCTTAAAATAAAAAATTCACCATATTTTGATATTTTGAAAACCTGTGTCAAAAACCGGTTGCCATGGCAACATTGTTAATCACACTGACATGTTATGGATACCGAATTTTCCTAGATAAATTCTTGGAAAAGTCAGAAAATTTCAGCCTCATAGCTATTTTGGTGTAAGAGTTATCACAATTTTACTAGAGGTGGGGTTCGAAAAGCCCCCCCAGTCTGAATAGGGTTAAATAATGCACATCTTTATTGAAAGTGATAAGATCTAGTTACAAATAGTATAATGGTATATTACAATGGTAAGAATTTGAAATAGAAATAAACATATTTGAAAAATAAAATAAAATAAAAAAAATTTAAGAAATTTACTTGACACTTTCTTAAAACATTTTATTTTATTTTTCAAATATGTTTATTTCTATTTCAAATTCTTGCTTATAAGTGTCACGCATCCTTGGGAATTCAATTTTTGAATTCATTTGTTTTTTTTTTTTTTATTACAATGGTATATTATGTTAACACTAATAAACAAAATGCGATTGCATTATTTACTACACACACATACAAGAGACAAATACAAAAGATACACATACACCAGTGAGGGCAGTACTTTTTGTTACATATATTCTTAAAATAGGACATGTTAAATATGGGCTAAGTGAATACTTTAAAATTAAAGAGATTGAGCTAAGAAAGGCCTTCAATGCGAAATTTGAAGGCAATTCGTTGCTTAAATTCATCAAAATTTATTTGTTTATTGTTTAGTTTTTGGGAATATAGATAATATTTTGCAAATAACAAACAGTAATTTAACTTTTTTAGTGTCTCATCGGAACGCACTAATTGATCATTGTCAAATTCAAATTTTCCAAATAAAAATTCTTCTCTGGAGAGTGAATAGGAGGTGGCATGTTCGCTGTTAAACCATATTAAGACCTGACTGAAAAATGACTTGGAAGGCAGGCAGTCAATGAAAGTATGACCTATCGAGTCACTTTCATTACAGTATAGGCAGTCTTTGTTACTTTCAATACCAAAATGATACAATTCCTTCTTTGTAGCGATAATTCTATGTAGAAATTTGTAATAAAATTCTCTAAGTTTAGTCTCCTAACAAAGTACCTTCAATTTACTAAAGTAACAAGGCCAATTTATTTAACTCCATCATGTGGAGAAGGATTTCATTGTAAAAAAGTGGTAGATCAATCTGTTTAATAAAATGTTTATCATAATTACATCGAAGTAAGAAGTTGAGTCCGCCGTACCTTTTAAAATGATAACTTGGGATATACAGCCAAGATTCGTTTGAACAGTTTTCATTTTTTAAAAGTCTGGGTATCCATGCTAGATTTAGCGACTTGAATGTGGTTAAGATATTTGGTACGCACAAACCGCCATCAATATAGTCCTGGTACAATACTTGCCTTTTTATTTTATCTGGTTTTTTGTTCCATATGAAATGAAATAAATAGCTTGTGATCAACTTAATACTCGTTTCCTAAGGCATGTTCGACATTGAAGCTGAAAAAATCAGCTGCGGAATTCCTAGGCACTTAAAAATTAGACATCTGCCAAGTTAAGTTAATCTTCGAGACCTCCAAAAGTTGAGCCGGTTGTCCATTTTCTCGATTTTTTCAGTAATATTTTTCTTATAGTTTCCTTTTTCATCATAAGAGGTAAAAATACCGAGAGTTCTGACTGGATCTTTTGTCCATTTTAAACCCAGCGGTTTCAAATGATTGAGACGCCAAGGACCTAACCAAAGTGCCTTTGTTTTGGACTGATTAAGCTTCAACCCCGATACATGTTCAAAGACATTAAGTAAGGAATGGCGTTTCAACCGAATCCAGATCTTTACATAATAAGGAAGTATCGTCAGCGAATTGGCTAATTTTAAATTCATGATTGTAAATTTTTAACCCCTGTATATTTTTATCTTGTCGTATCTTACTCGCTAGAATTTCTGCTCCAAAATGAATAGGAGAGGAGATAGTGGACAACCTTGTCTAACTCCTCTTGTCAAAGAAAAGGACTCCGTGCAAAAACCATTGTTTAAGACTGAGCTTTCACATTTAGCATAAAATGTTGAGACCCAACGTTTAATACTTTCACCAAAGTTAAATACAGAAAGAGTCTGTTGAATAAAGGGCCGTTCTTAAGTATCAAAAGCTTTCCTGAAATCGAGCAGCAGAAGGATTCCCGGAATATCTTGCCGTTTTGTTTGCTCAAGAACATCCGTTAACAATCGTATGTTCTGTCCGATAAATCTTCCCTTAACAAATCCGGTTTGGTCTTGATTAATTAACTTAGGTAGTACATTTTCTAATCTTTTAGCAATAGCTTTGGTCGCGATCTTATAGTCTACATTTAACAGAGTGATAGGGCGCCAATTGGACAGAAGCAATAAATTGGAGTCTTATTTTGGAACAAGTGTTATGGCACCTCTTCTTTGAGAAACTGATAGTTCGCCAACGTCGTAGGAAGCATTGACTATCCAGAAGATCCTGACCAACAATTTCAAAAAAACAGTTAAAGAATTCGACAGTATAGCCATCTTCTCCTGGAGATTTCCCTAATTTGAAAGTCTTCAATATACTCTGGCATTCTTTAAGAGTAGGCTTTCCCTCAATTTCAATGCTTTCATTGTCAGACAATTTTGGCAGTTCTAAATTGGCAATAAAGTTATTAAAGTCGCTGCTTTCACTTTTGTCACCATCTAGTTCCGATTTATATAAGTCAGCATAAAAGGAGTGAATTTCGCTCAATTTCTTTTTCGTCGACAATGTAAAATGAGGTTGAAACTTGACAGAAAGATTCACCAGATATTGGGCTACAAGTTCATGATGGTCTTGATCTCACGCATTTTGATGATGTCATCTTATTTTGATTGATAGCTGTCAAAACAATAAAATCATAACAAAATGCTGACTAAGCAAAAAATCATGTTTTTCAAAATTGCAATCAGTAGCCCATCTCATTTTATGGTTTTCCTATAAGTTTCAAGCTAATTGATCAACTGGTTTAGAAGTAACATTGGTTTGAAGGTTAAAAAATCAAAATCCAAGATGCCGGCAAAATAGTTTGAACTCTCGTAACTTCTTTACTTCTTTAGCTACAAACCTAAAACTTGGTGACTCTCGAGATATAGCCCTACATTTTGATATCTTAAATTGGCTGGGCCGATGAGATGACGTCATTAAATTATGATTGAGAGGTGTCAAAACATTAAAATCATAAAATCAGTAGCCCATCCCAGTTTATGGTTTTCCTGTAAGTTTCATGCTAATTTATCAACTGGTTTTGAAGTATCAGTAGTTCAAAGGTTAAGAAATGCAACATGGCAGCCATCCAAAATTTGAAATCTTCAAAACAGGTCAAGAATGCTTCCAAACACTCGTAAGTTTCGCCAAACATCCTTTGGTGACGATTTGTAACTATCTAAAAAAAAATTTCAAGGAATTAAAGTTTTTCATCAATTTTTTTCCCAAAGGGTTGACCTATGATTTTTGATGAAAAAGTGAAATTACTTGATTTTTTTTTGTATAGTCACAAATCGTCACCAATGTTGTTTGGCTAAGTTTAAAGGCCCAGACACACGGTGGAGCTTTTCTTGCAATGCGATTCAGTTGCAGAAGTAGAATCTAGTTATACTTTAAGCATTTAAGAACTGTTTTGAAGATTTTAAATTTTTGATGGCTGTGTTTTATTTCGGCCGAGTCTACCGGCTTTCATCAGGGTGAACGACCATTACAAAATGATGATGTAGGCAAACAGAAGTGGCGCGCGCTAAAAAACCATGAACTAGAGATCACAAGAATTTGTAACTCGCGCGTGTTAAAGTCTTGATTTTCTCCGTGCTCTAGCTGTGCAGTTCTGGCTAAAGAAAAAGCCACCAGGTTCAAAGCATTGCAACTTGTAAACCCATTGTCCCTCTTTGTCTATGAGCTCTGAATCATTAGACACTGACTAGCGATTAACTTAATCCTCAAATCATCCTTTTTATTGTCGTTATTGGAGAGTTTAGCGTGCTCTTTAAGGCGACTTTTATGATTATTGAACCTTAACCTGAACCTTGTCATAGTAGATCCCACATATTGCATGTCGCATACTTTACAACTGAGTAAATAAATTACGTTACTGGAGTTACAGTCTAATTTATACGGACTTAATAATTAAAGACATCGCACCTTATGTTTCCACATTTCACAGTTCTTTTTTTAAGTTTGTTCTCGATGTGTTGCTTTGAGCTTAACGTGCACAAGATAGTCTCCAAGATTGTTAGGCCTGCGAAATGCCATCATAGGTATTATCTTTCCGTACAATGTTACCATTGTTAGGAAATGAGTCCAAGATCTGTTCATCGCTACAAATGGTATTCTTTCGTTTGTTTCTCTGGGACGTGTTGAATGAATTTATTTGTTGTACAATTTAAATATTATTTTATATGTAGTATTACTGTCACATGACAACTTACAGTTTAGTTTATTGGTGTTAAGCAGATTCTTAAAAGTGTGAATGATAGATAAATGCCATTTTTCTAAAAAGATCACCATGAAAAAATGTAGGTAATAAAATATAAGGTATATTTTGTGATTATTGCTTGTACGACTTTTCCTATATTCTCTAGTTTTGTTGTATATTTAAAGTAACCTTTCATGATTTCATAAGAAATGTTTTTGTTTAAATAGAAGTGAGACAGTGCATGTTTCACAAGGGGACAGATGGAGAAAGTACTTGGGTCTAGAAAGGCGCAGCCGAATAAACTTTCGTAATAGTTGCTGTTGCATCCACTAGCAGATTTCAAGCACGCATTACTTATGTTCTTATAAAACATGGAAATTAAACCATCTTTTATTTGTTCAATACTGGAAATACAGGTATTTGTTTTATGTGGATTGTAGAGGATTATAAAAAATAATGCTGCATTCGTTATATCTGCATTGTTAATAAAAATTACTTACCAACAACAATCGATCCTGTCATGCTAGAAAAATGCAGCTCACCAATGTCTTTTACCATGCAAACTTGCCGTGCATTTTTCATATTACCATCTAAAACTAGAACTCTGTCACACCCAGGAGCTTGACACACATGATCTAAATAGAAATAAAGGGAAACGGTTGTCATTGCCTAATTAAAAAAGAAAGTCAAGTTTGTGCCATCATAATTGTTCAACCTTGGCACAACCAGCCAAGTATTCTAGTGGTCAAGCTGTGACTGACCTGCAGAATGGGTGGTTCCAGAAAATATCCATACCCTACCACGGGTGGCATCAATTTTAACCCCCCCCCCCTTGCCTTTGGAAATTCCAAAATTGTTCTACCCCCCATGCCCTCAGAATTTCATAATTGTTAGCCTGGCCCTCCTCCCATCTGGAATTTCCGTTTTTTACTCCAACCCCTTTGGAATTCCATGTTTGACTCCATATGACTTCCAGTGAAATGGAATTTATGCTTTTATCTTCCAAGAAGTTTTTACTCATGCGCATAATGCATGTGAGGTAAGGTACATGCAGCAATGTTCTTTTAATTGGACAACATACCACTGGAGGTACCCTTATGCACCTACCAATGTTAAGCTCGAGTTTCAAAATATTATTTGAAGATCTGTTGACCTATTTTAGATTGGAAAATTTGGCTACTTTTGACCAGGCAGGTTGTTCTGGGAAGTGGCCCTTTGACTAACTGATGCTTTTAGAAAATGTCAAAGTCCCCACCCCTAGCCCTCTCCCCCACCCTCAGGCTTAATATTGATATTGATGGTCACAAATGATGTATCCAGTTTTTGTTTGCTTTGTGTATGACAGCCAGTATAATGGCAGTGTACAAGCAACCACAATTGCCCCCCCCCTGCATTTGCCACTGCTCCATTGTTAATGAGCAAACAGGCAATCTCATTTTGTTTGCTTTGTTGAATGGTGCATCCAATAGAGCCAAGCTTTTGATTGTAATCCTTGATTTATTGTATCCTCCAAAAACTCGGTCGCATTGCCATACAATCAACCCATGAACTCGTCACGTGTCTACATACATAATCTATAAAACAACCTCTCGGATTACAGTAAATCAACACATATCATGACATCTTCCCTTCAATAAAAAAACCCAAATATAATCACATTGAACATTAACTGTCTTTAGAAAGTGTCATTTTAACCCTATGGTTAGTCCATGATAAAGTCATTGAATCTAGCAGGTCTTACAGGCACCCGCCCGCTGCGGGTTCTGTAAGCTGTGGCTGGGTACGTTGCTGAGGTTCCTGTGGTTCTGCTCTCTGGCAGTGGCCCACTCTCCCACTGTTGGCCATCTGATGAAACCCCTTTCTCTGCATCTATTGCAGTAGTAGCTTCTTCAGTTACCTCCGGGACTGGCGACTCTGCAGGCGGTTCGATGTCCTTGATGTGTTCGTACTTTCGCAGGTGCCTTCGGTTTCTGATGTACACCTTCCCATCCGCTTGTACTTCATAGGACCGGGGACACACTTCCTTTACCACCTGTCCGTCAGCCCAGTCTTTCTTTCCAAGGGTAAATGGCTGAAGTTTCACCCTGTCTCCTTTATGCAGCTGTTCTAGGGTCTTGGCTCCCCTGTTGTAATAGTGTTGCTGCTTGGCTTGTTTCTTGAGAATGGTGTCCGTGATATTTTGAACCACGTGAGGCTTCAGTAGGCTTGTGGAGACTGGAAGAAGGGTCTTTGTACTCCTGCTCATCATTCTTTGGGTTGGGCTCGTGTTGTATCCTTCCTGAGGCGTATTCCGGACGTTCAGGACGGCCAAATAGAAATCATTGCCGCTCACTCTTGCCATTCGCAGGGTTTTCTTGGCTTGCTTTACTGCTGATTCGGCCTTGCCGTTGGACTGAGGGTGATGCGGACTGGTGCACGTATGCTTGAACGTCTATGTTTGAGCGAAGACACGAAACTCTTCAGCAGTGAACTGTGACCCGTTATCAGAGATTACTTCGTCTGGTATCCCGTATCTTGCAAAGTGGCCTTTCAGCTTCTTTATGACTGTTTCAGAAGTCGTGCTGTACAGGGGGTCTACCTCAAAGAAATCAGAGAAATAGTCTACTGTCACGAGGTAGTCTTTGTTCTCGAACTGAAAAAGGTCTGTGGTGACCTTTGCCCAAGGGCGATCAGGTACTTCGTGGCTTAGGAGGGGCTCCTTCTGTTGACGAGGGGCATAGGTCAGGCAAGTGTCACACCTGGAGATGTAGTCCTTCATCTCATTGTTCATATTGGGCCAGTAAATGCTTTCTCATGCTCTTCTTAGAGTAGACTCTATTCCTTGGTGCGCTGGGTGTAGATCCTGGATTGTTTCCTTTCTTAGTGTGTGGGATAACCACCCTATCTCCGCGGAGTATGAGACCTTCTTGCACTACTTACTCGTCTCGAAATTGGAAATAGGGTGTTACTACCGCGGGCGAGCTGCTCTTGCTCTCAGGCCATCCGCATTGAATAGCCGCCTTCACGGCCTGGAGGACTTCGCCTTTGCTTGTCTCATTCCTTAATCTCGCCAACTTGTCTTCTGATGCTACCATCTGGTTGATGTCCTCTATCTTTGGCATTTCTTTGAGCTCTTCCTCAAAGTCTGACCTGACCGCGTGTACTTCATCTCCGCTGAAGTGTCTGCTGAGCGTATCCGCCAGGTACATTTCAGATCCCTACTTGTAATGTATGTCAAGATCATAACGTTAGAAGTTACAGAAACCAGTAGTGTAGACCACCCTGAAAATACTAAATTGCCACATTTTTCCGAAAATCCCCGTCATTCAATTTTTAGTACCGAGTATTTTTAAACCCTGATTAAAACTGTGATATTGATTTCTATGATTTATATTGATTTTCATTTTAGAAAATTTTTTTTTAAACGGAAATAAACGAATCTTACACATGAAAACATTTTGTAAGAGTTGTTTCTACTTAACTAAGTTAAAAAAAATTCTAAGAATTAAATAAATGAAATAACTTAAATAAATTCGTGAAATGTAATATTTGTTTGAAATGACTGAACTGTAAAAAATTATGACCTCGCTCGCTCGCCTTCGGCTCGCTCGCTCGGGGGATTTTCGGAAAAATGTGGGGATTTAGTATTATCAGGATCAGCTACACTACTGGTTTCTGTAACTACTTGTTTCGTCCATTAGATATAAGGTTTTTAGTATATTTGGTCAGTGAATTTTATTCACAGTGATTTACAATTCTTGAAATACAAACATTTGCAGTTTGTTTTGACTATGGTTAAATATTTAATGATTTTACAGAATTTTCTAGAGAATGCTGAAGCGTCAGTTCACTTATAAACTTTATAAGTAAACTTTACTCTAATCTTTATAAGTAAACTTTACTCTAATCTTTATAAGTAAACTTTATAAGTAAACTTTATGGGATTTTACCCAAATTATCTTAACAAAAGAAAGAATATTCCAGACGGGTTTTCCCCTCAAAATACTAAAGACAAAAGATTGCATACCAAATCTCACTAGCAACGGAGAAAGCTGAAAATGGATTTCAAGTTTAGTTTTCAAGTTCTGCGTTGCTAGTGAGATTTGGTATGCAATCTTTTGTCTTTTCTCATTAAAATTAATGATTCACAGGTAGAAGTAATAAAGATAAAAAACAAGCCTGGATTTAATTAATTTTTGTCTGTAGGGAGTGTAAATATTTTTGAATTTACCTTGTAGCGGAAAAAAATAAAATTGATTTTTAAAAAAAATAATATTTACATGAAATAAAAGAATGCCTTCAAAGGATTTAACTAATCTTTCAATCGAAGAATTAAAGAATATAAAAAGAGATAAACAAACTAAATTGAAAACAGAGTATTCTGAATATAAAAATCAAGAGAAACAAAAACTGATTGATGAAATTGAGGAAATAGAAAAACAAAGAAAAAATATAAATAAAGCTAAATTAAAACTAAGAAAGAAAATGAAACCTAAATATAAACCTAAATCAAAGAAAATTAAAACATTTGATGATTATTTTCTTGAATGTATAAAGAATAAAAAAATCCCAGAAGATACTCCAAAATATTTAAGAAAAGCTATTGAAAAAGCAGTGAGAGAATATCAAATTGGAATTAAACTTGAAAAATCTGCTCTTGATAATTTTACTGAGAAGTATGTTATTGAAGGAAAACCAAACATCTTTCCTAATGATTATTTAACCCTATTCAGACTGGGCTTTTTTTGGCAATCTGTGACTGGGGGGGGGCTCCTCGGACCCCCCCTTCATATCTCTGGAACCAGTATGGCTAGGACCATGAAATTTTGACACAATGTTCACCTCCATACAAGGAAATCTCACACCCAGTTTTGACCTGCCACACCCAATTATGACGTCACAATGACGTCATTTTTGTTTTTCCTACGTTTCTTTGATATTTTTCCATCCAGATACTTAAAATATCAAATATAACAATAAAATCATCCCTTTAATATTAAAACATAATAAATACAAACAAGGACACACTTGTAAGGCGAGAAAAAGCAAAAAAAAGGCGATAAAACTATAATTTTGAAATTATTGTCCGCCATCTTGGATCCGCCATCTTGGATCCGCCATCTTGGATTTCCTTTTTTTTTGTTTAAATTAAAATTTAAAAAATATCTATAAGAGAAAAGGATCAGAATGTATAAAACACGTATCAAACTAATGTCTATTATCCAAACAATGAACTTAGAAGCGTTATTTAATAAATAGTACAAATTTTTTGTCTATACGTAAAAGAGAGCAAAAATTTACCTACCCCTCCCCCCCAAATATTTGATGTTAAAATTTTTTGATGTCTTTCAAGAACTAGTCCCAAGAAGAAACTATTCTAACAAGAAAATGCATTATAAGTCAAAGAACAAGATCTTAAAATAAAAAATTCACCATATTTTAATATTTTGAAAACCTATGTGTCAAAAACCGGTTGCCATGGCAACATGGTTAATCACACTGACATGTTATGGATACCAAAATGTCCCTAGATAAATTTTAGGAAAAGTCAGAAAATTTCAGCCTCATAGCTATTTCGGTGTAAAAGTTATCACAATTTTACTGGAGGGGGGGTTCGAAAAGCCCCCCCCCCAGTCTGAATAGGGTTAAAAGAAAAAGTCTCACAGTTAAAAGATTTTCTTAGAAATCATAGAAATATTAAAGTTAGATTTATATTAGTTTGTTTAATGGAAAAAGTGGAGTTTGAAAAAGATAAAATTAGACCTATATATATTAGAGATAAAGCTTATTTTAATTCTGAAACACATATTAATCTTGAAAGTACAGATGTTAAAGAGATTTTGTTTAAAATAATTAAAGAAATTCTTAATAAAGTTTTAATTTATCAAAGAAATGGTTCAGGTTGGTATTTTAAAGAGGTTTTAGCATTAGAAATTCATACTATAGATTACAAACCTTTGAAAGGATTAACATATATTAAACTTCCTGATTTTATTTCAAAAAAGAAAGCGATAATTAACTTAGAAAATAGAAAAGATAACAAATGTTTCATGTGGTGTATTTTAAGACACCTACATCAACCTAAATATAGACATCCTCAAAGGATATCAGATTTAAAACAATATGAAAATGATCTTAATTTTAAAGGTATAGATTTTCCAGTAAAATTAACAGATATTAAAAAGTTTGAAAAACAAAATCCGGATCTTCCAGGAATAAATGTATTTTCAATCAATGAAAACAATAAATTTTATCCTTTAAGAATGAATGATAAAGATTGTAATAATTCAATAGATTTATTTCTTTATGAAGAAAATGGAAAATCACATTATACACTTATTAAAAATTTTTCAAGATTTATTAATTCACAAATTAGTAAAAGTAATTTTAAAAAATATTATTGTAAAAAATGTTTATCTTTTTTTACAAAAGAGGAATTATTAGATAAACATATTAGCTATTGTTCTAATAATGAAACAGTTGCAGTAAAAATGCCTGCTAAAAACTCATTTCTATTCTTTAAAAATTATAATAAAAAATTACCTTTACCATTTGTAGCTTATGCTGATTTTGAATGTTTCACAAAACCAATGGAAAACTGTGAACCAGATCCAAATAATTCTTTCACAATGGAATATCAAAAACATGAGCCTTGTGGATTTTGTATTTATATCAAACCATTAGATAATATTGATATTCAAATAGAACCAAATCCATTAATTTACACAAAGAAAACAGAAGATGAAGATATTTCTAAAATATTTGTGAAAAAGTTAGAATCAATTACTAAATCGTTGTATAAAAATTTTTACACCTCCCCAAAGAAAATGATATTTACAAATTCTAATAGACAAGATTTTATTAATTCATCTGTTTGCCATATTTGTGAACAACCATTTCAAAAAGAAGACCGAAAAGTTAGAGATCATTGTCATTTCTCTGGTGAATATAGAGGAACTGCTCATAATAGTTGTAATCTTAATTGTAGAAAACCTTTAATACTTCCAGTAGTATTTCACAATCTTCAAGGATATGATTCTCATCTTTTTATAAAACAATTATCAAGATTGAAAGGAGATTTATCATGTATTCCAACAACGGAAGAGAAATATATATCATTTTCTAAGAAAATTAAAGTTGATGAATACAAATCGAAAAAGACAAACGAAATAGTGTCATTAAATTTTGAAATTCGTTTTATTGATTCATTTAAATTTATGCAAACTTCTTTAGCAAATCTTGTTAAAAATTTACAACCAAATGATTTTCACTCAACAAAAAAAGTATATAATAATATTGAATTATTAATAAGAAAAGGAGTATATCCGTATGATTATGTTACTTCAATAGAAAAATTTCAAGAAACCAAATTACCACCTAAAGAAAAATTTTATTCTAAATTAAATGATGAAGATATTTCAGATGAGGATTATAATCATGCAATAAAGGTTTGGTCTTCTTTCAATTGTAAAACCATTAAAGATTATCATGATTTATATCTTAAAACAGATGTATTACTTTTAGCTGATGTCTTTGAAAACTTTCGTAAGACATGCTTGAAACATTATAATTTAGATCCAGCTCATTATTATACATCACCTGGATTAGCTTGGGATGCTTGTCTTAAAGAAACGAAACAAAGACTTCAATTATTGCATGATTATGATATGTTAATGATGTTTGAAAAAGGAATTAGAGGTGGAATTACTCATATATCAAAAAGATATTCAGAAGCAAATAATAAATATATGAAAAATTATAATCCAAATGAAGAATCAAAATTTATTACTTATCTTGATGCTAATAATCTTTATGGTTGGTCAATGATTCAAAAACTTCCAACTCATGGTTTTAAATGGATGAAAAATCTTTCAAAAGAAAACGTAATTAAACTTTTGGAAAAGAAAATTACAAATCATGGTTATATATTTGAAGTAGATCTTGAATATCCAGAAAAATTATGGAAAGAACATAATGATTATCCACTTGCTACAGAGAAGTTAGATTTTGATTCCGTTGAGAAACTTGTTGGATCTTTTTACAATAAAAAGAATTATGTAATACATTATAGAAATCTTAGACAATGTCTTGAATTAGGACTTAGGCTTAAAAAAGTACACAGAGGAATATCATTTTATCAATCTGAATGGATGAAACCTTATATAGAAAAGAATACAGAATTAAGAAAACAATCAAAAAATTCCTTTGAGAAAGACTTTTTCAAATTAATGAATAATTCAGTTTTTGGTAAAACAATTGAAAATATTAGAAAAAGACAAAATGTAATACTTCTTGATAATGCTGAAAAAGGAAAGAAATTATCATCAAAATCTAATTTTGACCGCTCAACAATATTTGATTCTAATTTAATTGCAGTTCATATGAAAAAGACAGAAATATATTTTAATAAACCGATTTATGTGGGTCAAGCTGTTCTTGATTTGTCAAAATTTCATATGTATGATTTTCATTATAATTATATTAGAGAGAAGTATGGAAATAAAGCTGAATTATTATTCACAGATACAGATTCATTAATGTATGAAATTTATACAGATGATTTTTATCATGATATAAGAAAAGATATCAAAAAAAAGTTTGATACAAGTGATTATCCTGAAGATCATAAATCTGGAATTAAAATTGGAATTAATAAGAAAGTAATAGGTATGTTTAAAGATGAAGCTTGTGGAAAACAAATTACTCATTTTGTTGGTCTAAGACCTAAGCTTTATTCTTTTAAAGTTGAAGACATCGAAGATAACCTAGTAAAGAAATGTAAAGGAACTAAGAAGAATGTTATTAAAAGGGAAATAACATTTGAAGATTACAAGAAATGTTTATTCTCAGAAAAAGAAGAAATGAGAACAATGAATATAATCAGAAGTAAAGATCATCAAATTTACTCGATGAAAATGAATAAAGTAGCATTATCTGCAAATGATGATAAAAGACTGATTTGTAAAAATAAAATTAATACTTTAGCTTTGAGAAAATAAAAAAAAATTCTTTTTAATAAAAGAAGATGATTAAATTTACAAAAAAAGAAATTTTAAATTTATATTTAAGAAGATTATTTTGGATAGAAGATCTTGATGAAGAGTTTAGATATAAAATGTATAAAAAAGAAAAATTTTTAAAAAAGAAAAAATAAAAAAAATAAAAAATAAAAGAGTATGTATACAGAAGAAGAAATTAAATTATATTCTTCTATATTAAGATCTTATGGAAAAAGTAAAAACAAAAGTAAAAACAAAAGTAAACTAAAATATGAAAAATGCAAACATGAGAATAAAGAAATTATTGATTATGCTGAAGTTTGTTGTGATTGTGGTCTTCAAATTCAAAGAATATTAAATTATGATGTTAATATATCTGATTGGGAAAGATGTTGTTATAGAAAAAAATCAGTATACCAAAGAAAGTATTTTTTTAAGAAAAAGATCAATGAAATACAAAAAACTTTTGATATAAAAAATGATGATATTTCTAAGATTAATGAAATACTTTATAAAATTGATAATGCAAATTTAATTAAGAAAGTAAATACACAATTTGAAAGAAAGAGAATTATTAATATCACTTTTATTATAAAAAAGATTTTAATTATTCTTGGTTATAGTAATGTTGATGAATTACTACCACTAAAACTTTCAGAACCAACAAAAGGTTTTTATGAAGAATGGTGGGAATTAGTTAAAAAAGAAATTGAAATAACATAATTTTAATACTAAAAAGTATTAAAATTTCTTACGTCTTATATTTTTTATTGTATTTCTTTTCAATCTTCGATGAAGAGGGTGCTAATTCAATCATTTCTTGATCCAAAAGTTTCATATCAGATATAAATTTCTGATAATCGAATTCACCACCTCTCATTGCTGTTCGTAAATTAGTCAACACTTTTTCATAAGTTGTAAATCCAAATTTAACCATATCTAATTTACCTTTGTAATTTTTCATTTCATGATATGTTTTTAATATTATTCCAGCTCCAGTTAAAACACTTAAAATAATAGGGTTTAAGGTTATTCCACCTGTGATTACACCAACTGAAGCTAGTAACACAGATGAAATATTCATAATATAATTTATTTTTTTGTATTTACTTTGACTGTTTTTGTATATCCATGTTTTTTTATGATAAAAAGAGTATAAATCCTTTAATTGTTTGATTTTCTCAGGATTTAAAGTTGAAGCAATATGATTGAATTCGAATATATCTTTTTGTTCTTTTTTATTTCTTAATGATTTTATTCTTGTGATTGGCATTTTATTTATAATGATTATAATAAACTTTTACTGAATGTAAAAGTAAATGAAATAGGTATTTTAGGATAATCAAATATACTAGTATTATTTTTTTTAATATTGTAGCGTTAAATCTTGCATTTTTTCTTAATAGTAGATTAATATTTGTAAAAGATTGTTCAACATTATCATCAGAAACTAAAAATCTAACTCCTTCATGATTTCTTATTCTTATTTTAAAACGAACAGAGTCTGTAATTACTTTGCTACGAACGTCAGAGTATAATGTTTCTAAAGTGCATTCAAATGGAAAAATGATAAAATTTGATCCATAATCGAATTTTACAAATAATCCACCAGATTCAGGATGATAACCTGTAATGATAAAATATTGTTTCAACGATTTCAAAAAAGCTAAACTAACAGGTTGATCATCTTTTGTTGGATTTTTAATACTAATATCATGATTATTCATATCAATATCCGTCTGCATCTCCATTTTCTTATTTTCAAAATTGAATGGTGAATCATAAACACTTGATTCAACGTCTGCTACGTAATTTTTAACACCATAAATAATTAAATATCCTTGTCCTTGATTAGGAGAAGATGAAATTCCATCACATTTCATGTCAACATAAATATACTCAGGTGGGGAAATGTTCCATTTATGTAAATGAATAATTGATCTTATATAATTAGAAAACTTTTTTGTTGATTGTTGATTAATATTCAAACTTGTACTTACAACATCAACACTCACATTTGTCATAGAAAGTGGAAAAAATTCAATACAAATAGTATATTCTCCTTCAGGAATTTTATATAAATTAAATCCAAGTCTTCCTGAGTATTTATTATCACTTGAACTTTTATTTATTTTAAAATCATATGCTTTTTTATTGAATAAATGAGGACTCCCCGAAAAATCATTTATTCCAAATACTGTAATTCCATATTCACTGCTACTTTCATCATCATCTTCCATTAAATATCCAAATTGATCTTTTTGGTAAAAAGTAGAAGAGATATGAGATTTATTAACATAATCTTTATAATCTTGTTCTAATTTAGTAATTTTTGTAGTATTTTCACTGGTTTTTGTTTTAACATATTGAACATTGCTTGCTGAATTTGGATCATTTTCATCTGTTAACAATCCCCTAATTTTTTGACTTTGCATTATAAGGTCTCTTCCAGAAGGATTGCTTAATTTTCTTGTGTTTAATTCATTTATCATATTAAGTTATTATCTTGTTGATCAACATATTCTTTATTCGGTACTTCATGGTCAAATGTAGGTAATTTTGATAGATTATATATTCGATTATTATTGATATCAATATCATTTTCCATTGGAGAGACTTCTTTACGTGATAAGAAAATATTCTTTACATCATTATAAGAAACTAAATTGTTATAATTTTGTGTTAAATAATTAAAATTTTGTTGCTTACTTTGTACAACATTAAAAAGTTCTTTCAAATCAATATTTTTAGTAACTTCATGAGTATGAGCAGGAACATCTGGATGATATTTCTTCAAAGTAACCATATTTACAGCTGATAAATCATTATTTTCATCAGTATCCATATCTGTAATTAATTTCCTATTCATTTCAATTCCTCCAGGACTAATTAATTTATTTCCTCTTAAATCAAGATCACCAGTCATATGAGTTGATCCATCTAAGTTTAAAAAGTGTGTTTTAGCAGTACCATAATTAATAGCATCCTTTAAATTTACTGGATTATCCACATTTACTAATTTTTTGTTTTGAATATCATAATCGCCTGAAGAAGTTAATTTAAAACCAACACCTTGTAATCCTGGTTTTCCTTGAGTTGTTTTATAATTAGTAGATTCTGATAATAAACCATTTGAGTAACTCATTTTTTTATTTTAAATATATATAATATCATTAAAATTTTTAAATATTTCTTTCTTTGGTTTATCAATGTATAAAAAAGAATAAGGATCTTTTGTAGCTAATCTATATTTCTTTTTATCAACATTATTTTCACGACATATCATAGAAATTTCATTATTACTTGGAAATTCATAAATACAAAAATGAGAACAATTCAAGCGTATATCTTTTGGTGTTTTGTAATAACTTTGTGAAAGATAAATAACACTACAATTTTTATGCCTTCCATTAATAAAATAATCAATCAGTGGTTTTTGATTCTTTTCACAAACAAAATCATCAAATATGACTACTTTTTGGTTATCATCTGTTAATTCAGAAACTGGTAAAATTTCATCATTACTAGGTTCTATAACTTCATAACCTGCTTCTTCATTAATTGATTTTTTAAATTTTTTTAATAAATACTTATATTTTGGTTCTAAATTTTTAGCATATAAATATATCTTATCATAATATAATAACCTAAGAATCATATCTAGTAAAACATTTGTTTTTCCAGAACCTGAAGGACCACAAATAAGCATTCTAAAATTTTGATCTGGCATGAAAGAATGTAATTGCTTAAAATTAGAAATTAAGCCATCATCTAGATCATAGTTTGGTATTTTCATTTTATTTTAAATATAGATAATATAAAATGAGTCTATTGAAATGGCAAAAACTTGCAAAAAATAAATCAAAATTAGGAAATAAAATTAATTTGGTTAATAATAAAATATTAAAGAAAAGATTAGGTGAAGAAACAAGTCAATTAAGTTATGAAAAAATATTTAAACCTATAACTTCAAGATTAGATAGAAATTATTATTTACAAATTAATAAAAAACGAGATATTAATAATATTTATCCAGATCCAAATGATCTTTTTCAAGAACCAGATTATTTTCCACCACCACCTTCACCAATAGAAGATGAAGAAGATGAAGAAGATGAAGAAGATGAAGAAGATTTTCCACCACCACCTTCACCAATAGAAGAAGATATTAATATTATTTATCCAGATCCAAATGATCTTTTTCAAGAACCATTATATCAACCACCACCAACAAAATCACCATTAGATATATTAGATGAAATAAAAAAAGGAAAAAAATTAAAACCACCAAAACCACTAAAACCACTACCACCAGAACAATCAGAATTATCCAAATTAATAGAATTTAGAAGACAATCTATTTCACCAAATGAAGATGATGATTTTGAAGAGCAAGATTTTGGAGATTATTAAATATAAAGAATAATATATATTTATAATAAAATGAGTCTATTGAAATGGCAAAAACTTGCAGAAAATAAATCAAAATTAGGAAATAAAATCAATTTGGTTCATGATACAATAACAAAGAAAAAATTAGGTGAAGAAACAAGTCAATTAGGATATGAAAAAATGTTCAAAACTATAACATCAAAATTAGATGATGTAAATGTTAGTAATTTAGTACCAATACAAACAAGCAAAGTGACAAAATCAAAAAAGAAAATGAAAGATAAAACAGACATAGATTATTATCCAGAAGTAGATCCATTTGAAGAAATGGATTTAGAAGGTTTAATTGGTGAAGATGAAGATGAAGACAATGATGAAATCATTTCACCACCACCAGATTTTGGTGATGAAGTTCCACCACAAGAAGAAAAACAATTACCAGAAGAATCTCCACCAGAATATACACCTGGTGAATATTTGGAAAAAACACAAAGAAAAGCTTTATATGAAAAAGAAGTATTTAAACGTTGGAATTTACCTATTATTGAAGAAAATATTGACAAAGAATCAAAAGAAAAATTACTTGAAGTTTGGGATGATAAAGTACAAGAGATAGGAAAAATGAAAAGAAAATTAACAAATAAAATAAAAAAAATGGAAGATTCTCCTAAAAAGGAAGAAGAACAAAAACAAAGACAATTACTAGAGAATGAAAGTATTATAATTATGCAAAGAAGAGATAAATTAAAAAAAAACTGGTAAAGGACTTAAAATAAAAAAAGGTGGAAATGTAACATTTTACAATGATCCTAAAGAACTTCTTAAAAAACTTGAATTAATTGTAGGTTCTATTATAGCTGGTAATACAAATATTGAAATGTATAACATTGGAATTGCAATTTTAGACGTCCTTTTGAAAACAAAAGTAATAAATAAATCTCAACATGAAAAGATTTATAAAAATTATTTTAAACAATAATATATCATTATTATAAAATGGATAGAGAAATAGTATTATCATCATATTCTGTTAAAACAGAAAACAACAATAAACCTGAAAATTTCACAACAAAATTTAGTAAACCAATTTTTTTAGACAACAACTCACAATATGCAATTGGTCTTAATCGAGTTATTAATATGAGTTTTACTTGGTTTAATATTAATTCTGGATATAAAAATCAATTAATCAAATACAGTTCTGATAAGGGTAAAACATTTCATGATATCAGTTTTCCAGGTGGGGTTTGGAATTATGAAGACATCAACGAACATGTTAAACAAGAAACTGCTATAAAAGAATCTGGAAAAGAGGATGAATTTCCAATCAGTATTATTTTCAATGAAACAACTTTTAGAGTAACAATAAGATTGAAAGAAAATTATCAACTGGATTTTACGCAAAGTAATTTTTATGAATTACTAGGATTTGATAAGAAAATTATAAAAGATAAAATAAATGTAGGTCCTAGAGTTCCAAATTTAAGTCAAGATACAGATATTTTAAATATACATTGTGATTTAATTAATGATTCACTTGTAGATGGTCAAGATAGTGATATTATTTATAGTTTTTCCACTTCTGTTTTAAGACCATCATATAGTTTTACTCTTGAACCAAAAAGAATTACTTATAATCCAGTAAATAAAAATACTATTAATAGTATAAGAATTTACATTACAGATGGAAAAAGAAGATTAATTGACCTCAATGGGGCGGATACATCTTTTTCATTATTGTTGAAAAAAATAATATAAATCTAATAATAAAAAAATGAAATCTTACGAATTTTCTCGTTTTTATAATCCAAAATTAGGTAGATTTATGTATAAACATAAAGGTAATGGTTTGGTTGTTGATAATATTTTAAAACCAATGAGAAGTGTTATGACAACTGTTTTCAAAAAATTTGCTAAACCTATAGCTAAAAAAGCATTAGAAGCAGGGATTTCTCATACTGGAGAAAGATTAGGTAAAAAGATTTCTGAAAAATCTGGTGATTTAATAATGAAAAAATTAGGTAATATGAGAATAAACACTCCTAAAATAACAAAACAAACAAGACAAACAACACCAAAAACAGTTAAAAAACAAGAAGAAAATACTGACATGATATTAAATAGATTAATATCTGGTAATGGAATAAAAATAAAAAAATAAAAATTATATAATCTTATAAAATAAAATATGGCTTTCAGATCAAGTGAATATTTACAAAGAAATGAAATGATAAGATTTCAATTAGATGATGTGATTAGAATTCCAGCTAATACTCAACATCAAGTTAAAACTGGTTATAAATTCACAATTAATGATAGATCAGCATTTTACGATTGGTATAATGCATATTTTGAAGTAGAATTTCAGTTACAAAAATTAGCAGATGGAGCTAATTATGATGCTGATAGAATTACAGTTTTAAATGGTTCACATAGTTTAATTAATCATATCATGCTTAAATCTGCAGGTAAAATAATTTATGATACTAATAATTTACATAAAGTTACTTTTGTTAAAAATTTGTTAGAATATTCTGATGATTATAGCAGATCAGTAGCTAAAAACAGTTTCTGGTATTTGGATACTGATGGTACAACAGCTAATACTAATACAGGATTTGAAGCGAGACGACTTTTAACAAGACTAAATGGTAATGTTAATACTATTATACCATTAAATCGCTTTTCTTTCTTTGAAGAACTTGAAGATAAGATGCTTGTACCTATGCAATTACAATTCAACATTGAGCTTCAAAATGATGATGAATTAATTCATAAGGCTAATGCTGCTGATGCTGGAAGAGTTGTTGTTACAAAATTTTTACTTTGGGTACCAAAATTAACACCAAAAGACTCTTTATATGATAAATTTGTTACTTCATTCATGAAAGAAACAAAATGGAAATATTTAAGGGAAATGTATGAATCATCAGCTCCTACAAAATCATCAGGATTTTTTCAAATATCAAGCAGTATTGATA
This sequence comes from Cladopsammia gracilis, assembly GCA_022457155.1. NCBI lineage: Eukaryota > Metazoa > Cnidaria > Anthozoa > Scleractinia > Dendrophylliidae > Cladopsammia > Cladopsammia gracilis. The sequence continues at coordinate 268,967 of JAJGOT010000690.1, forward strand.
ATATTAAACATATTTTTGTTTACTTGAAAAGAACAACTCCACCTAATGATGATCAAGCTGAAGATAATCCTTATCTTATGGATACTTATAAATTGAATACAGCTGATGCTCGTTCTCACTTACAAAACTGTAGATTGGAATATGGAAATGAAGTATTTTATCCAGAAACAGAATATGATAGTGAAGGTAAAGTAAGAATTTTCAATGATGTTATGTCATACGCAATGAGGAAAAATGATTATAATACAGGAACACAACTTAATCTGGCTAATTATAATTCTCTATATGGTTTGATATATTTTGATCTTACATATCAAACAGAAAAAATCACTAGAGATCCTAAACAATTAATATTCAGATATACTTTAAGCAGAAATGCAACTGCTAACTTTAATGTTCATGCTATAGTTTTATATGAAGAAATGGTGAAAATTGATAAAATTGGAAATGAATTAGTAATTGTATAAAATGTAAAAATTATATAATCTAATAATAAAATTCAAATGACAACTTATCATCCATACAAAATAAATTTATCTGATAATCAAAAAAAAAAGCTTGCAAAAGCATATAGTACAAACACTCCTTTAACAATCAGATTGAAAAATAATCAAACAAGTGGTAATGATGAATTACTATTAACAACTAATCAAATTAACAAAATTAAAAAGGCTAAATCATTAGGAAAAGGAACAGACATCAAAATATCAAAATCACAAGTTAGAAAAGTAATGAGGCAGGTAGGAAGTTTATTTAGTAGTATTATTCCATTAGCTCGTACTTTTGCACCAACTTTAGCTAAAACACTTGGATTATCAGCTCTTGCTGGTTTAGCAAGTGAAGGAGCAAGTCAAATTGTTAAAAAGATAAGTGGTAATGGTCAAATAGGTGGGTTTTTAATACCACAAGATAAAATTCAAAAACTCATTGATAATAAAAATCTACTTACAAATAAACAAAAACAAGACATATTAAACGCTCTTCAATCTGGAGGTAAATTAGTGATAAAACCAACTAAAAAACAATCTGGTGGATTATTAGGTACATTACTAGCTAGTATTGGTATACCTCTTGCTATTGAGGCTTTTAAAAAAATTACTGGAAAAGGAGCACCAAGAGTAGGTAGACCAAAAGGAAAAGGAGCACCAAGAATAGGAATGTATAAGCCTCCTCCACCTTTTATAGGTCAATGGGGAAAAAATACTTTTGGTATGGGAAAAAAAAGTCAAAAAAAACTACGAAAAAAGGAAAAGGTCTTTTATTAGGGAAGGACAGTCCATTCAACAGCATTCCAATTCTCGGAACAATATTATAAAACCAAAATTCATAAACAAACCATTAAGTAATATTGATTTAATGAAATGGATAAAATACTTAAAAATTCCAAATTTCAAAGGTATATATTCAAGAGATGAAAATATGTCTAAAAATCATAGTCCATGTATTAAATCTTGATTCATATGAAAACGTTGGAACTCATTGGGTTTGTTGTGTGAAAAGTCATGATAATAAATTTATATGGTATTTTGATAGTTTTGGAATGGGTTATCCTGAAGAATTTAAAAGTAATGGTAAACCAATAATTTACAACTCAAGTCAATATCAAAATATTAAAAGTGTTCTTTGTGGTTATTATTGTCTTTATTTTCTTCATCAATGGTCAATGAAAAAAGATTTTTATGATATACTAAAACCATTCAGTTTAAGTGATACTATGTTTAATGAAAGATTTATTAAAAAATACTTTGAATAATCTTTTTTTATAACAATCATTGTTATAAAAAAATCAAATATATATACTTCCCTTTATCAATCCTTTTAATATTCTAAGTTTTCTCTTTATATTCAAAACTAAAGTAATTATCTTTAATACTCTTTTATCTTCATTAACATGAGTATAATCAATATTATCTAATATGCATTCTATCATTTCATTCAAGTTTTTTATTTCATTCTCTATAAATACAGATCTACTTTCTTCCATTTTTTTTATTTTATATTTATATAATCTTAATATAAAATGAAATCTTATTGTGTGAAAGAAAAAAAACAAACTGATTGTGTAGAACCTAGTGGATATAAAACAACAAAAAATGGAAGATTAATGTTTTTCTGTAAATGTGCTTCTTGTGGAATAAAAAAAACACGTTTTGTTAAGAAACAGGGAAACTAATAAAGCCTTCTTCTTCACAAACACAAGAAGGAGAAGGCTTTGGTGAATTAGCATTAACAGGTTTAACTCATGCTTTACCTTGGTTAGGTAAAAAAACAGTTGAAATGGGACGATATGGAGCAAGTGAATTAATGAGAAATAAAAACATGCAAAAAAAAGCATTAGATTATGCTTTAGATAAAGCAAAACCATTTTTACAAAAAACAACTTCAGATATGATGGATCAACTAAGTACTAAAATAAGACCAAAATTAAAATATAAAACAAATAGAAAAGATTTAGACTTTCAAGGAGGTAGTGTAGATATTCATAGCCTCATTGGAAAATTACCAAAACCAAAAGGTGGTTGGACTCCAGGAAATTATAAGTACATGGGACCGTATAACCCTTTGAATGATCAATTAAGATATGATCCTAAAACAGGTGAAGTATTAGAATGGAAAGTTAAACCATATAATAAAGTAGATGAAATTTCTGCTTATCATGATATATGTTATGATATGGGAAAAAATAAGAATGAATGTGATAGGCAAATGGTTAAATCTTTAGATCAGATTCCATATGGTGAAATACCGAAATTGGGACAAACAGCGAGATTTATTATAAATACTAAACAAAAACTTGGTTTGGGTTTACCAAAGAAGACAAAGAAGACAAAGTCAAAAAACGTAAAGCGGCGTTGAGTAATAATAGTGATTGGACTCAACAATTAGCCGATGAATTACATAAACCAATCACTAGAAACTTTTCAAAGAGAACTGTAATATCAAATGGGATTGATGAAATCTGGGCTGCAGATTTGGTTGAAATGCAAAAGTTTAGTAAATGGAATAAAGGAATAAATTATTTACTGATGGTAATAGATATTTTTAGTAAATATGGATGGATTGAACCATTGAAAAACAAAAAGACTGAAAGTGTTAGTAAAGCATTTGATGATATATTTAAAAAAAGTAAACGTAAACCAAAAATGCTTTGGACAGATAAAGGTTCTGAATTTATCAGTAAACATTTCAAGGATTTTCTTGAAAAGAATAAAATCAAATTATATCATACAGAGAATGAAGAGAAATCAAGCATTGTTGAGAGATGGAATAAAACAATGAAAACCAGAATGTTTAAGATGTTTAGTGTAAATAACAATACTGTTTATTGGAACATCCTTGATAAATTAGTTAATGATTATAATAAAACAAGACATTCTAGTATTAAAATGACTCCAATTCAAGCAAGTAAAAAAGAAAACGAAGAAAAAGTTTATGCTAATTTATATTCAGATTTAATTTATTTGAAACCTGGAAAAATAAAATTTAAGGTTGGAGATTTCGTTCGTATATCAAAGTATAAAAGACCTGTATTTGATAAAGGATATACTCCAAACTGGACAGAGGAAATATTTGTGGTTAATGAAATATTAATTACAAAACCTATTACCTATAAAATTGTTGATTTAATGGGTGAAGAAGTAAAAGGATCTTTTTATGAAAAAGAATTACAAAAAGCAAAACAAGAAATATATAGAATTGAGAAAGTATTGAAACGAGATTATAGGAAAAAGTTAGCTTTAGTTAAATGGAGTGGATATCCTGACAAGTTTAATTCATGGATTCCTTTGAGTGATTTGAAAGATTTTTAATACTATTGTAGTATTAAAAATTGTTTCAAGCGACATAAAAAAAGCCCTTAAAAGAGGGCTGATAATTTTTTCCAGTCTAAAACAAATCCTGTGAATTACTTCCTTCCTCGACTTCGTCATCGTCATCACTTTCTTCTTTAATCATTAATAATGATTCTCTTGGTTTTAATGGTCTAACATAAACTTCATGAACTTTAACTTGAATAGATTTTACTAATTTGGAAATATAAATACTCTCAATTATCAAAGCTAATTTTACTTTACAATATTGATTAAGGTATTCAAATGGATCAACATTTTTATTTCCTTTTGTTTTGAATAAAGATAGAATTTTATTAGATTTTTCTGAATATATAAGTTTTGCATATAAAACTGGTGAAACACTATCATCAATTGTTGTTTTAGTTCTTCCTTTTTTATCAGTATATTCTTTCTTTTTATAATATAAAATATGAGATAAATTTTGAGAATCTTCAACACCAATTGTATCTTCAAGATGGTTATAACAAAGTTGTTGGATATTTTCTATTGCATTAAAAAAGTTTTTTTCTTCTTCTGTTGGATCTTTTTCTTTTTCCCATAAACAAACAGGAATTGTATATCCAACTAATTCTTGTGATTCTTGATTCTTTCTTTCAGATACACCAAAACTAAAAAGTAAAGGTGTTTCAATTATAAAAGGACCTTGCTTACCATTAGGATAAGTTGTTTCGATTTTAATACGATGATATTTCATCTTGGAATTCTTGACTTTATATTGTTTGGCTTCGTTAAAAATTAGATTTTCTTTAGAAATGTTTTCGAAACTTGTTAGTTGCATTTTATTATATATAAATTTTTTTTTTAATTTTTTTTAATTTTTTTTTTTAAAAATTATAAATTTCAGCATAAAAAAATCCCTAAAAAGGGATATAATTTTTCTTATTCATCACCATCAATATTCATCTTCATAAATTTCTTCATCACTATCACTCATATTTATTTATTTATTTTTTTATTTTTTTTTATTTATTATTTTCGTCACTTTACTTACACTAATTACAGTACTAAAAAGATTACATTGATCTCAGCACTTACTTACACAATCGCCTCACGCAAAAAATTACATCACTTCTTTACACTACATTACACCACTTACAAAAAAAAAAAAAAAAAAAAAAAAACACTGCACTAGGAATACAATTGAAAGGACAGTAACAAAATTTTGATGTCATATATATTATATCAGTTTTATTTGAGATCGAGTTTGAAGGTAGTAATTTTCACTTTAAAGATATGGATCACCAGATAGAAGGAGTTGGGAGCTATAAAGGGGAAAAAACAGAACTAAAGGAATCCCATTTAGTGAAATGTTTTAAGAGAGTTCCATTTTTCCTTGCGATAAAGAATTCCAGGTTATAATTGGCTTTCAGTTTAGCCTTGAAAATTTCAAAAGATGGAACAATTTTATCAATTTTACATCTGTAAATAAAAAATTTTGCTAATAATAGAATATGATTAATCAACATAAAATCTTTCTCTAAATCAAATTTGCCAAAAAAAATATCTTTAAACGTGAATTCTAATTCTTCATTATTATAAATTGCAATCCAAGATAACACCTCCTTCCAAAAGAGAGTTGTCACATTACAGAAATAGAACAAATGCTCTAGGGATTCGTCTTCATTCTCACAGAAAGTACAAACAGGAGAATCAGCGATTTTGAAAGCAAACAGCTTGTCATTAGTAAATATGATACGATTTAACAGCTTATATTGAAAAGCTCTTAATTTCGTATCCAAAGAAACATTAAAAGCTAACGAATAAATTTTCTTCCAGTCAAAAGAAAGACTTGGATATTTATTTTTAACTCTGACTTGAGCTGTAGGGGGTCTCGCCTTATGGGACTTGAATTCGTTATATATCATTTTGGAGGAGATACTCAACAGGTCAACCTTCTCACCCATTACTGGCAATTGAAAACAGTCTTCGTTTAACTGAAATGGTTCGGAATACGTATTCTCTTTTATAATGTTGCGCCATTCACTAGGTATAGCGTCAACTATTCCCATCAAAACGAATCTTTGACTTAAGGTTAGTTTAGCTCCTAGAATTTTCGTACTTTTCAGGAAAATATGATCCTTTGAGACCAAATCCCCAACTTTATTTAAACCCTGCTTACGAAAGAAAGGTTGATATATGGATTTTCCTAGACTGAGAATATATTTGTTGTTCCATACTACTTGATTCATTATGTCTTGATAAGAAACTACCTCCTTCGTTGTAAGGTAGGACCATGCCTCAAGGCAATCTTTATAGAACATTGGCAAAGAAATAGGTAATTTGCAATAATCAAAATGACACTGCAAAATAAACTTACCACCTACTTTCTCCAAATAATGATCTAAAACAAATTTCCAAGGACTAATATAGTCTTCGATGTATTTTTTAAGACAGATAATTCGCTGAGCCCGAATCATACATTCTAAATCCAGCATCTTCAGACCGCCATCTTCTATATCGTTAATTAACGCCACCCGTTTGACCTTGTCCTTACCATTCCAAATAAAATGGTAAAGTTCTTTGTTAACTTCCTTTACAAGATCATTCGAAACGAAAATTACAGCTGCTTTTGACATAAACTTTGGAATAGCAAATGATTTAACTATTTGAATTTTCCCTATAATAGTAAGCCCCCTCCACTTCCACATATTTAGTGTCTTTTTTATAGATTTAAGAGTTTCCTCAAAATTTTCTATTTTCCTAGACAACTCGTTGTAATTAAAATGCACACCTAGGATTTTTAATGATTTTTTAAATTCGTACGGAAACATTTCCAGTTTTTTCTCTGAACCCAAACAAAAAAATTCTGTTTTTCCTGCATTGACGTTGAGACCAGATAGTGAAGCAAAGTGCGCGAGATTGCAAAGTAGGTACTCATAAGAAGAATTACCTTTCAAAAAGCATGTCATGTCATCAGCATAAATGGCAAGTTTAACCTCTTTGTTTCCGATCTTGATACCTTGAATATTTTCATCTTGCCGAATACTACATGCCAGAACTTCCAGGGCTAAAATGAATAGAAAAGGCGATAGTGGATCACCTTGTCTTACCCCCCGGTCTACCTTGAAATAATTTGAAGTGAAGCCGTTGTTCATGACACAACTAGACACGTTTGAGTAAAAGGTACGAATCCATTGAACAAAATATGGCCCAAAGTTAAAAGCGTGAAGGACTTTAAATAGGTATTTATGGTTTAAAGAATCAAAAGCTTTTTCAAAGTCTATTGTAACTAGAACACCTGAAGTATCAATTTGTTTTGTATATTGTACTACATCATCTATTGTCCTAATGGCATCGAAAATCGACCTTCCTTGAACATAGGCACTTTGATTATAATGTATCAGATCAGGTAGGATAGGTTCCAGTCGTTTGGCAAAGGCTTTCGACGCTATTTTTGTGTCAACATTAATTAAAGATATAGGTCTCCAATTTTTAATTAATCTTTTATCTTTGTCCTTTTTTTCTAACAAAGTAATCACCGCTTGCCTTTGCGTATTGGATAGTTGTCCATGCTCATGTATCACTCATATTTATATATTGTTCAAAATAATCTTCAAATACATCAATCATTTTTTCTAATTCTCTATATATTTCTTCATGATCTTTTCTCAATGAAAAATATTTTGCCAATTTAAATTCTTTTTCAATAGTACATACTTTTCTATATTTTTTTGTCTCCTTAAAATTTTTCTAATTTCAGCGTATTGTAAATAATTGGAATACATAAAATATTTCAACCTTCTATGTTTAAGAATTCTGAATTCCCATTTATACAGATTAAATGGATATTCAGTTACATCATCTTCATCTTCTCCTAAATCATTAATATAAACATTTCCATCAACAACTTCATATACAACTTTTTTTTATATTCTTTTTTCATGAAATATTTTTTCATATATTTCATTTCTTTTCTTAATCTGTTCAATAATTTTCTTTTTTCTTTATCTAATTCATTACTTTTTTTACTTTATATTTTGAAACTAATTCTTTCATTTTTATTTTCTTATTTGATTTAATTATATCTTCAACTTCTTTCTTTCTTATTTCATAAAATCTTTGATAATTTCTATATATATTGTAAAAGTGATTATCAATTATAAACATTTTACCATATAATATTTTATCAAAATATTTAACTCCATAAAGAGAGATAGGAATTGCTTTGTATTGCGTAGAAACAGATTTGCTTTGCGTAGAAATCATGTTATTATATATAAAATTTTTTTTAAATATTTTTTTTTTTAATTTTTTTTCTTCCGCTTCCATTTTCAATTCAACAAACAATATAGTAGTTATTAAAATCATTAAATATTTAACCATAGTCAAAACAAACTGCAAATGTTTGTATTTCAAGAATTGTAAATCACTGTGAATAAAATTCACTGACCAAATATACTCAAAACCTTATATCTAAAGGACGAAACAAGTAGTTACAGAAACCAGTAGTGTAGCTGATCCTGATAATACTAAATCCCCACATTTTTCCGAAAATCCCCCGAGCGAGCGAGCCGAAGGCGAGCGAGCGAGGTCATAATTTTTTACAGTTCAGTCATTTCAAACAAATATTACATTTCACGAATTTATTTAAGTTATTTCATTTATTTAATTCTTAGAATTTTTTTTAACTTAGTTAAGTAGAAACAACTCTTACAAAATGTTTTCATGTGTAAGATTCGTTTATTTCCGTTTAAAAAAAATTTTTCTAAAATGAAAATCAATATAAATCATAGAAATCAATATCACAGTTTTAATCAGGGTTTAAAAATACTCGGTACTAAAAATTGAATGACGGGGATTTTCGGAAAAATGTGGCAATTTAGTATTTTCAGGGTGGTCTACACTACTGGTTTCTGTAACTACTAACGTTGAAGACACATGAACATCTTTTGGAGACGTCAGGGAGCCGTGGCCAGGAACTTTCCGAATATTGTCTCCAAAGGCTTGTGGTCCGAGTCCACAACAACTTTTCTTCCGTTCGTGTATTGGTGGAAACACTCTACACCAAAGACGATGGCCAATAGTTCCTTTTCAATCTGAGCATAGTTCGTTTCCGTAGATGTAAGAGCTCAGCTTGCATACGCAATTGGTTTTGTCTTACAACAATGAAGCACCCAGGCCCTTCTCACTTGCATCACATTGGAGTACCAGTGGCTTGCTTGATTCATAGTATTTGAGTAGCGGCGAGCTTGACATAAGTTCCTTGATGTCGTCAAATGCCTGGTCATGAATGTCCGACCAGTATAAATCATGGTCCTTTATGGTTAACTCGCGCAATGGTGCTGAGACGTCTGATAGCTTTGGCAGGAACTTTGCTAAGTAATTGGTCATCCCCAGGATCTGTCTGATGCCTGCCTTGCACATCAGTTGGCTTGGTCAGATTGGTGATTGTGTCAACTTTGGAGGGTCTGCCTTTACTTCGTTGGCAGTGAATAGATGATCAATGTACGGCATGGAGGTTTGCTTGAGGGCAATCTTTGTTTCGTTTAACTTGATTCCACGCTCGCAACACCGGGTAAGTAAGGCCTCTAGCTTGGTGTCGTGGTCTTTTACTGCATCGACAACTGACTCCCCGTTGCCAATGATAAGGAGGTCGTCTGCTACGGTCCTGACTCCGCCAAGTCCCTTAATGTTTTGGTCTAGGCAGTGCTGGAAAATTTCTCCTGCGGGAGAAAAACTGAAAGGCATTCTGGTCCACATATAGCGACCAAAGGGAGTATTGAAGGTGCTCAGAATAGACGAGTGTTGGTTCAGCTTAACCTACCAGTAACCGTTCTTACAGTCCAGCTTAGTGAACACTTTTGCATTTGCTAGGTCTGGAAGGACTTCTTCAATCATCGGGATTGGGTAATGGCATCGCTTTAAAGCCTTGTTCAGTGGCTGTGGGTCAAGGCAGAGTCTTATCTTGCCGTTGTTCTTCTTGTTCACTACTATTGCGCTCACCCAGTCTGTCGCTTGAGTGACTTTCTCAATTACTCCTTGTTGCTCGAGCTCTGTTAGATGGTCTTTCAGGGGAACTTTGAGAGCTTCAGGTATCCTTGCAGGTGGGATCTGGACTGGTGTAATCATCTCATCCACTTCTAGGTGTAGTGGTTCACCAAGTTCTCCTAGTCCTTGAAATACGTCAGCATACTTGGTCCGTATTTCTTCCTCTGATAAGCCAATCGCACTCTGGGTCTGCACCACATGGACCTCATTCGCCCCAGGCAGCATATTTTCATGATTAACTTGGATTAGATTCATGTGTTGAGCCGCTCTGCTTCCAAGGAGATTGATGTCCGCATCTTTATCTTCAACTAAAACAAAGTCCACCTTATACTTCTGGCTATTTTGTGGGTTTGTTAGCTGTACGCGGCATTTTCCGACTGGCTTTAGCGGTGAGGAATTGTACATCTTTAGTACTTGGTTCGTCGCTGTGACGTTATTTTCATACTTAGTGCCACGCAGTTCACCAGACCAGATCATGTTACAGGTCACCCCAGTGTCCACTTGGAAGATCGTCTCAGAGCCACCCTTGATTTTCATTGTCGCATGAATTTTCGACCTCAATTGCTTGCTCTGAACAACCAGGACTTCTTCTGCGGGTTCTGGGGATAGGTCCAGTGTTATGATGGAATCGCCGGAATCGTCATCTGATAGCTGTTGAGATTGCGTTACGATGTTAACTGACGCGTCTCTGGCTGGAATTTCTCTGTAAACAGACTTGGGAGAAATGATTCCGACGGCCACATTTCTTGCATGTTTGTTTATACGCTGGGCAATCTCCTCGTCTGTGACTTCCCCCACAATAATGACAAGAGCGGATTGTTTCTCTTTCTCTTCGTGATTTTTCATTATTTTTCATTATTCGTTCTCTTGGTCTTCAGTGTATTAATATCTTCATCTGTTCCAGATGTCGCTGCTTTGTTCTTGAGCTCTTTAAGAGGCATACTGGTCGTTTCACCGCTTCTTCCAATGTCTACAGCACGTGAGAGGCTAAGCTTCTTTTCTTGCAACAATTTCTTTCGAATCGACTTGTCCCTAATTCCCAGGACCAGAGAAATTGCATGTCTGAGCGAGCTTTCGCAATACCGTCACGTGTTGATCAATACTTTCGTTTTCTTCTTGTTTTCTTCGATTAAAGATGAACCTCTCATAGGTTTCGTTCGTTTTCCCGATGCAGAACTCTTCAAATTTTTCGACTACCTTGCTAAGTACTTGACGGTCGGTTTCTGGTATGAAATCCATTCAGTCGAATATTTCCATTGCATCTTCTCCTATTACAGAGAGAAGCATTGCTGTCTTGAATTTTTCATCGAAACGCTCAAGTCTGGCCACAATCAAGTAGTTGTCCCAGGTTCGTTTGAATCGTTTCCAGTTTGTAGCAAGGTTTCCGTCAGTCTTGAGAGGCTGAGGCGGTTTTAAACTGGATGGCAGGATTGGCATTGCTGCAGCCATGTTGTTGTATTCTCCAGGTGCTTGAATCAATATTTCTGAAACCGGTGGTTGTTCCGTGCTGCCACTTGCTCACTCGTCACTTGTCTACATACATAATCTATAAAACAACCTCTCGAATTACAGTAAATCAACACATATCGTGACACATTTCAAGTCTTTATTCTTCTTGATATTACAAGTAGTAAAGGGCTAAAGAAAACCAGCATCAGGAACTGTAAACCTATGCAATTGATAAATAAATTACTTGTGTGGTTCAAAGTATTAAGAAACAAACATTTCCATAATGTAGCATTGTTCTGCTCATATCTTGAACTGTATAACAAATAACAAAATTTAATGGCTAAAGGAACTGTAAACCTGTGTGTTTACTGATTACACAATAGCATGACAGTCTCAGCTGCGGATGACATTTCCCCCTTTGGACACTTTGCTCAATAAAATTTGTGAGCATGTCACCACAAATGCAACACTTGTCATCCTCAATTTGGGCCTTTTGCAAGCCACAGGAACAATAGCTATTATCCCTCTTTGGAATGTAAACATCGTTACTAGCTTTGTACTGACATGTGGTAAGCCCATTATCTGGTAACCAAATGAGCATCAAAAACTCATGCTGAAAAATATCAAACCATTGGTTTTTAGATGAGCTGTTCTCTGACAGTTTCTTGAGGACAATATGTTTTGCCTCTCTCCCCTCCATGGTCACTGTACCTAGTCCCTGGAGATATTTCTGGAACAGCTGTTCTGCATGCTGAGGGACAACATGCCCAAGTGTCCAAACTGTTGGTGTGACTACAGAGGGGAGAAACAAAGCATTTGTGACCCTCCATACGAAAACACGTCTTATCAAACATTGTAATTTAGTGAAACTGGGTTTCAAACCCCCTGAAACCGGGTTTCCAAAGGGTTTCAAAAGGGTTTCCAAATGGTTTCCAAAGGGTTTCCAAAGGGTTTCTAAAGCGTTTCTAAAGTGTCTAAGCGCTTCCGAAAGGGTTTGCAAACTCGTCGTACCGTTTAATCAGCCTTGCTTTTGTATCATATCATTGAAAGCTGTAACTAAGAAGACGTAATGAAAATTACCTGCAACACGTTGTTCCAACTAATTTCTGTGTAAAAATATCGAAGCCCATGTATGTTCACGTCAGCGTTAAAACTTTAAAAAATCGCGGCGTGTGCTCTTTCGGACAGATGAAACTCACGCAAGATCATAAAATTTATGGCCGGGTGAGCGCGAACGCATTAGGTTTCTGAATTAATTTGTGAGCCGAAAAATATTTTTAGCATGCTATTTTGATGTTTATACTCTAAATTGAAATTGCTACCTTAAAGAAAAAAATGCATCAGCTACATTCCTGGTTGCGAAATTTAATGATAATCTGAAGATAATAATCCCAGGACTGGTGTACTCTGTTTTCTCTGGTTTGCGTGACCGTAACCTAAACACACCATGGCGTGTTCGACAAAAGTGGTTCGATTGTGAACCGAGATACAACGTTCATAAATAGCTGCTTGCAAATTGGTTCGAATAGAGACGTGATTTTGATTGCAGCGATATTTTTTTACAGCCTTTGATTTTTGACCTTTTCACAAAGTTTTCTTTCCAACTCCGTATCTTTTGTTTACTATATTACAGTAAACCGGAATAGTCAATGAAATGAACTAGCCCGCCTCCGCTGCGCGTACCTTATGGTTTATAATGAAAACTTCTAAACAAATTGCCCCTAATGGCGATACAAGCCAGAAAAATGTAACAAGCATAATCTACAGTTCTTCGAAATCTGTTAAAAACTGTTTCTAAACCCGCCGTTTTCAAATTCACACAAAATCGAAAAATTATCGGCCGGATGAGCGCGAACGCATGAAGTTTAAGGATTAATTTGTGGGCCGAAAAATATTTTTTAGCACGCTATTTTGATGTTTACTCAAATCAAAACTGACTTGTGAAATGAAAAAGCCTAGTTATTCGCGGGCGGTCACGTTACGAACTTTGTAATATGCGTTGTTTACAAACAACTCATGAATTAAGTTTTCATTTTTTTTTGCTCCTTGGCCATCATCACTTTCATAACATTCGATTATGATACACGTTTTATTCAAGACCTAAGTTTTATTCAACAAGTTTCCCGAAAATGTTTCAATGTTTGACCGTATGCAAATATTCGATTTGAGCGCTTTTTCAAGTCCAAAGATATCTCCCGTGGGAATACGCTGTCGGCTCATTCCTTAAGTCTGTGAGATTATTTCCCGCTGGAATAAAACGGGAGAACTTTGCTCTTTCACAACCCTCATCTTCATTCCACTATGTTCCTTTTTCTGCGAAAAATCATTTGATAAGATACACGTTAATCACGTGATGAATTTATTTGTCGGTGAAAGTAAAAACGCAAAGAAACGAAATTTGATACTCGTGCCTTTCTGACTACGTGACATGACTTGTGATTTAAGCGTGCGACGAAGAATTTGAAAGAAAGCAAGATTTGACACATGCCGAAAAAACTCGCAAGTTCAAAGCTACTGATATCATAATTTATTTTTTTCTGAAGCATCTCAGCGGTCCGGAATCCTAAATCCTTAAATCTGATTGGCTAATCGCACGCTTTCCCGCGCTTTCAGCCGGTCCAGCTTTTTACGATACGGACCGGGGTTACAGACCGGGTTTGCCAGTTGTACTTTCGCGATTGCAATTGATGACACTGAATTGATTTTCTATTGATGAACTGCTTATATCATTGAATTTTCTCGTAAATTATGAACCCAGACGAAAGCTAGCAAAGCGAAAGTGAATTTTTATTGGCCAGATCTAATATTTAACGACACAAACAAAGAAAACAATGAAGAAAACCGGCAAAGTTTCATCATAGCTGACATCGGCTGACATACAAAGACCAGACAACACGCTGAAGATCTTAACTACGCTTAAACCAGGTACAAAAAGACTCAATGAAGAAAGACAGAACAAACTAAATGGAAGGAGAAATCAGCCGTAAAAATAAAGGCCAATTTTATTCCTCGAAAAGGCGAGTACAAGTTTCGATTTTATAATTTATTGATTTTGTAGTTTTTGGGTTTGTTGTTTTTTACAAAGCGGCATTTGTGGCAAAACATTACTATATTAAATAAGATGCAATCTAGCGCTTTTTTACAAAGGTTTTGACTCCATTCGGTTTAAGTGTTCTTATTTTTCTGGTTGTGTTTTTCTCCTAATAGAGATTCTGTGAATTTTTTATTAAAAAGTCTTTTGTCATTCTAGTCTTGTACTAGGTTTGGTGTCAATAATTTACACGCCATTTAGCGATCGGATTTTACGAGATAATTTGTACTTTCACTACATTGATAGGTTCATTATGCTCTTATTTCTCGGTTTTTACCTTCTTTTATCTAAATTCTATAAGTTTTCATTCAAGAAAACATGATTTTTAAATTAGAATAGCTCAGTTTAAGCTTTCGCCTCGCTATAAATAAATTACGCTCGACTTTTCTTTGTAATAGAAAAATTTGAAAAGTTTTTAAAGTTATAATTCAGCTTTCCACGGCTTTGCTGTAGGCAAGAACATTTCTCTATCCTCACCGGAGGCAAACACAAGAGCCGTTTATTCTACCAAAGGACATAAACTGATAGCAATGAGTTCACTTTGCACATTAAGTTTTTTTGTTTATGAATGGAAAGTTGTGAAGATTACCGAGTTAATTTAGATTTTGCGCGCGTTCTGTCAGTTTAGATGTACGCGGCGCGTAAGAAACATTTCTTGGAAAGCTGTACATGAATGATTTTCACAGCGAATCGCAGAATTAAAGTAGGAAAAAAATAAATAAGTTATTTACCGGCCTAGGTCGGTCCGTATAGGAAAAAACTGTGCCCGAGGTCTTGAGTACGGCCCGAGACCGTAGGCTGAGGGCCGTACTCAAGACCTCGGGCACAGTTTTTTCCTATACGGACCTCCCGGCCGGTAAATAACATATATTAATGACTACCTTCAAAGGCAGAGTATTTTACTGTTTCAATTGTGACTTTAAATGCGTTGTGGAATCCACGATATTCAATGCAAAACAATGCGGCCACGCCGACAAATTGGCGGCCGCTTCTATGTTTACTAAAATGAAAATTTGTTCGCAATAAAGTAAACGAAAAATACTCGGCACATCGTGGAAATTTTCATCACTACAGATTGTGCTTTTACCTCCAAAGATAAATAATAGTGGGAAAAGCGTCACCTACTCCGAATGGCAGTGTTATAATCTATGACGAGTGAGATGTTTATAAAGTCATTGCGGTACGCATTGTCGAAATGGTTGCATGGCAAGCGAACGCAGACGATTCATACGGCTGTTGTTTTTCTCCGGCGAAAACAAATTGATTTGTTTTACTCTCAAAAGACTTTCAATATGGTGTTAGCGGTTTTGGTTGTTTACGTTTGCAACATAATCAAATGCATCGATAGCGCAAGTATTTTAACAGAAAGTGAAACCATTCAAATGAATTAACAACAGCCCTAATTTAAAAGACGAAAAATGTAGGAAGCAACGCCGAATTTCTCTTTCAGTGGTCGCACAGTGATTTAAAGCGCATAGCTTGAAAAATCTTTTGTTTCATTTTACTATTCAAATAGCCACGAAAACACCTGAGAGTATTTGCAAGGATTGTTAAAGTGTTAGCAAAGCGAAATATACACAGTAACGTTTCAAAGCGAACAAAGAAAAAAGATTTTTACAAAGCGTTTCCAACGGGTTTCAAACCCTCCGAAACCGTGTTTCCAAAGGGTTTCTAAGTGACTTCAAACCCCCCAAAAAACACTTTTGTTGATAAGACGTGTTTTCCTATGGAGGGTCACATTTGCCCTGAAGTACTGTTGGCATTTTACTTGAAGTTCCAAGAGCTGGTCGGTTGTAATCTCAACCCGACTAAACAAAGAAACAGTCACGCAGCCTTACTCCAATATATGCATAAACAAGAACTGTTAGCCTTTGCTTCCTAGATTCATCTTCACATCTCAGTTGTTTAATTACCCTCATGAAGTTTTGACAGAACATTCGAGACTCCTTTCCAGTAAATCTATATTGAAGCTCAGCACCCTTCCCCTGGGTTTCACCATACCATTTAACTACTTTTCTAGCAATAGTCGGGTACACGGGAGCCCAAAATGTGACACCCACGGGCATTTTTGTCTGATTTTTGGCAACATGGCTATTTCTACTAACTCGAGTACGCTGATTTCGATAATCATTGTTGCCAAGCTCAATTCTTGTGTTAAGATGGTGTTTTGGGGCATTTCATTATGACGTCATTATCCAAATAAGGAGTTTTCTTTCCTTTAGCAATTTTAAGTTTAATAGATCCAGAAATTCTTTCAAAGCGTTGTTGGTGTACTGGAAAGATGATTCTAAGAATTTCTGACAGTTTTAACGTTGTTTCTATGAAGATCGAGAAGTCACGTGACAATCGACCACGCCCTGTTATGTAAAATTCACCTTATAACGGTATAGCTTCGACTTTTGTTGAAAAACGATTGTGATTCTTGTATTAATAAAAAGTTGCAATTGAAATAAGAAAGGAAAATGTTGTCGTCATGCCACGCTGAAGCTACGAGCTAGCGAGCATCAAGAACGACGTCATGACAATGTCCATATATCGAGTTTTCCCTTGTTTCAGCATTTGGTGTTAGCTTTAGAGTCGGAAAATGGAAATAACATCATCGTTGTTACAGTTGGAGATAAAACTTTGTTTGTCTTGTGTATTGCTGAATCTAAGTCATTTCATAATGCACTTTGTCTGTCACGGGCTCATGAAGGTGACTTTGGGTGAATTCATGTAAAATTAACGAATTCAAAATATCAAGACGTTGCTCCTTACTCTCAGGTTTAAATCTGTCTATAATATTGTTAATCAATATTGTAAATATTATTAATAAATCCTCTAAACTCTTTCAAAAACACTGAATATTGCTTTTTATACAAGCGTCTTTAAAGCGTTTTAGCGCAGGTTGATGCAGCAATTAGCGTCGGTCTTGGTGCATCCACACAGCCCAGTGCACACAACATGCGACTTTCTGCATTTCATACAGCGAAGAGTCGCGCAGCCAGTGGTGCATCGGCATGAAACCATCTCCAGACAAGCCTTCGGGATTGGATCTAGTGTCATAAATACAGGGACCAGTAAATCTTCTGCTAGCGTCCAGCCTGTCTCCTCTGGGTTAGGAACTACCGGTTTCTGAATGTGTGCCTGGCGCCACACCGCCGTTTGGTAGTAGCATCTCTTCAAGTGTTGCTTGAACGCGTCACTAGGAGGTGGTAACTTTTCTGGGCTACTGACCTTGCCAAATAGCACAACACGAGCCAAGTCCAATGAGTCCTCCGATGTCTTGTACATTCGACAAACAAACTTCTCTGCGGATGCGATGGTGTCAGCATCGAGGACGTCTTCGCCCACCGAAGAGAGAAGATCAAAGTGCTCTGTAAAAACCTTCCACGCAGTCTTCTTTGAATGTCCACAGATGAATGAGGTGCTGTCACAGCCGGCGATGGCGTGAAATGGTAACAATGCACTTGACGAGTTACGAGGAAGATTTGCTGAGACCTCCTCCAAAGGTATGTACTTTGGCTTCTTTGAAGTTCCTGCCCATATCCACACCTTTGATGAGAGCTTAGCGCGATGCGCCAGGAGAAGTAACAGCACGTCTGTGTCTCGAGTGGAAACTACTATGTTGTCAACATGGCCGTTAAGACAGACTGCATGAAGAACAAACCTCGTATCGGCTTCTTCGTGGTTGGATCTCAAAACGGTTACATAAAGGCTATGATCCGAGCAGAGAACATCCCCTTCGTTTGAACAACCGCCAGATACTACGATTGTAGTGTCAGCAGGTGCTTGCGCGATAAGTTCGTCTGAGAGAAACCGTGCTAAGTCCGCTTTGTTGTCTCCTAGTGCCCTAATGCTTGCCACTTCATCGGCAACGGAACCTCTCTTCCTTCAATAACTCTGCGCACAGACAGCGCCGTGTTCTTGGAGCGTCGACTTCTTGTCGTTGCTTTGATGGAGTGCCTCTGATAACGATCGAATAACACATCGATCCTCTGGTATACAGAACCTTTCCGTAACACAGCGTCCACGTAGCAGTCCGCAAAGCCACCGAAAGTCTTTGCTTTTCCTGGTTTTCCAATAGCTGCCACCAGAGCAAAGCCGTCCATGAACAAAGCAGCATTTCCTTGAAGTGTAACTGACTCCGGGCACTTGACCTTTTGTCTCAGAACGTCTGCTAAAATAGACTTGTTTCCCGTTCGCATGGTGTGGTTCACTTCTGCGAGAGACAGTGGCACCGGCATTAGTTCATGCTGCAATATGGCTTGCATGTTTACCTCGCGTCCGGCTTCATACGCCGTCACTAGACAACATAAGATACTCCGGTCCATTTGTCTGTGACGAGAACACCCCAAATGTTTGTAGTGTAGAATGTTGAGCATTCTCAGCTTCATTATCTTGCTTCTGTCTCTCCCTGGCACTCTCCTTGTGGATCAAGCGGTCGTCGTGGTGTATGTCAAACATCGCTGATATTTGCGCAGCAATGTGGGAACGCAGGTTGTAGGATACAGCCCATCTGCTAAACGCGGAAGGTGTCTTTGTGATGCCGACGATGCCGACGATGCCGCCACCCTTCTTTCCAGTCGCATTTAACCATTCCTGAGCCTGATCGGGACTTACTTGATTGAATTTGGCACTGGACGCGAGCGTTTGACTACAAAATTGCCTCTCTGAAATTTTTCTAGCACCTGTGTAGGAAGCTGGTGCATCTCCGCATGTTTTCAATTGCAACTTTTTATTAATTCAAGAATCACAATCGTTTTTCGACAAAATGTCAAAACTATACCCGTGATACGGTGAATTTTATTTAACAGGGCGTGGTCAATTGTCATGTGACGGCTCGATCTTCATAGAAACAACGTTAAAACTGTCAGAAATTCTTAGAATCTTCTTCACAGTACACTAACAACGCTTTGAAAGAATTTATGGATCTATTAAACTTAAAATTGCTAAAGGAAAGAAAACTCCTTATTTGGATAATGACATCATAATGAAATGCCCCAAAACACCATCTTAACGCAAGAATTGATCTTGGCAACAATGATTTTCGAAATCAGCGTACTCGAGTTAGTAAAAATAGCCATGTTTCCAAAAATCAGACAAAAATGCCCGTGGGTGTCACATTTTGGGCTCCTGTGTACCTGACTACAAGGCAAGAGCACTGCAGCTCATACCAAAGAGCTGTTACTACTCGATGAAAACAGCTCTCAACAGGCACATCAGCAAAAGTCTTGCAGGTGTCAGGGAGTTTAGACTTGGACATTGCCCCTTTAAGTACCCCCTTAAAATAATGTTGCCAAGCATTATTTTTTAGATGTAACGGCTCAACATGAGCCAAATCTATATATTTACCCACAAGAGGCTCAAATTCTTGCCTACTTTACTTTGTAGCAATAAAGCTAGTCACCTTTGAACGAAAATTCTTAGCCTTCAGATGCTTTGGCAAAGTTTCTTTGAACTTTGCAATTGACCGTGCTACTTTCACCCTTTCATTATAGTCCCACACTTTCCATTTGCAATTACCAGTGGCAAATTGGCCCTCTAGGTCCCCATAGTCGTCAGTGCTAACTGTTGCAAAAGTTCAAAAGTAATGAGCAGAATTAGGCAACTCCCCTGCTAAGGCGGCAAGCATTTCCATGTCATTTGGAAGTTCTTTAAATTTGAATGTGACGTGAAAACCCTCAATAGCAAAAACCTTACCTTCAAGATCTCTCATTTGCTTACATGCATATTTAACATTATTTTGTACCATGCCACAGGATTCAGACTCGCAATTTGCACCAAAAAATACAAAATTATCAGAACTTGATGCAACTTGCTTTCCAACATTTAAAAAACTGACAAGAAAGGAGCAAGCATTCTTGTTCTTCCCAAAAGGGCACCCATCGCCACCTAATCCTACCAAAAATGTCCTTTCGGTCTCTGAAAAGCACTGAAGAGCCTCATTAGACTTGTTTTTAGCTGCAAATAGAACTTCGCAAGCCGAGGGAGATAATCCCTTAAATCCCTGAAACAACCATGTACAAGCTCATCAGCCTGAATATAGTTAGAAAACTCCTCTTCAACTGAGTAAACCTTTCCGATATCTACTTGCTTGATATGACTTATTAGCTTATAATATGGCAATAGTTTGGGAATTCTGCATTTTTGCATAAAGCACAATGGTGCTCTGCCTCCTCGCTTTTTTGTACTAGGCTTTGTTGCCAAAACAAGTCTAACTGACTTATATTTTCTCTTTCCGTTACGCCCCCACTATAATAGCAGGCAGTACTCCAAAGAACATTTTCATTTGAAGATTCGAATGACCTTATTTTTTGAGAGGAAAGGTGTGATGCTACCCTAGCGTGCAGCTTCTCATTACTAGAAACAAGTTTGGTCATGTCGTCTAGCTTACTCCTTTTGCATAAGGTATCAAACATGCCCTCAATGGCAGGACATTTGTTTTTTTCTGTTCCTCCATGAATGACCATGGCAGCATTGAAGGTTTCATGACGAAGTTTAACAGCTGTCCTTGGAGTCTGGTTTGACTTCCCATTCTTAAGTATGGTGGAATTCTTCTTGCTTATATAATAATAAAAACACAAAGAACAACCACCTTTTCTAGTTTGGCACAATGAGAGGTTTATTCAGTGAAATGACGAGAATATGAGAATGATAACAAAACCACTCCACCGAAGAAAATCTCGACCCGAATAAACCGGGTGGGTAGGGAGGGTAAAAGAACTTATACAGGTTGTTGAAACGAGAGAGTTCGAGCTGGCTAGTGACGATTTCTGCTGTGACAACACTATATATGTCTTAATTAATTAATGATTAACTGAATATAATCTACTATAAGACGCATTACACGAAGTGGGCGTCGAATTAAATATTTTAATCAAAACTCAAAATAGACCGATTCATCTGCCTCCTTGGGGTATCATAATTTCCATTGGAATGGTATAAAATGTTATCAATTTATCAGAAAATTGTAGGCTAATTATGTCAACATCATGATAATTACAAAAAAGAAGAGGAGGAGATGGAAAGAAAGAGAGAATACCTATATACACACCTTTATGTTTTCTTTTCTAGGTGTATTGAGCCCCGCCAAAAGTTCTTGACACTGCTTGTTTGCAAGATCAGTCTGAGCAGGAAAACATAAATATCTGAGCTTTGCAGTTATTTACTCAGCAAAAAGTTCACAGCAATGCAAAAAATTATAAAGATATAAAATAAAAATCATTGACTCTATAATCATTGGAAACCTTTGTCTGAAGCCTTTTCAGCTTTTTATTTAACAAATATATGGATGGATGAAAAATAAAATCAACAAATAAAAAGATAAATAAAGATATAAAATAAAAATCACTGACTTTATAATTATTGCCAACCTTTGCCTGAAGCCTTTTCAGTTTTCTGTAACTAATATATGGATGGATGAAAAGTAAAATCAACAAAAACATAAAAAAGTAAATCAACAAATAAACAGACAAATAAAGATATAAATAAAAATCATTGACTTTATAATTATAACAAACCTTTGTCTGAAGCCTTTTTAGCTTCATCTGGGTTGACTTCAGTTTTCTGCTTTCTACAGCTAAACAGTTCATAAGTTTTGTGTTCTCTTGGAGTGCAGCATCTTTTTTCTGTTTTCTGATTTTATTAAAAAGCCCAACGTTGAAACGGTTTAGCTTTGGCGGCATAACTACCCGATGCTTCTCTTTCCTTGGCGGCAAAACTACCTGCAAAGTAAATATATATTCCGTATATACCTTATCCACGACAAATCTGCTGTTCGCAACTGCATAAGTTGGTTACATAAGTGCGAGGACCCTTAATTTAATGCGATATAACTGAAACCTCCGCAAAAAATCGGAAAAACAAAAAACATACGATTGTAAAAGGTAAAATAAACAATCCATCTGTGTTAGTTTCTACTTCATCTCTTTACACGTAAAAAATTATATACAAATCCACAATTCCTCTATATTTCATCTCTGTGCAGTACTCTTGAAATAGTGTTAGGGGTGTTGGCCCGGCATCAAACAGTAAAGATACAAATCAAACACACAACACACGAAGCTTCTCTTCGGTTCTTCTTCTGCATGTTCTATTCAACCTCGTGCTCTATTGATCACGTGACTCTGCGACCAACTGGGGTGGGGTGGGGGCGCCCCTACATACTCCCCCTCTAAAACGATATGTCCTCCTGGACATCGAAAAAGTGGCTTAGTCTAGTTCACATTGTAACAGTTTACAACATCCGAGTAACAAAAACTTTGAAGGGTGATCAGGCCTTGATATCACCCTCGGACACATTCACCGTACACAGTTTCATGTAAGAATCAATATCCATTAGCAATCTTGAGAGTGCATCAGCATCCTTGTTGGCGTGTCCAGGTCTGTACTTGATGGCAAATGAGAAGTCTGCGAGCTCTGACACCCAACGATGACCAGTAGCTTTTAACTTTGCAGTCGTCAGCACATATGTCAGGGTTTTATTATCCGTATACACAGTAAAGTCAGGCGCATGGTAGAGGTAGTCTCTAAAGTGTTCACAGACAGCCCACTTGAGAGCGAGAAACCCGAGCTTCCCTGAATGGAGATTATAGTTCTTATCTGCCTTCGTCAATGACCTTGAGCCGTAACCAATTACTCTCATCTTTGCATCCTCTTTCTGATATAACACGGCTCCTAGTCCCTCTTGTGAAGCGTCAGTATGCAGGACAAAGGGCTTGCTAAAATCGGGATATCCAAGAATTGGAGGAGCTACAAGGTGGTCTAACAAGGTTTCAACTGCTTTTTGATGCTGTTCCATCCAAATGACCGGTTGGGACGATGGTCCTGAACCATGACGTTGCTTGTTCTTGTATGTTCTTGTCACATCTTCAGAGGTCAATAACTGAAATAGCGGATGCGCAATTTTGGCAAAATTTTGGATGTACCTCCAGTAGTACCCGACAAGACCCAGTAATTTTCTAACTTCACCAACTGTACTAGGCTTACTGTCCTTCAGAGTCCTAACTGCTTCCAGATTGGAAGGGTCTAGTCTGTAGCCTTTTGCTGACACAATCTGTCCAAGATAGTTAACTTCTTGCTTAAAGAGTCTGCACTTCTTGGATTTAAGCTTAACCCCATGTTCACGTAACCGTCAGAGCACTTTCCGAATATGGTCAACATGTTCCTCAAATGTTTGGCTAAATACAATGATGTCATCAATGTAAGGTATACAAATATCATCCCTCAAACCATCAAGGCAGTGTTCCATAAAGCGTTGAAATTCTCCTGGCGCATTTTTCAAGCCCATTGGTGGGCGAACCCATTCATACAATCCCCAAGGGGTGGCAAAAGCTGTTTTGTGTCTACTTTCAGGACTTACAAAACCTTGATGATAAGCCTTCCCTTGATCTAGTAAGGAGAACCATTGATTTCCGCCTAGGCTTTCCAAGGCATCCTGCATTCTGGGCAAAGGGTGGCTGTCACGAACTGTTTTGGAATTCAACTGTCTATAGTCTATGCACAGTCTTAATGTTCCATCTTTCTTCCGAACACATACAACAGGGGATGAATAAGCTGACCTTGACTTTTGAATCCACCCTCGATTCAACAGATCCTCAACATACTGCTTTACTTCTGCATAGAGTGGCCGGGGGATGGAAGTGTACTTCCGCTGAACTGGTACTGAATCAGTGAGGTTAATATCCACTTGCAGCTCCTCTGCCCTTCCAACATCATCATCAGTTTTCGAGAATGACTCTGCTTCTTCTAACAGCATTTTTCTTACGATGAGGCGTTGTTCCTCAGTGAGTTCTTCAGTGTCAATATCAGGAATGTAACTACGTGGTTGTTCTTCGCAATTCATGTCAATACCTTGGTTAGCACGTGGCTCAGGCTTATCAGCAATTTGAGATTCTACTACATTTACACTGGCTGAAAGTTCTTTTAACTTCACGTCAAGAGGGGTGACTGACTTCACTTGCTGGAGGTGTCCTAGAATTGTCCTTCCTTTCAGAGTAATGTCATGTTTTGTTGGATTATCCACTTGAATGTTCACCCGACATGTGGAGCCTCCTGCTACAGTCACCTGTTTTCCAGGTATTTCAAGACCACAAGGCCAAGACTGGTTAGGGTCAAGTTCAAATAGTGTACAGGTATCTTACTGACTGGACCCACGGCAGCACGACATGACACAACAACTGACTGTCCCCTTGGGATTACAGTGTCTTGCTTTCTTGACTTTACAGTAGCCAATTCCTTTATGTTAGGTATAGAAATTGTATAGAAACCGTACGCGCGCGACCTCCAAAAGGGACTGGGCCTCAGGTGACTAAATGTCACGTCAGCAAAAAACCATGTGCTCTAGTCGCGGAGAGAGAGAAAAGTACCTCGCGTTGTGAGATGTAAAAGTTTACTCTGTGAAGAAACCGTACTTAAATACGCAAGGAATACCTAAAAGAGTGTGGATTTCTTGTGTTACATTCTGGGGGCCTGTCCGGGAGGATTTTGCTGGAGAAATTGGATGGATGTACCTGTTTTAACGCTCGATTGATCATTGTGTGCGAGGACTTGCGTGTGTTATTTTTGGATTTCAATGGACAAGTTTTGGCGAAGGATGCAACTGGTTGCAATTTGAAGGGACATTTGGTGTGGACAGCGTGTTACAAGGTAGTGGAGCGTGGATTTGAGGCAAGGGTAGGTGGGAATATTGATTTATCGGGCTTTGTGTATGCAGGTGGTTGATCGTGTTGTTTACAAGTATAAGTGTGGGCGGCACGGTGGTGTAGTGGTTAGCGCGTCGGACTTTCAACCTGAAGGTCGGTGGTTCGAAGCCTGGTCTCTGTTGTTTCCTTAGACAAGAAACTTTACTCCACACTGTCTCTCTCCACCCAGGTGTATAAATGGGTACCGGCGACAAAATGCTGGGGGTAACCCTGCGATGGACTAGCATCCCATCCAGGGGGGAGTAGCAATATTCCTAGTCGCTTCATGCTATAGAAACCGGGTTTAAGCTCCGGCCGTTATGAGCCTTCTGGCTCGGGTGCGCGACGTTACTTATAATCAAAATGGCGGACGATAAACTTATTCAGCTGGATCGAAAATTGTTGTCGTTGGACTTGGATGCATTACCAGAATTTGCTCTTCATGCAAAAGTTGAGTAAACGGCAGTAGAGGACAAGGGGAAATTAGGTGTTATTCGAGCCATCAGACGTAAAATTGAAGATTCAGTCGAGGGTTTGTCTGACGACGAGCAAATTGAGTATGTCGAAGGGTTGATCGCTCACTTGGGCCCGCCGCCACTCGAGGGACTAGAGGACCAATATGGCGAAGAAAAAGTAGAAACCAAAGGTGACATAAAATTGCTCAAGAAAGAACTGGGTGAACTAGAGTCAAAGCAGCATCGTGTTGTTTACAAGTATAATCAAAATGGCGGACGATAAACTTATTCAGCTGGATCGAAAATTGTTGTCGTTGGACTTGGATGCATTACGAGAATTTGCTCTTCGTGCTAAAGTTGAGTAAACGGCAGAAGAGGGCAAGGGGAAATTAGGTGTTATTCGGGCCATCAGACGTAAAATTGAAGATTCAGTCGAGGGTTTGTCTGACGACGAGCAAACTGAGTATGTCGAAGGGTTGATCGCTCACTTGGGCCCGCCGCCACTCGAGGGACTAGAGGACCAATACGGCGAAGAAAAAGTAGAAACCAAAGGTGACATAAAATTGCTCAAGAAAGAACTGGGTGAACTAGAGTCGAAGCAGCAAGCAGTCGAGGAAAAATTGGCTAAGATGCAAAAAGTAAAGCTTACTGATCACCCAGTGAAGGACGAAGACACGATCAAGTTTCCTGTGAAAGGTGTAGAGCAAAGCATATTCCGCAGAGATTTAAAAATACAAGGAGTGTTGGGAGACCCTGGGCAAAAAGATAAGCTGAGTTATCAAGCTCTAATATCCCAAGTAGAGTCAGGGCTTGCCAAGGGATACTCAGACAAAGAAGTAGTTAGTGCTGTAGTTCGTGCTGTACAGCCAGGCCTGCAACTATGAAGCTATCTAGAGAACATGACTGACCTTACCCTACCCAGGCTGCGTAAAATTATTCGCTTCCATTTTCATGAGAAAAATGCCACAGAACTTTACCAACTTCTAACAAACATTGCCCAGCAGCCCAATGAAGATCCACAGTCCTTTTTGATGAGAGCACTTACAATTAGGCAGAAGGTTATCAGTGCGTCAAAAGAGTCTGATAGTGGGGTTAAGTACGATGCTTCCTCGGTGCAAAGTTTGTTCCTGCATGCCTTTGAAACTGGTCTTGCTGATGAAACCATTCGTGCAAAAATAAGACCTCTCACTCAAAACCCAAAAGTTGCAGATGAAGACCTCATTGGAGCAATGAGCCTAGCCATATCTGCAGAAGCTGAGCGAAGTAACAAGTTTAGTGTTAACAGCAAAGGGAAGTCGGCAAAGGTGTCGGTCATTGAAGGTGCAACAGAAGCAACCACCAAGAAAGAGTCACAGAAGGACTCTCAAGTCCTAGCTACATTGAAGGCTGTACAAGCAGAGCTGGCCACAGTGAAATCGGAAGTCAAAACCCCTCATGAAGAAGCAAGCCACCAGAAAGCAGATGCCACGGTACCTGGTTACACTGGGGGTAGAGCGAGAGCTGGACCCAGGCCACCTGGTTGCCAAGAGTGTAGAAGGAAAAAACAAGGTGACCGGTGTCCACACTGCTACCTCTGTGGGGGCTCGAACCATATTGCCCGCTACTGCCAGACCAACTTCAGAAGATATCTGGGAAATGCAGCCAGGCTACCCCCACGGGACAGGGAGTAGCCGTGCCAGAGAAAGAGAAGTCCTACCAGTGTAGTTGTTGCCTAAAGCTTGATTGCCATATACAGTTGTTACAGTGTTCAGCATGCCAGTCCGTCCGATATTGTTCTGTGCGTTGCCAGAAGGCTCATTGGCCAAAACATAAAGTGTTATGCAAAGCAATCAAGAACTCTCTGACAGAGGATCGTTTAAAGAAAAGGGGTTAGGTGATGCCCAAGACAGTGGTGTGTATGCTAGCCACATCACTCCCAGGCAACAAGAACGCATAGTTAAGCTGGTGGGGAGGAAGTGTCTGGTAGATTGTTACTTGGATGATAAGCCTACAGAAGTGTTATGGGACACACGGGCCCAAGTATCGATTGTTTCGGTAGATTTCCTAATGAGCCAATTACCAACAGTCCAAAGAAGGGACATTAAAGAGTTACTTGGAACAGACGGGTCCATAAGTTTGCAAGCAGCAAATGGAACAGATATCCCTTACTGTGGATGGGTAGAGTTTGGAGTAAGGCTAACAGATGAAAATGAGACAGAAGTAAAGGTTCCATTCTTGTTAACAAAGGAGAATATTGAGCAGCCCATTATTGGATTTAATGTAATAGAGTTAATGGTCAGCAACACAGAAGACAAAGAAGATGATGCATTGCTGGGAAGGATGTCAAGGAGCTTCAGGATGAATGAATGTGGTGATGTACAAGCGTTGATAAGTCTAATACGTACTACGAACTCTGAACTCTGTCTAGTAAAATCTTCAAAGAAGCCACACATTGTTCTAGCAGGGGAGACTGTTCGTGTACCTTGTCGTGCTAACACTGGACCAATCCACCAAAAGACCCCAGTTATTTTTGAGCCAGATGAGTTGGCTACCTGACCTTCAGGGTTGGCAGTACACGAATCCCTTACCACCGTGAAGGAGGGCGATACAACCATCTTACCAATCACAGTGACCAACAACACAAACCATGACATCATCGTACCTGGAAGAGTTGTCCTGGGGCGGCTTCATCTTGTCCGGTCGGTGACGCCAGTGGAAGTCAGATTTAAGGATCCAGAGACACCGACCCCACCCCTTCTAAACCACTTACGCCAGCTGAGCACCTGAGCACCTGCAAATAACTTGTCTTGGCTACCTAAGGTCGATTTGAGTGGACTAACAGAAGAACAGAAGCTACAGGCAAGACAGTTGTTAGTTGAGGAAGCAGATGCATTTGCATCAAGTGATGAGGACATTGGCTGCATTGCCGAGCTGGAAATGGACATCAAACTAACCAGCGACCAGCCAGTACAGAAGAACTATACTTCCATACCTCGTCCACTCTACCCAGAAGTTAAAGGATACATCGAGGACTTGCTTAATCGGGGCTTCATTAGAAAGTCAAAGTCACCGTTCTCGAGTAGTGTAGTGTGCGTCCGCAAAAGAGATGGGGGAATGAGATTGTGCGTGGACTACAGAGAACTTAATAAGAAAACAGTGCCAGAACGACATCCCATCCCTCGGATACAGGATGCTCTAGACAGCTTGGGGGGCAAATCATGGTTTAGTGTTTTGGATCAGGGGAAGGCGTACCATCAGGGCTTTATTGGAGAAAACAGCCAACCATTCACTGCATTTGTGACCCCTTGGGGACTTTACGAATGGGTGCAGATACCATTCGGACTTATGAACGCACCAGCGAATTTTCAAAGATTCATGGAGAATTGTCTTGGAGACCTGCGTGATGAGGTATGCATTCCGTACTTGGATGATGTTATTGTATTCTCAGAAACATTTTCTGATCAAATTGAACACCTTCGTAAAGTTCTCCGTCGGTTGAAGAGTTACGGTGTTAAACTTAAGCCTAGGAAGTGTGCATTGTTCAAGCGAGAAGTGTCTTTCCTTGGAAGGGTGATCTCTCAAGATGGGTACCAGATAGATCCTAAAGCTACGGATGCAGTGACTGCAATGAATAACTTAAAACCTCGAACCGTTGGCGAAGTAAGAAGACTCATGGGTCTACTTGGTGTGTACCGTCGTCATATCAAAAATTTTGCACAGACAGCAAAACCTGTTTATGATCTCCTCAACCATGACCTATCCGAGAAAAATAGTTCTACCTCGACCCGACAGAAGCCAAAGCTGCGTAGTGGACAGTAACCATCCTCTTCACCAGTGGTGTGGGAACCTAGGCACCAGTCAGCATTGGATGCCCTGGTGGACAAGATAACATCACCCCCTCTGCTTGCATACCCAGATTACAATGCAACATTTATTGTACACACAGATGCATCACAGGATGGCTTGGGGGCGGTCTTGTATCAGAAGCAGAATGGCACTACACGGGTAGTTGCATATGCATCCAGGACTCTGACTCCGCCTGAACAGAACTACCACATGCATTCCGGCAAGCTTGAATTTTTAGCGTTGAAATGGGCAGTCACAGAACAGTTCAGGGACTATCTCTATTATGCTCCTGAATTTGTTTTCTACACCGACAACAATCCCTTGACTTATGTGTTAACAACTGCCAAGTTGAATGCCACAGGATTGAGGTGGGTTGGAGAGCTTGCTGACTTTAACTTTGAAATACGATATCGACCGGGCAGGTTGAATGTTGATGCGGATAGTCTTTCCCGATTACCTGGTGAGTTCAAGACCTACATGGACACTTGTACTGAGAAAGTAACTCCTGAAAGCTTGCATGCCTCAATATCTGCCATCCAGGAATAGTCAAATGAAGAATCAATTTGGCTGACAGCTTTGAGTGATGAAGAAAAGGAACTCCACTAGGTTGACGCCCTGTCACAAGCATTCTGCAATCAAGTGAAAGTGGTGGATTTAGTAAAAGCACAGAGCGAAGACCCTCACATTGGACGTGTCCTTAAATTAATCAAAGCAAACCACAAGCTAACAGTTGCAGAAAAGCACAAGGAAGCACCTTTGGTTCGTAAGCTCCTGAATGAGTGGCACAAGCTTCATATAAACAGGAAGAGTGGATTACTTTATCGTAACCAGCAGGTTGTTCTACCACAGAAATTTCGTCGCACTGTTTATCGTGAACTCCATGAAGAAATGGGCCACGTTGGTGTTGAGAGAGTGTTAGCTCTGGCTCAAGAGAGATTTTATTGGCCACACATGAGGAGAGACATTGAAAACTTTATCCATCACACATGCCGCTGCCAAATCTACAAACAAGAGAACCATTACAACCAATTCTCACAACAGTTCCCCTTCAAATGGTTTCTATTGATTTTGTGCACCTTGAGCGGAGTTCAGGGGGTTATGAGTAGATTCTGGTTGTGGTCGATCACTTTACCAAGTACACTTAAGCATACCCAACTAGGAATAAAACCGCTGTTACTGCCGCAGACAAGATCTTCAATGATTTCATCCCATGCTTTGGATTTCCCGAAAAACTCCATCATGACATGGGAGGCGAGTTTGAAAATCGTTTGTTCAAGAGACTTGAAGACCTTTCTGGAGTAATGCACTCTAGAACTACTTCATATCACCCACGAGGAAATGGTATAGTTGAAAGAATGAACCGTACACCACTCAGTATGCTGCGAACTCTACCAGAAACTCACAAATCCAGCTGGAAGGACCATGTGAACAAACTCATTCATGCATACAGTTGCACTGTTCATGAGTCAACAGGTTATTCTCCTTTCTTCCTGTTATTTGGTCGCAGTCCACGGCTACCAATTGATGCCATCTTTGACCTCGAGACAAAAACAGGAGCCAGAACACATGCTGAATATGTTACCAAGTGGAAATCTGCAATGCAAGAAGCTTACTCACTCGCATCAAAATCTGCCATGAAGAATGCCCTGAGAGGAAAAAAGAACTACGACAGACGTGTGAGGTCATCAGCATTACAAGTGGGAGATCGTGTCCTGGTGCGCAACCTTACTCCTCGGGGTGGACCTGGGAAACCTCGTGCCTTTTGGGAAGACCAGATTCACCTAGTTGTTGCAAGAAAGGGGGAGGGGAGCCCGGTGTACGACATAAGACCAGAATCAAGTTCAGGACCGATCCGTACTTTGCATCGAAACCTGTTACTCCCGTGTAACTATCTACCAGGGAAGCCCTGGGAGGACCTCCCTCCTGTAAAGAAGACAAGAACGGTAGCACCCAACCATTGTGTTGACACCCAACCACCAGTACAAGAAGAGAACGGAAGTGACAGCGAAGATGACCTTCCAGACATTTCATTCTGCAATCGCTCGCCAGAACATGATAGAAATGGCTGGGGAACCAACTTACGTGCGTCAAGTTAAAGTCAACCGCTCTGATGGAATACAGCAGTGCGGAATACCGCCGACACCACCAATGCCATACGTAGCTGAACCTCCTGTGAACCAGTACGGTATGCTGCTGCCAGTCTTGAACTATATGGCTCCACCAGTACCACGGATGATGTTCTGGAACGCGAACATGATGATGCCTTATATGATGCCCTATCCAGTAGTACCGCAGCTGCCACAATGGGGAGTGCCTTACCAGCCATTTCAGTGCAGATAAACTACACCAGTCATTCCAGTGTAGATGAACTTTTCCTCTTGCCTATTACATTGTTGTTTTTTTTTTAAAAAAATCGAGTTTCCAAGGTGTATTTAAACATTCGTTACGCGAATGCTGTAAGAACTGTCTTAAGGATAGTCGTTGTACTACGAACATTAGTATGGACAGATGGACTGAGAGATGTTAAGTGGTCTGTAAGGAGCTGGGCCTGATCACCCCACTCCAGGATTTAAGAAACAATGAATCCTGAACTAAATGCCACTTAAGTAAAGTATTTTTCTGTATTGCAAGTCAAATGTCACGGATGACATTTCTTTTCAAGTTAGGGGAGAGTGTTAGGTATAGAAATTGTATAGAAACCGTACGCGCGCGCCCTCCAAAAGGGACTGGGCCTCAGGTGACTAAATGTCACGTCAGCAAAAAACCATGTGCTCTAGTCGCGGAGAGAGAGAAAAGTACCTCGCGTTGTGAGATTGTAAAAGTTTACTCTGAAGAAACCGTACTTAAATACACAAGGAATACCTAAATGAGTGTGGATTTCTTGTGTTACATTTACAGGCTCAGATTTGATGAGCTGAACAAGGGCCTCTACATTTACTCGGTCAGCACCAGTTAGACTTGAAGTAAGCACATCCACCAACGATCCATGAACTCCACCTAAAGTATCTCCTTCAAAATACTTAGTAAACTCTTCAGTAACATTAAATCCAACAATAGGCATGTCCAAGGAATCCTTGGCAACCAAAAACGGCACCTTAATAGTGTGGTCAGAGTTATCTTCAATAAGATTAAAAGTCAGTTCCACCCACCCCTCATAGGGTAGGTCAGTTCCATTTGCTGCCTTTAAATCAAGCCCATCCATGCCTAATAACTCTGTCATGTCTCGAATGTCACAACCTGGAAGACACCGCTTCAACCAACTACGCGAAATAATTGACACTTGAGCCCCAGTATCCCAGAAGGCATCAGTCTCGACACCGTTGAGCAAACATTTGACAGTACATTTACGCCCCACAAGACGATCTACCTGGGCATGCTCCTGTGGTGACAAATGGCTCACAAAGACTCCTGTCTTTCCTCTGTCTTCTCTGTACTTTCGCTCTTCCAAAGTGGATATGGCCTGGCAAAGTGTCTTGTGCTGTCTCCAGTGTTTCTCTTGACATTTCCTTGATCAATATCTGACAGCTTTACAACTACTGCACTGTTTAAAAGAGGAGGTACCCTCTTTGCTTCCACAGAACTTGCAGACATGGTGGGACGAGTTCACTCCAACTACACCCTGTCCCGCTGATACAGCCTCCTCCCGTTTCCCGACACCCTTCAACATCCTCGAGCAAAATGATCTGTTGAGCCACATTTAAAGCAATGATCACAGTTGTCTGTACCCGCTGTCCTACATGAACTACACTGACGCCGCTGAAACTGACCAGTTACCAGATGCATAATGCCGGGAAGGACTCCTCTCTACTGGGGCGCTGACTCTGTCAAAGGATTCTTTCAGGGAGGCAAGCTTCCAATACTGTCACCAGAGTATTGGGACTTGCTACTCTCAGCCTGGGGTGGTGGACTTGAACTTGACTGGGTTTGGTTAGTTGGAGGCGAGGCAGTTTCAACCTGGTTAACCCTTGCCCCTTTCCTACCAGCTACACCCATCTTATTCTGGTGTCTGTCTCTGCCGACATAATCCGATTGACCCTTTCCACAAGTTGTTCATCAGTTACAGAAGCTACTTCGAGTAAAGGGCGTAGTTTAGCTCTAACTGATTCATCTTGTAACCCTGTCTCTACTACATGAAGGAACAATGCTTGGACAAGAGAGGGCTCATACTTGATGGAATCATCAGTGGCATTTGACACATAAATAACCTGCTGTTTTAAGTTCAAAGACCGCACAAGAAAACCTTGGGGAGATTCATTTGCTTCATGGCGTAAGACAGACAGTTCCTGGTACAGTTCCGTTGCTGACTTTTGCTTAAAATGAGCTTTCATAATCTGCCTTAAGCGAGATAACGATAGATCCTGTATCATCTCTAAGTAAGATCTCAGTTGAAGGCTTGGACTAACTGCACGAATAACAGCTTCTACAATTTCACTCTCTTTATAGCCCGCCTTTGTCCCGGATTCTATCTCCCGCCACAACACCATGAATCTTGAACTCCCGCCTAAGCACCTTGCTAACATCAACATTTACCTTTGTTTCTTCACCTTGTGCTTTCTCGGTTGCTTTTTCTGTCGGGGTAGGTGGTTCAACTTTCACTTTCGTTCCTGTTGTTGTGTCATCTTCGAGCGGAGGTGGTTTCCCTTTCACAAATGCAAGAAAGCCGACCAGAAATGTTTTCTTATCGTCTGCTTCGCTCACATCTAGCTCTATTTTCTCACGGATTCGCTTCGACAGCTGCAACCTTCCTAGCTTTCCCATTTCCAGTGTTAGGTGTTCTGCTAGCTGTCCCAGTGCATATCATCGACATCAAGACCACAAACTTTCGCTTCTAATTCAAGTTGAAGCTTCTCAATTTCGCTTTCCGTTGCCATATTGATTTCCAGAGGTAAACAAAGATAAACAGATGAAACAACTTGCTCGTTAACACAGCATTTACACTTGTACCACACTCTTCGACGCAATTACACAGGGCCAGAACGCATTTTCATTCAAAATGTAGCTTGTCTTGAGTTTTCCAGTCGCCAGAATAACACGCAGTGTCGTCCACATGTGGATGTGCATGCACATCAGCAAAGCTCACGCGTCGTTCGGTTCGCAAAAGCGAAAAGCGAACCCAAAAGCACCGAAGTTTCGTTTCGTCACTACATTCAGGCAAATTTTGCCCAAGTGACAGTCCTGGCGGGGTCGCCAAATGTTAGGGGTGTTGGCCCGGCATCAAACAGTAAAGATACAAATCAAACACACAGCACACGATACTTCTCTTCGGTTCTTCTTCTACATGTTCTATTCAACCTCATGCTCTATTGATCACGTGACTCTGCGACCAACTGGGGTGGGGTGGGGGTGCCCCTACAATAACACGAAATAAGAGGAGCAAATTGATGGTAAAATTAACAAACAAACAGACAAATAAAGATATAAATAAAAATCATTGACTTTATAATTATAACAAACCTTTGCCTGAAGCTTTTTTAGCTTCATCTGGGTTGACTTCAGTTTTCTGCTTTCTACAGCTAAACAGTTCATAAGTTTTGTGTTCTCTTGGAGTGCAGCATCTTTTTTCTGTTTTCTGATTTTATTAAAAAGCCAACGTTGAAACGGTTTAGCTTTGGCGGCATAACTACCCGATGCTTCTCTTTCCTTGGCGGCAAAACTACCTGTAAAATAAATATATATTCCGTATATACCTTATCCACGACGAATCTGCTGTTCGCAACTGCATAAGTTGGTTACATAAGTGCGAGGACCCTTAATTTAAAGCGATATAACTGAAACCTCCGCAAAAAATCGGAAAAACAAAAAACATACGATTGTAAAGGGTAAAATAAACAATCCATCTGCACTCTTAAAGTATAAATCCTTAAAACAAGACCAAAGAATCTCATTTTAAGTTCCTGAGATAAGAAATTTATCACCTTAAAATGAGAGTATTTAATATCTCAAAACAAGAATCACACTGCTTGAAACAGGAAATTTATTCCTTATTTTAAGTACAACAATACGTGAAACGTTGCTTAAAATAGGGGAAAAAGGGCTTACAACAAGTTAAGTACCCGCCTGAAACTGGAAATTAATCACCT
Organism: Cladopsammia gracilis; assembly: GCA_022457155.1. Lineage (NCBI taxonomy): Eukaryota > Metazoa > Cnidaria > Anthozoa > Scleractinia > Dendrophylliidae > Cladopsammia > Cladopsammia gracilis. The sequence continues at coordinate 304,370 of JAJGOT010000690.1, forward strand.
TAAAACAAGAGTATTTAATATCTCAAACCAAGAGTCACACTGCCTGAAACGGGAAATGTATTCCTCAATTTAAGATACAACAATAAGTGAAACTTTGCTTAAAATAGAAAAAAAGGCTTACAACAAGTTAAGAATTTGCCTGAAACTAGAAATTTACTCTACATTTCAGACTTTTAAAACAAGGAAAACACTCTTAAAATGTGGAAAATAAATGCTCGTGATTAAAACAAGGACTGAACTCAAACCTGACCATATTATTGGTACTGGTTGAAAATTCACTCAGCATACTAAGCTAATTCTAGAATGTGAAAATAATTACATGTACATAATGATGCTTTGAAACAACCAAGTACCAATTAAATTAGATTCTTAAGTAAAACTTCTATCTTAAACTACAACATACAGAATAAAATAAACTTAACCCTTTAAGCTCTGAGAGTGATCAGCATCAAATTTCTCATTCTAATATCAATGCTTAACACAGAGGTCATGAGATGTAAAGACGTGATCACCCAAGAAAAATCCTTGTGATATTTTAACAACTTCTCCACACTACTTCTACTGGAAATGCATGGAGACAGGAAAGGAGAATTTCAATATAGATATCAGGGGTTAAAGGGTTAAAAAACAAAACTGTAGCTTTTTCCTAGTATAATGCATGTTTTCATGAAATAGTGATGACTTTAAGTTTAAAATTTCTGGCAGTTCCATGCATGTTTTTGTTTGTAGTGATTAAACACCTTTAAGGTATATAATCAACCATTGTCTTCCTTAACAATATCAACGAAAATACTTCTCTAAAGACCTTTAAACTCTTCAACACAACAACACAGTGGTATAATTCTGCATGACCCTCAATGCCCTAAATTCTCTTCTATTTCAACTGAGGCTCATCAAGATGTGAACTTTAAATCATAATTAACCTGATATCAACTCAGTAGATGTTCTAGAATTATACACACTTCATATCACATGTCAATTAGCTAGCACTGCTTGCCTCATTGAGCTTTTTAAGAAGTATATTTTCCAGCTGCTTCAAGGCATAGCTCTTCCTTTTTGGACAGATATCTAGCACATGCTCTTCTAAGATCTTGAAGAGATGTTTCCAGCAATCTGCATACTCTAAATTGAAAGTGTAGTAGACTGCAAGTAGAGACACCAATGGTGATGCGAAAACGCTGATCTCATCACTGACTGGTAGGCACACACATCTTTCTCTAAAATAAGGAACACTTGAGCTTTATCTAGACAGCCTTCTCCCTCAGCCAAAATTAGGTAAGGATGATTTGATGGAACGTTACTTAGAAAGCTTTCCATGTTGTCGCCTGCCTAGAATACATAAATGAAAGAACATTACTATATATGACCACATGTTACCACAACAATTCTGTGACTTGAGTGTAGTATTTTCTTGAGCTCTTCTCTCATGTGAAACGGTATAACGACATGATCTCCTTTGAAGATAACTCCGTTTTTTAATGTGAGTTCTTCCTTGAAGGGAAAGTAGTCATGAACTTCCTGTGGCAAGTGGAGTTTGCTTTCTGGCCACCCTTGTTGAATCACACTGGCTAGTGTTTCGAGTACCACATCTTCGCGAGTGCAGTCTTGGATCCTGCATAAGGTTTCCTCTCTCACTGGGAGATAGTGCAGCATGTTTATCTCCTCTGCCTCTTTCTCTGTTGGAGATCTCGTGTCTGTAATTGTCATGACATCTTCTTGATCCTTGACAAATTCCTTGTGTGGCAGATAGGCCCGACTCAGGGTGTCAGCTAGGAATAGTGAAGTTCCCTTTTTGTAGGTAACTTCAAATTCGAAACGCTGGAGCCTCAATAGCATTCGTTGTAGCCTCTGGTGAACTTAGGTGACTTTTCTTGGAGATTGCCTCTAAAGGCTCGTGGTCAGACTCGACTAGTACCTTCCTTCCATACAGGTAAGTTTGAAACTTCTCCATTCCGAAGACTATGGCCAGCAGTTCCTTTTCAATTTGAGCATATTGGATCTGTAGGAGTCATGGATCTTGATGCATACTCAACAGGGTGCCCATCCTGCATTAAAAATGTGCCCAGGCCATGCATGGATGCATCACATTGTAGTACCGGTACCATGCCTGTGTGGAAGAACTTCAGGACTGTTGTTGCAGAGAGAACTTCCTTTGTTTTTTCCAGGGCTACACCATGGACCTGGTCATCCCATACGAACTGTGTCGCTTTTGGTTGGTTCACGTTGTGGGGTGGTGACCTCGGACAGTTTGGGTGCAAACTTCTGTAGTTAGTTGGTCATTCCCAGGAGACGCTGTACACCTTGTTTGTCGGTTGGGGTAGGCATCTCTCTGATTGCGTTGACTTTGTCAAGGTCTGGCTTGAGTCCGTCTGCTGAGAGGATACTTCCTTTAGCTTGAGCTGCAACTTTGCGCTGTTTAGCTTTACACCTTTATCTCGCCACCGTTCTAAGAGTCCTTTGAGTTTTTCATCGTGATCTTGTATGGCTTCTGCATCTGTCGCTCCACTGCCAAAGACGAGAATATCAAAAAACAATTGCTTTGCACCTCTCTAGTCCTGTAAGTGCTTGATCAAGTCTTTGCTGAAACTCCTCTGGGGCAGGTGATATGCCAAATGGCATTCTGAGCCATCTGTACCTTCCCCATTGGGGCACCAAATGTGATTGCATAACTGCTGTCTTCATCAAGAGACGTGAAGTGCTTCTTTCTTTTGTTCTAAATAAGCTGGCAATAGGCCATCGGGATCTTTTACTTGTTCCTCTACCTCTGATGGATCCACAACGCCTATAAATTGACCAGATAGATGCAAAATTCTGCCAACCTGCATTCGTGCATGGCTTTGGTTCTCGCTTCATTGGTACTCTGCATGGTTTTTAACATTATGGCCAGCTGGCATCCTCTTAAACCTTCGCTATTGACTTCTGATACTTGACAACGTAGTTCTTCGAAGCCCCTGCCAGTTTCTTCGCAGTCGTCTGTGTCCGATTCCTGGGAAGATGGGAGCTGATTTTCCCCACTTGGTCCTGGCTGGGTAGATTCTTGAGTTTCTTCTTCAAGTAATGATACCCCAAGGATGCTTTGTAAATCTTCTGTCAGGCTGTCGTCTTGCATGGTTGGCATCGCGACTTCACTGTGTCGATCGACATTACTGACTATCTTCTGCGCCCATGCAATACAGTCCATTGTGTGTTCTCTTAGCCACTGGTTTGCCTCGGGTACTACCCTCGCTAGACTCTTAAAATGGTATTTGTTTAAATGCCTGCTCATTACATCATTGTGTTCTGCACCAAAATCCATATCCATCTGGCATGTGATGTACATGCTACAAGCAATTGCAAAAAGACTTGTAGTGCATATTTCGAGGCTAACATGGTTTTCAGCAAGACCCCACCCCCTCCCCCGTTATCAATGTTGTACCAGATCAAAAATGCCATTCAAACTAACAGTCATCAACATTGAAAGTGGAGGGGGATCAATAGCACATGGCATTGATTTGTGGTACACGGTCGCTTTTATACGAATGAACATTTTTTTGGAAAGTGTCTCAACCTTTTTGCAATTGCTTGTAGCTTGGCAGTGAAAACCTTGGGCTTTTTTCCATTTGGCGTCGTGTGATGTAAATCCTCCCTGACAGATGATCTTCCAATCGTCTGCATCCAGTAAACCCACAAAGGCTTCGTTGAGGAAGATGACTTCGGTGGCAGAATCAATCATAGCCTTGTTGAAACTCTTTTGCTTTGTAACTCGTGCTATTCTTTTTATCGGCACAATCTGGAATGCGGGTGACAAAGGTCTTGTTTTTCTGCTGTCTGCGACACCAATTGCACATGGAACTGGCTGCTTGTGCTGTTTGGGTCAAAATAACGCCACAAAATCTGCACAGAACTTCTTCATGTCTGAAGTTTTTGGAGTCTAGATCGTTTCTGTGATCGTACTCCACGAACGCTCTTGGGGAGGAAACGCCTTTCTGCAAAGAAATCGGGGAAATGTTTTTCACATTCTTAGCTACAAACAAAATGAGTTTACCTTGGATACCTTTCCCAATTTCTTTTCTACTTCCGAAAAGTCACACTATTCCCCTTTAGTAACTGGAAGAACTTGGCCCGGGTGGGGTATTTCACTACCAGGAGATTTTTCTAACAGAATATTTCACTAGAAATTTCACTACTAAATCACTTCAAGTACGATCCAACAAGTGAACTTGTATGTTGACTACAGTTATCTTGCGAGCACAAAGTTGATGTTTTCACATAGATTAATCCTTTCTTGCCAGTTATTCTTACCTGTGATTCTGGTATAATTCCTTCAACGAATGATCCTAACGTAAAGCTCCAAAACCAGTCATCTTGGACTTCTACCAGGTCTTTTGTAATCTTCAACTGGCACAACATTTTCGCTCAGCACAGGAAATGATATCAAGTTCATCTTGATGAGCCCTTTAATAGAACAAAAATAATTCCATGTTTAAAAAACATGAAATGACTAACCATACTGCTATAAAGTAATTTAAAAAATGTTGAGTGTCAAATCACTGCCGGCTAATAGTTTTCCTTTAGTATAAATATGAAAATGATTATGTCTTGTTGTTTGGAAGAATAGGTTAAACTTACACAGCAGAAAGTCGCTTACTCACCTAAAGCAATATTGATAACGTGTCCCAGATCCCATTAAACACGGATTCTTGTGATCCTTCAGTACTTGACATAGAGTATTCAGGTCATGGCTGCCCCTTTTCCTCAATGCTCTGGATACGTAAAATTTAAGTCCACAACTCCCGAGTGCACTTTGTATTTTCAGCGGATTTATAGGTGACCCATTTTGCGTCTGACACGCAACCCAATACAAGACGGCCGGTAATACCTGCTTTCCTGGCGATGATAGTTGGGAAGCATTAATAGACGACTCGTCGTTCGACTCATCGCTTTCTCTTGAACTTTGTGGCATTTTCCGCTTTTTTGTGTCAAATTGTGACGTACTTATTGCGGAAAAGAAAAAGCAGACTACCTTGACTTTTGACAATTTCAAATCACACTCGTCTCGTTTGTCGCAGACCCAATTCTACGCTGTGTCAATTTCTTCGTCTTGCACGCGCCAAATACATTTAAAGCCAACAACGAAGCACTGTTTCTCCACTGTTGCAATGATGTTGCATTCTGCTTTGTCACAAATAAGTTTACTGTTGAGCTGTAAGCACGGCTTACTCATTTTGGTTGTGGACTAAAGCGGTTTTATTTCTCTGTTTAAGTATACTGCTCCGAGAAAAGCATCTGAAACATCAACCAATCACTGATCGTAAAAGTATCCGAAGGGAATAGAAACTCGCATTTCATTGGGCCAGGACACTTCTTAGAAAATGATACAATGACATTTGGGAAATAAACCACCAATCAGAATTCAGCTCTGTAAACTAATTTATTTTGTCATTTGACCCTGACATTCGTCTTCATCAAGGACAAACAAGAAAAGTGGCATCACTTAAGACAATAAACAAATACGACCACATCTGCTGTGGACAGCTTCGATATGGATTTCTTAGACCACCTTGAATTGCCTGGTTTTGGTCGGATTTTCTTTGAACGTAACAACTTTATTTTCGTCTGCCATTTGTAAATACACTGAAAACCAACCATCGAAATAAGGCTCTCTGCCCACCATAAGGGTGGGAGGGATGGGAAAGAAGAAAATGCACTAATTCAAAGCAGTGTGTAGTGAATGACTAAACAACAGCTAATGCCCGATCTAACCCCTTAACAATATAAGAAATACGATATCTACACGATGACTGATTAAAACAGTAACAATAACGATAATAGGAATTAAGCATTTTGAAGAGTCCCCCAAAATAAAGCAATTCCCCAGTATATCTCAAACGACCACTAACATATAAGTCAAGACACATCATTTTGTTTGGCATGAAGAGAGCTTTATTACCTTGTGATGATACACACTGAAAACCAACCATCGAAATAAGGCTCTCTGCCCACCAAACCCCCCAAACAAAATGATGAATCCTGAATACGAAGACGACGCGATATTAACCACTTACTAAGGCATGACTAACACATTTTGCAACCCGTAACTTAGCTGGTAAGGCAAATTCAAGGTAACTCTTGTAAGCCTCTGAAGACCAGTCCCCAAACACTTGGATAAGTTCACCAGGAACCCCACACTGAAATGCCCAATTCGCCCCACCCCTACAAAATGAGTGTCCTCTATAAGTGTGTGCCTAAGGAACACCCGCTGACAATAAATGCCTGCGAAAAACCCTGACAAAAAGACTTTTAGTGATGGGGAAAAGAGATCCGTCCGACGAAGTGAGAACAAAGGCAGGTCCCGTGGAACCCGCGGGAGTAAGGGCACGCATGCGGTGAAACATAGTAACGGGGCATAAGGGCGAATTGGGAATAACAACAAGGGGTAATTATAAGTGACGTGACCCTGTCTGATTGGTCTTAGACCACTTGAAAGTGACTGTGAAGCCATGCGGAGCCGAAACTATATCCCCTCTGCACAAATGCTTACGAGGATCAAATGATCGAAAGGAAAAAGGAACAATGTTGGAAATGCGGGCAAACAAGAAAAATGCAAACAAAAATGCATAGGAAAAGGTGACTTCTTCCGGTGAAGAATCAGAAGCACAGGAAAACTGAACTAGGTTAAAAAGAATGGACGGTGTGACGGGAGGTGCCCGAACTGGACAGTGTGATGCAATCCTATCAATACCTCGAAGTGTGACTATAATGGCGAATGATTTAAGTGAGGGAAATTCCAGCCCCAGAGCAACATGCAAAAACTTAACCCCACTAAGATAGTTTCGGACAGAGGCTGGAGTCATAGATCGACTTAAAAACTGACAAAACAGGCAAATAGTGTCCACTGAAACTGGTAAAGAATCTAACGAGAAATATAAACAAAAGAAAAAATAAGTCCGCCACTGCGTAAGATGATTCTTGTGAGTTCCAGCAGCAAAGGCCGCTTTGCATGTGACCTTCAAGTCTCGCAGTAGATCTTTGAGTTCATGATCTACAAAGATAAAAGTTATCAATAATTGAAAATGTTAAAGACGTCTGGCGGCACAGCTGCTTCTGTGAGGTTAGGAAACAATTCGAGTTGACGGAATTGATTCTCAAAAGTGCGGTCAAGGTGGCAACGCGACAGTAAATCCGCGGCGCGATTCTCCTGACCCGACATTTGAACGGCACTCATTTCAAACTCCAGAGAGGCGGCGACAAACCAGATTTCGTGTAGAATGCTAGCCAGCGACTGATCCTTCACCTTCCCCGACGTGAGCGCGGAAACTACGGCTGAGTTGTCACAAAACACTTGAATACGTAAACCCGCCCATAAGTGACCCCACAAGCGAAGGGAAACTAAAATGGCTAGCGCTTCCAACAAATGAATTTCGGGAAACTGAGCGATGACGTCTGAAGGAAACACCACGTGGAAATACTGGGACTGAGAAAGACCGCCACATCCTGATAAACAAGCATCCGTGGAAAAGACAGTATCGGGTTCAGTCCATTGCAGAGGAGAAATAATTGAAATGCCGTTGTAACTCCTCATGAAGCGAAGCCACCACGCAATATCCTTAGGAAACTCCCCAGTGAGACGAGTATGGTAGGAATTCCGTTTTAGTGTTCTCAACAACGCTAAAATCTGAGACAGAAACAGTCGACTCTGTCGTACACATTTGGAAACGAACGAAAGTTTACCAGCTAGCAATTGAAGTTCAGCTTTAGTGGCAGATCGCCGGACAGACCATGAACTCAGGAGCGACTCAATTTCTTCCAAGCGCTCCGGTGTGACCGACATTGTCATTTGTACAGTATCGAACTGTACACCCAAACAAGTGGCGATCGTGTGTTGAAGGCACAAGTGTAATAACTAGTCACAAATGTAATAAAGGTCACAAGTGTAATAACATTTTGTCACAAATGTAATAAAGGGCACAAGCGTAATAACATTTGGTCACAAAATGTAATAAAGGTCACAAGTGACAAAACAAGTGTAACTTAATCACAAGGAAATCAAAAATCATTCCTTTTTCTTTATAACGGGTAGATTATACTTTGTAGGATTCTTAGTGTTAACTGAACACAAGTTTATTTGTGCCGCTGGTCTTTCATTGGGCGGTCATGTAGCTGGCCTGTTTTCCGTATATTGATTTCCTGTTGATTTTGGTCTTAACAGAATTTGACCTATAAAATATTGTAGCATTTCCTTTGATCTCTTGCAAGGTGTTAAGCTTTTTATTGCCCGCGGTGTATTAACCTTCTCTTGTTCGTCCCTGTCTCAAATACGCCTCCAGCGTTTGGGACCCACATACGCAAAAGCATATTCACGATATCGAAGGAGTTCAGCGGAGAGCTGCCAGATTCATAAAAAACTGCTATGTGCGGGAACCCGGAACAGTTACAAACCTTTTAAACGATCTCAACTGGCATTCTTTAGAACTGTGTCGAAAAATTGCACGGCTTACCAATATGTACAAAATAGTGAACGGTTATATCGTGGTTGATATTCCTGAGTACATTGTGCGCCCCACCCGTGTTACACGTTCTTTTCACCACAATCGTTTTATTAACATTGGTAGTCATAGCAACACTTATAAATACAACTTCCTTACAAGAACTTTGAAAGAATGGAACGTTTTACCCTCTTCCATCATAAACCAGCCGAGCGTGGCCGCTTTTAAAACGGCACTTTCTGATTATTTTTCTTCCAATCACTGAATTTGTACTTCTTTATTTTAATTTTTATTTATTTATTTATTTATTTTATTTTTTTTGTTCATATTTATATTCACAGTGATGGGAAACATTTGTGAATAGCGTAGCGCACAATTACTATTTATAGAACTAAAACTCAGACAAACAAACCAAAAGTGCCTCTCGGGGGATTCCTAATAACGAATAATTTCTATTGTCAGAAATGCAAGAATAAACAAGAATAAATTATAAACTCAGACAAACATGAGTACTGACGTCATTTGTGCGCTTTGCTATTATAGTATTAGATTAGATAGATACAAAGGTTTTAAAGTTGCTCTAGTTTACTCCAAAGTGTCTGGATCAGAATAACTAGTTATTTTGACTGCTGTTTTCCCTCTCCCAAAATATCGAAAAACAATTCGCCGCAAGACTGACCATGGCCGGTGTCTTTTATTAGAATTAGTTGGTTTTTGGACTTGCCAGTAATGCGCTTACTCAAATTGACATAGGACTGTAAAACGATACGTGGACAATGGACAATGTTCCATTGTTTAAATACCGTTCCCTGGTTCAGTAGTTGTCGTAGCACGTACCAAAGAAATTTGAAAGTGGGATTTCTTAGTGCCTTGAGTCGTAAATCGAATTTCAACTCAGAGACAACCTCGAAATAGAACTTGGTCAGTCTGTCCAGAATAGGTCTTTTTTTCCCGCTATCAAGTCTGGTCAGTGTCTAGACACAGCATTCCAGTTTGGAATACACGTGCATCGTTGTTGTTGTTGTTGTTGCATCGTTGGTGAATAGCGCTGCGCCCTGTTACCAAAAATAGATAGACCCCCCGCGTGACTGAGAACCTCTCGAAAGTGGAATCTTTCAGACAATAGCATTGCCGGTTTTTGTAAATTCTTTGCATTTTCACCAAAGTTTGAGATGTTCCAAGAATAATTTTTACGTTTTCTATTCAACATTGAGCCGGGTGTCCGATTTTCTTGCGAAAATATCAAAAGCCGCATCAAAGTGCTCGCCAACACCACTTTCTCATACAAAATTCTTATGCAGGAGTTGTTTGTCTGAGTCACAGCGGGGGTCAAAAGTCTGTGCCGTCATTAGTGCGCAGCGCCATTCAGGAACAAGATGAAGACTATGTGCAGTGCTTCTGGCTCTCTTTTTCTGCTTGTTAGCTCTCCGTAACTCCGTGGCCAAGGAGAAAAAAGGCAAAGGACGCGGAATTCGAGATAAATCAGCCATTCCCGATGAGATTTATGACACTCTGGTCAGGATAATTGAAGGCGAACGGCTACCAGCTGTAAAGGAACGAACAAGAGCGCAGCGATCAGCAGCTGTGCGCTACTGGAGAGCCCAGGGAGATTTAACAGTTAGGGAGGAAGGCAGCTGTAAATCTATCCACTCCAAAGCGAAAGGGCGTCGGATACTAAGAGTTTCAGAAGTGAGGAAGGTTGTTGCGGTTGAATATGAACGGTTAAAAGGATCGGGGGCTACAAAGTTAGTGTCCTCTCTCAAGCAGAACTTCGCAGGTCTTAGTAGGGTAAAAGTGCAAGAATTTCTTAACACTGACAAACAGCATTACAAAAGGAATGCAAAGTTTTTTAATAAGGCGAGATTGAAGCCAATTCGGGCTAGAGACGTGCAAATAAGACACCAGATTGACTTATGGATATGGGACAGAAAGGTGCTGTCAAGCTCAATGGCGTGTCATACAGATATGTTTTGTCAGTTATGACGTTTTCAGTCGATTTGTTTGGCTTCGTCCTGTTAGCAAGAAAAGCAGTAAGAACATCGCGGATGAATTGCAAATCATATATCTGGAACATGGACCTCCTCGTGTCATTCAGTGTGATCAAAGGAGCGAGTTCAAAGGAGCTGTCAAGGAGCTTTGCCGCCAGTTGCAAATCAAAATAATTTGTAGTCCGTACCACCCACAATCTCAGGGAAAAGTTGAACATAGCCATAGGGCTTTACGATCCAAGATGGAATACGACTTTATTCAAATGGGTGCGAAAGGTGTAAATTGGGCACAGAGTCTGCGAAACTACCAGCGCATCTTAAATGAAGACCCAAAAGAAGTTCTATCCTACAAAACACCCTTTGAAGTGTACTTTGCACGCAAATGTAATTCATACAACACAGCCATGACAGATGAAGAGGTGGTCGAAAATGCTGGTACGTGTAACCCATCAGAAGGCGACCGAAGACGGTGCTCTAAACATGCCTCAATCACCAGGAAGCAGGCTGCAAAAGCAAGTGACCAATGCAGCGAGAGAATGGTGAGAGGACATTTGCGATCCCATCCACCCTCGAAATATAATGTTGGAGAAAAGGTATACGTGCGCTTGCCAAGGAAAGGAGGCATTAAAAGTGCACAAGAGGCATTATGTCATTGAGGCCGCAATAATAAAACGGAACATTCATCACCACGCATATAAAGTTGCCTACACCTCCCCTGTCACTGGCAAAAAGGAAGAGAAATGGCTGCCGGCCGACGACATTACAAGCCTCACCCTTGGAGAAGAGAAAAGGAAACTAAGAGCGGCAAGGCTATCAAAGAAAAGACAAAAAGCGCATCATAGTAGGTATTATATCCCAATGGAACCAGATGATTACAAGAAAATAATTGAGGATCAGGGTTTCGATATTGAATACAATCCACCGGGCGATGGATCCTGCCAATTTGCTGCTTTAGCGAATCAGCTATCTGCTTTGGGGATTTTCAGATCCCCTGAAACGATGCGTGAGGAAATAGTAAGTTATTTGGAGAACAATGCAGTCGATGACGAGGGTTTTCCGCTTTTGGAGTTTCTCCCAGAGTTTACTTCTTGGGGAGAATATTTAGAATACATGGCCAGATGTAACACTTTTGGGGATCAAATAACTCTATTTGCAGCAGCAAATCTATATAATATTAACATTCAAGTCATATCTACGCTTGGACCTGGTGCACAGCACTTATTTCAACCCTCATCAAGCGCCCCACTGGCCACTGTGTACCTCGGTCATTTCGCTCTGGGTGAGCATTACGTGAGTCTTATGCCATGGTTTTGTGATAGTCAAAATGATGGGCCTGAATGCGATGGCGGAAGTGGGCGGGGCACAGGTGGCGATAGCGGAAGTAGTGTGGACAAAGATGTTGATGGCGAAAGTAGAGGGGATACAGGTGGTGACGGCAGAAGAGACGGGGACATGGAAGGTGATGGCGGAAGTAGAGGGACCACAAGTGGTGTTGGCGGAAGTGGCGGGGGACACAGGTGGTGATGGCGAAATTAGAGGGGATACAGGTGGTGACGGCAGAAGTGACGGGGACACGGAAGATGATGGCGAAAGTAGAGGGATCACAAGTGGTGTTGGCAAAGGGGGTACAGGTGGTGAAGGTGGAAGTGGCGGGGACGCAGACGACGAGCTACGGAATGGAGTAGAATCAGGCTACACACAGCATTTTTTGAACAACGATGTGCTGGAAAGTGTCATCAAGATTACCTTGAAGGCCTTCCCGTTCATGAGAGCATCCTTTAGAGCTGTGAATACATTCTTCAGAGAAACCGTGGATAAGATGCCTTGCCCCAGAGTGTACATTCCCGAACTTGTTGAAGCAATCAACCCACGTTACCAAGACGACACGAGAGTTTGGGCAAAATAAGTTTATTGAACCAAGCGGAGAGAGCTGACCGATAGCTTGACAATAAACCAAGACGCAACTGGATCAAATTAAATGAAACTAATTTACAATATGATTATAAACTACACAAAAATACTGAGATTTAAGGGGGGGAGAGGTGGGCAAGAGATTACGCGTCGCCTCCGGATCTAACGAAAGATGACTGGTGAGTCTGTGCGCTCGTTTATATAAGACATTGGACACCTCCGTAACTAGTTAATTAACGATCATTAATAAATGATTACTCAATCAACCCACGTTACCAAGACGACACGAGAGTTTGGGCAAAATAAGTTTATTGAACCAAGCGGAGAGAGCTGACCGATAGCTTGACAATAAACCAAGACGCCAAAGTGCCCAAACTAGAGTGAGAATTTTGGTAGTGGGTTGAAAGAATACCTAAAACTTAGACGGGAAACATAGACTGGAGCTGTAGAGCCATCGCCTTGGCTGCCTGCTGTTTTTGTGTCTGAGATAATTCTAAATAAACAAGATAAGCGTCGCTCTTCCAGTCTCCCTGCAGTTTGATTATTTCGGATGGAATATGGCAATCAAATGCGAAAGTCGCCCCACCCCTTCGAAAACTATGAGGGGAGTAAAGGGACGGATCTAAATTGAGCTTAGACACAACCCGCGAAAGAAAAGCGCAAAATTGCTTGTAAGTAATTGGAACTAAACCCGACCCGGAGGAAACTGAAAAAAGGGGAGCAGACACGGGGCCCGGGTTGAGCGCGATATGGCGTCGCAAAGCCGAAATCAGACAAAGGCGCGACCCAGGAATCACGGGAATGGGCAAAATAAGAGAGCGTTGCTGACACTGAATGGTCTTTGTGGCTGAAACATGGATATTTGCTCCCGAAGACGTGAAAACCAAATTTGCCCGCTTGATAACCTTAGGGGAGATGTGCCTCGGACTATCGAGTACTAGATTGGATTTACGCAAAAAAGTGAAGAAAGCCACTAAAAACAAAGCCCACATAGCCGCATGTAGCGGTAAAGAAAAATTGAACAATTCAAACGCGGCATGCAAAATTGAAGGTGTCATGGCCGACTTACGAGAAACGGCCTCACCCAGAAAACGCTTGGCACCTCGCAACAAAAGCTGAAAGCGGTAATCTGAACTCCAAGTGAGTTCAGACCCGGCAAGTTGATGAGCGTGTTTAAGACTACTAATATGGTTAAGCACGGTACCGTAAGCCCGTTTCTGAGCTACTAAATATGCGACATACAAGCTGATAGATTTTACACTAATAGGAAAGGACTGAAGAGCCCTGAGTTCGCAAAAAGTCCGATAACTACGAATATGAGCTGCTATATTCTTCTGCGTCGATGTTGCGTGTGCACAGGAGATGAGACGTGAGACGAAAGACTGCAGTGTGACGATAGAAACATCTGACCGGAAATGCTGACCTGATACCGGAGGGAGGTCTACAAGATAAAAACAAAACTAAATAAAAAAAAATTGTCACGCAACATCGAAAGAAAAACAAGCAGAGTCAACATCTTGAAAATAGTAAACTTGATTAAAGTCACTACAAAAGCTATAAAAATTGGCGCGAGCTGAAGGATCGGAATGCCAACGACTAAGACAATCAGCCAACTGATTGTGTTTGCCAGGAGCGCGCGTACTTCAAAGTCGAAGAGAGCAGAGGTGAACCATAACTGGCGTAGACAGCGCTGCATAAAAGGATCCTTTGACGCATTGGATGAGATGACCGTAACTGCAGCGGAGTTATCACATGCCACGATGAATTTTCGACCTTGTAACTGATGAGCCCAGTGTTTTAGCGTGACCACGATCGTGAACAGTTCCAGAGCATTAATGTGAAGAGATTGAAGAGAAATGCAATCAGGAAAAACAAAACTGATACACTGTGTTTGGCAAGTGGCACCACCCCCGTGAAAACAAGCATCGGTGGAGAAATTCAGGCCCTCGAAATCCCACAGTGAAGGTTTGATAAGTGAAATGCGGTGGTAGCGTGGAAGAAATTCAAACCACCATTGAATGTCCAAGAGCATAGTGGCGGAAATGGGATACCGATGACTAGCAGCGTGATGTTTGCATTCACGAAGACATTGTAGAAGTCTAGCCATGAAGATTCTCCCAGGCTTGACGCATGCCGTGACAAAGGAGAGCTTTCCCAGAAGAGATTGAAGTTGTCTCTTAGTAAAAAATGAAGAATGTTTCCAGCTGATAAGCTCAGCTTGTAAATCCTCCAGACGTGAGGCTGGTACCTCTAGAGTGAAGGCTTCAGTGTCAACTGAAATGCCAAGACAAATCATTGAAGTGGAAGATGGCGTGTCCTTTTCCGGAGAAGAATCCAAGCCAAGTTGCTGAAATAATTGGCCGAGCTGTGAAAAAGCCTGAGTAGCGAGATACGGATATTCAGCTCCGTAAAAGTCATCCAAATAGACATCCGCCGTAAATCCCTGCCCGTTAAAGATGTGAACGACTGCTTTTGTTGTGCGTTGACAAATCATTGCCGACGATCGTAAACCAAATGGGCAACGAGTATCGAAGTAGAACTGTCCTTGATAACAAAATCCGAGCAGACTATAGTCCTTTGGATCGACCGGGAACTGTCTATAAGCGCGACGTAAGTCTTTCTTAAACACGAGACAATTACGGCCTTTAGCGAGAAGAAATTCAACAAGCCGATCTATTCCAGGTAAACGCAACTTAAACTGTTCACCTAAATATGTATCGGGTGGGATGCCATCATTTACTGAAGATCCTCGAGGAAAACTAAGATCCATAACCACTCTGCGAGTCGAAGAGCCGCGTTTAGGGACCGTTTGGAGCGGAGAACACACAAAGGCGTCTGCAAACGGAGGGTTAGGGAAAGGACCAGCGATGGCGTTGTAAGACAGCTCGGTGTTCAGATAGGTTTTTACGTGAGAGTGAAAATTTGAAGCTGACGGATGATTATGAGATGATGAGACGGGACGTGTAGCGGCAGTGTAGTTGATTGGCCAACCGTATGAAAGAAAATCAACCACAATGTTATCGTGATAATCCTCAAGCAAGGTTCTCCACTTTTCCAGAAAAAGCGAGGATGGAACTAAAACCTTAGCGCCGAAAGCATTTGGTTGAGGATAACGCGAGGCGCGTAAATAACGTGTCCGTGTCCGTTCCGGGTCGAAAAGGTGAATGTGTTGGGAACTTGTAAAGCTGAATGTCACTGTGCCGGAATTGGTGTTCGGCGTTTCGGACAGTGTAACATCGGATGATCAGCTTTGCAGACACGACAACGATGATGTTCGCTATAGGCTGCACTGTCCTGTTTGTCGCAATCGCAAGTACCAGTGTAATTCCACGCTCTACATGCCTTTATACCGGGCTTGCCTGCCTGCTGATTTGAAGGTGTGGTATTTCCGGAATGCCAGGAATGCGGTTGCGAAACTTGCGCGATCTCGTTTTGCGAAGAAGAGCGAAGATCCGAATGGCGAAAAAAGGTCGTGGCCTGATCGTTGATAGCTTTGGAATCTTGCCATTCCAAACGGCGCTGCTCCACTTGTTTCGCAACGAACTTATGAAAAGCCCGCACGCTGGACCATGAGTAACTAATGGATTTAATCATGAGTAATTCGAGGTGAACCAGGAACGCCTCCTTCAGCTGCGACTCGTACGTTTTTATCATGACTAGAAAGCCTGCTACAAACTCTGCAAGAGTTAACTTTTCATACTCGCCTTGGACGCTGGGTACAAAATCCTGAGGCCAGTCGATGGATCTTTTAGTGCGTCGTTGTGAGGTTGGCTCTGTAACATCGTCGACGAAACCGTCATGCGTGTTTACTTGGGGGCGTTCCTGAGGGCTCAGAGTAAGAACTTGCAACTCCAGTTCGAGCTTTTCTTTCTGAAGCTGGACAAGTTGAATTTGCTGCTCAAAAGTGAGCGTGTTTCCTGAATCCACTGAAGAGATTGCCGGCGGCGAAGGGTCAGGAACCGTGGGTGATTTGGTTTTGGAGGACTTCTGCTTTCGCTGCTTTGTCTTCGGTATGTTGTCGGCGTCTTCCTCTAACTCTAGAGCCTCTAAGAACAACGAGTGTGAGGGAAGATCGTAGAGAAAATCCGGATTGTACGCTGGTTTGGGAGCGCGCTTTGGACGTGCACCAGCTGAGAGTGACATTACGAAAAGAGCTTGGAGTGACTAACGTGAATACAAGAGATTACGCGTCGCCTCCGGATCTAACGAAAGATGACTGGTGAGTCTGTGCGCTCGTTTATACAAGACATTGGACACCTCCGTAACTAGTTAATTAACGATCATTAATAAATGATTACTCAACGATTGTTATAAGCATACGAAAACTGTTAATGCTGAAGGGGAAATGCAGTAGTGCTGTTGAACGTCTTCGAGAAGTAATTAATTCCCCTAAATGGTATTACGCGTGGGTGAGATTAGTTCCACTAGAATATGGTTGGTTTGCAATATCTGGTATTTTTTGGAAGAATAATGCAAACACCCGCATATAAAACTGTATCAAAACCATTTTACCAACCATAATTGTACATTTTGTTTACTTGTTTAGTGCCTATTGAGGAATCTTTTTTGCTGGTTTGCAAAAACATTCATTATAGGTTCGTTCTATTGCTCTTTTGCCTTGAAAACTTTATTAGAGTCTGACAATATATAATGGACACTGTCATACTTTGGTTTTGAGCCTTAGTCTGTGTTATTTCTACTACCGGTAATTTAAACTGGCGTTTCCGACTAGAAATCTGTTTCAGTTTTGTTTTCAGGCCATTATGGGTTAACCGCGTGTTGGTTTCAGTTATACGCAAATTTTTACTGTTAGTAATCATATTTAATGATCTTTATTTCCCTTGATATTTGATAGTTTGTTTGTTTGAGATAAAATACACAAAACACATAAACTTTATTGACTATTGATAATATAGTCATTGACTACAGATTGATTATACTGTGTGTTTGCAAGAGGGAAGTCGTGCTTGGTGTAAGGTTTGATGTTCCGGTTCACAGTTCCTGTTTTGTGTGCAAAATTGCACAACTGCAGTTTCCCGGCCATGTATAGCAGGACCACAATGAGGAACTTGTCATTTAATAAATGAATGTTAGTTATATTGTACAGTTGTAAGTGAAAGTTCGTTTAAGCAATGCAACGAATCAAATTGTTGAAATTCCAGGCGATTAAACCATTGTTTTGACGTCATTGGTCCTCTAAATCTTTCACTAGATTGCAACAATAAAACGTGTCCCAAAACTGTGTGATGGATAAGTGACACTATAGTCAAATGTTCGGAAACTGTATGCTTCACGCTGCTCCATGACGTCATGTCCAGTCCGCATAATGTTTCATTCCATTTGGTTTTTCTTTTTTTTTTAAAAAAATATATATTACAATTCGATTGACAGGTGATTAACTTTGTGTCTGAATGTGATTTGCTTTTTTATCTTCGTCAAAATGTTTATTACATTTGTGACCAAATGTTATTACACTTGTGACCTTTATTACATTTGTGACCAAATGTTATTACATTTGTGACCTTTATTACATTTGTGACCAGTTGTTACATTTGTGCCTTCAACATCGTGGCGGGAGGGCAAGCTTTGCTAGGAGACTCATCTAGACCAAGTTCCTCCAGAAGAAGACCACAATGTTCGTATCCCTGCCACGCTGTATCGGGAGTAGCTATCCCAATAAAATCATCCAGATAACTGAGTGTCTGATGCCCTTCAGCCTCACAAATATAACTGCCGTAGTAATACGTTGACAAGCCATCGCGGCCGACCGCAAACCCATTGGCAAAACAACGTCAAAATAGAGATCATGTTTCCAACAGTAACCCAATAAAGGGTAGTCCCGAGGGTCCACGGGAAATTGACGGTAAGCCCGTTTTAGATCACGTCTGTAGATTAAACAGCCAGTGCCTGTAGACCGGATGAGAGATGCAATGTTATCCACAGTGGGATATGTCAATGAAATCTCTTCCCCTAAATAACTGGAAGAGGAAATTCCATCGTTCACTGAAGTGCCGGCAGGCCAACTTAAATCCACGATGATTCGACGCTCAGCTGAATCTTGTTTTGGCACTGAGTTCAACGGAGACGATACAACTGGACACGAGAAAGGGTTTGACGTGTAAGGCCCTATTACAGCGTTCTGAGACCTCTCAGTTAACAAGTAGGCGTCAATTGCATCGGGAAATGACAACGCACCCTGATGATTTCGCAATTGACTGAGTGGAAAACCATATGTGGAATAATCGTAACCAACGGGCCAGCCGTACTCCAGAAATTCGCATATCTGAACGTCGCAATAATTACTCAAATACTGACGCCAGCGAGGTATATTTAACCGAGACGGGACGGGCAAACGACAAGAAGCATAATTAGGGAGACCAGATTCGTGCACACGTTCGTGCAACGTGACGAAATCCGCCGGAGACGGGGTTAACTGTTCACGCGGCGGAATAACATCATCGACTGAAACACTTGACGATGAAACTTGACTGAGTGAAACAAGACTTAAACTATCGCTTGAACTAACTGAGGACTCAACTTGACTTGACTGAACTTTAACTTTAACATTGTCAATAGGCGAAACGTCCTGACTGACCTGACTTACTGACTTGTCACACTGCGATCTGGAAACTGGAACGCCCAAGACACTAAGACATGAAACAGGAAACACGACACGAGAACAATTTGAAACAGAATCATCCTTATTGTCAATAAAACACACAGGTTCGCGTCGAGAGTCTATCCCGAACAGTCGGGCATCCGAAATATTGTCGTAGGAGATGGATTACTTTTTGCCGAACCAACCAACGGGCACTCTGAGGAATTCTCTCGATGCTGTTCCACTTCTTGCTTCGTGAGCCAGCATTTCGCGCAAACATGTTGCACCCACTTACGTTCGTTCCTGATGAGGCCATAATGATCCTTGCTGAACGAACACTTGCCATTTTGGAAGGCTTTGCAAAACTGAACCTGCTGTTTCGTGGCCAACGGGCTCGAAGATCGCGGCTGATTTGCTGGTCCGTGTAACAAGCGAGCCTCGAGATGGGAAAAAGAATCACCCCTACGTAGGCAACCGCACTCAATTTCGAACAAAGCCGCCGCATGAAGACTGCGAACTGCCGGCCAGGGAAATTGTGTAGCCAAGTACATAAGTGTTGTAAAATGATCTATACGCGCGGTACGCTCAATGGCGCTCAAACTGGGAAGGCGAAGGATTGAAGCATAGCCGGCGGCAAATTCGGCTACAGTCAAGTTGTCATACGAAACTTCTTTACACACGTAAGATAGACTTAGTTCACTGTGCGGCCAAATTTGCGGGTGCAATACTCGGCTTGTGATCTTCGCTGTTTTTCCCGACCGCAACTTCTTACCTAGTTTTTGTCGCTCATTGCGGCCACTCCGTTTGCCTTCATCATCCGAGTCCTCCGAACCACTTGAAGAATCAGAAAGCCCAAGCTGTTGTAACTTATTTTTGACGCGGGTATTTAAATCGGGTAAGGCACGGACGTCCTGAACTGTTAGTTTGGTGGGCGGTAAGAAAAATGGGCGGTGGAGAAACGAGCGACTCCTCCTGTTGTCCTTTTAGCTTGGCGTTTTGTTGTTGCAGCATTGAAAGTTCTCACTGCAGCTCCCAGAGTTCCGACGAACGAAGCAACGCCTCGTTCTCTGCTTTCGCCGCTGCCAAGGCAGTGCAAAGTGAATCCGGATCGGCCGGTACCGACAACGATGGCGAAGGAAAGGATCCGGCAGACAACTTAGCGTCCAAACCAGGGTCCAAACGCTCCTTCTGAACTGGTGATTTCAAAGCTGATTTGCCGAGACCTTTCAGACCGGGCGAAAGACCGGCCTCCAATGCGGAGTAATCGACCCGCTGAACAGAACGACGTTCATGATTAGCCATGATAAAAGAAGAAAATGCACTAATTCAAAGCAGTGTGTAGTGAATGACTAAACAACAGCTAATGCCCGATCTAACCCCTTAACAATATAAAGGCACGTGCTTGAAATATGAAGCTATAAGAAATACGATATCTACACGATGACTGATGAAAACAGAAACAGTAACGATAATAGGAATTAAGCATTTTGAAGAGTCCCCAAAATAAAGCGATTTTTGAAGTTCACGTTTGTTAGGGCTACGCCATTGTGATCTCCAAGGCTTCCTTGCGACCAGAAATATTCTTCGTCTGTTGGAGTGTACGGCTGAGCTTTATGTGGCCGTTTGCTTCTGCCTTGGTATCTGAGGATTTTTGCTTTCGCGTTCAGGGTCTCTTGAGACTTTTTGAATTCGCAACCAGTGATTGTGCTTGTCGCACAGCTCTTCTGGCGAAGATGAAAATCCAAGGATGCTTGCATCACTCAGTGCGAGTCCAGTTCATATTCTGAGCCATCTAGTTTCCTTACTTCTGCGTCAAATTTCATCAGAATTTAGTCTAGAGCTTGTGGAGTAAAACACTGGATGTTTTTGTCAATAGTTCGTGCGGCACACGATTTTCGCCACACTGTCAGCCATGTTTGGGTTTGTGTCGTCGCTGTTCGCTGTATTTTTGCTTGCAGCTGACTCGGATATCTCATCATTTGAAACAACTGGAAAACGGGACTGGTCTTCAACTGGACTGCTTGTGGTACTGTCATTAGGATGTTGCGACGTCTGTGATGGTTGCACTTCTTCAGATACATGTAACTGTTGTGTTAGTATTGTTTCCGTTCATGGGATTTGCGAGCTTGAGGACACAATCATTGTTGTGGTCACTGTTTGCTGTGTTCCATTTGAAATTACTGACATTTCTGCGAACAAACTCATCAAATTGCCCAAAAAACTCTGGTGGCAATGGGTCAAAGGAAATATGGGAGAAAACATTTTCAGTAGAGGCCTTATCTAAAGTGAAAAATTCCTCCATTTTGAAAAAAGCCCACAGTTTGGACCAGTAAGTTGCTATTGCCATAGTGATTGCATTAAATTATGTGATTGGTTAATTTAGCCTTAAATTTTCGATGTGATTGGCTCATGAAACTGTCTGATTACATTGTCCACACGCGATTACAACAAACTTCAATTACATTGTCCGATTACAACTTTGCAAAGCTTTGCAAGTAAATTAGAGGAAAATACACAGGTTTATGAGCCAATCATATAGGAGGAAATTGTAACAGTTATGATTAAACTTGTTATACCCTTCTACCCCAGACAGAAAGTTCTCTGGTGTTGCCATATAATGTATTCACTTGAATCCGCAGTATACGCGTGACTCCTTATACACGCTAGGAATAGATAGAAAGTTGCTCAAAATTCCTCCTCATTCAAACCATGAGATGTTAAATGTTTTATTTCAGTGCGAAGTGTATAAAGGGTATAACGTGCACAGCGTATTTCAAAAGAATAATTTTCCCTTCCCGTGAACAATACGGACCACATTATGTTTGTTCCCTTTGGACTCCTGGTTTAAAAGCAAAAACGTAATGTGAATCGATCTTTGTTTTTTTTGCTACTTACATTTTGAGTTATAATCAAAGTGTTCTGTGAGCGAAGTTGTGAATGCGGTAGCCGATGAACTGAATTGTCGGTAAAGTGTACTATGAACTGAAGGAACAGTACAGGCTTCTAAGTTTATGATACGAGAAGTGGAATAATTAAAATTGAGTGGAAGGTGAACCTCTGAGTTAAAGGGCGGTTTGTTCGGTAAACGTTTGTCGTTATTTCAATAAAATGAACTGAATGAAATTAGATTGCTTTTTGTTTTTTTCGTCGTTTTGAGGTGATTTTGCCGTCAGTGTCTTAACTTTCATGACTGTCTTATTGTGACAGAGGCCGTCAAACATGGAAACACGGCTTGCAAAGAAAATGTTTTAATTCCTTTAACCTTGCAAGATATGTTTTATCTCTGAGGCTTTGCAGGATATACCTTTTTGGTTGATGAGAGCCTCCCAGGGGTTTTAGGGAACAAGGGAACATGGCCATTATTTTTGGGGAACAAGGGATATCTATGGTGGCCCATTGTTATCGTAGCAAAACCAGCTGGAAATGCTTGTTTGAAATTTAAAATAACATGTAGGCGTGATTAAAATCTAAAAATAAAATAAAAATAAAAAATATATAAAAAAATAAACTAAAGAAATAAAAAAAGAAACAAAAATTAAAAAGAAAAGAAACAAAGAAACAAAAATTAAAAAAAATAGAAAATAAAATGGAAAAACAAAATAGAAAAATAAATAAATTGACAAAAAAAACATAAAAAAACTCGTGGTATAAATGCAAATGCAAATAAATTTTAAATTTACTATGATAACGCTGGGCCGAATTGAATGTCACGATTTCTGTTTTATTTTCAAAATGAAATGTCGCAAAATGGCCCATTGTTATCATAGCCCGCGACACCTAAGGCCAGTGGACTCCTCAAAATGGCGGGCTTTCGTTGCTCCTCGTGCGCGTGCTCGCTCTCTCTTCCAACTACCGCCATCTTTATAAAAGTCCTTACAAAATCGAAATGAATAAACGGCAAATTGTGTGGAACCGTTTGCAAGAGGAAATGAAAAACAAGAGGAGTCGACCGGATCCTTGCGGAAAAGGTAAGAACAAGAAATCTGGTTCTGCTCCGCACGAGTTAATCGTGTAACGTTTGGCTCCTGAGCCTGACAACAGCAAACATTTCGACCCGTCCAACCAAGAGAGTTTGTGACATTTCCATATGAATATCTTACGCTGGCAAACTTAAAGAAAGCTTGCGCGGACCATTACAGCCTTGGGTATCTCTCAGGTGGCGACCAATGGCAGAGTATCGATGTTCAGCAATGCGTTGAAACAAATGACGCGTCGTATATCCATGGGAACATTGACTTACTCAATGAGAGCCAGTTTAGAATGCTTAAAAAATGTAGCACGAAATGGGATTGTCTTGTTTATGAAATGTTGTACATAAGAACAATAAGACCCAATTTAAACACCCAGAGCGACTCCATTAGGGCCAAACTCTTTGTTTGACTCTCAATGCCTTTTAATTTATTCATCTTTTTATTATATATACTCGATTTCATTATTTTATTCTCACTTGATAATGACGTTCTGGAAACGTCGAAACGTCGTGTTATGTTTTATATTTTATCGCAGATTTTTATTGTCAAATATAATAGCATAACCCACTAATTAATAGTGACTATAGCATGAATTTCATGCTTTTCATTTTTGTTTGATACATGTAGGTGTATCTGATGCGGTTTGTCGTTGGCCAGGATAACAGAGAGGACTACCCTTATTCTAACACACCTGATGAACAGCAATTGTTTCTTGATAATTACTCAATACACAACGCTTCAGCTGGTGCGTCATCAGCACCAGCGAGGAAGGCAGGTGCACCAAAACCAAAGGCAGATTATGGAAGCTTCTCAGTAACAACCCAGTTTCCTCCATCTGTATCCATTGCCTCATTGCTTGAAGCTGGAAAGCTTGTTAAATCAGTAGCCAAAAATAAGCTAGTGCTAACCTTTGAACAATTTGACATTGCCTCCAAAAAATGGACTGACGCAATGGAGGTAGAGTGTACAGTAGATTCAGAGAAGTTTTCCTCAGGTGGATTCTGTGATGCATACCACTGCATGCTAACTGGCAAATCAGCCAACCAAAACATCGCAAATCACTGGGTGATAAAAACGTACAATGAGAAGTCTGAAGAAGCAATCCATACTAATTTTAAAACAAATATAGAGAGCCATTGCCGTAAACAATTTCAGATGCATGAGGTAGCCAGGTACTTAACAAAAAAGTTCAAGTCACAGGCTCCAAAAGAAATGGGAAAATGTTTTCAGTACAACCATGTATATTACACCACAATAAATGAGCAACCTGCTACAGTTGAGGAATTTGTACCAGGACCCTTTGTAAAACTGATAAATAATGATGGTAAGAAAGCCAAACTGCCAGAAGAGGCAGATGATGAACTGATAGATTTGTTTGAGAAAGCAGAGTGCCTGGTACACTACACATATGTGTCATCCAATGAAAAACTCATGCTACTGGATATACAGGGATCTGGCTTCTGTTTATATGATCCTGAAATAGCAACAAATGAGGTCATGGATGCCAGCAGCATGGAATTCTATTTCTGCTGTGGAAATTGTTCAACAGTGGGCATCACAGGCTTTCCTAATGTACATGAGTGCAATAACTACTGTAAAATGATGGGTTTAAGCCAATCATAGACCACAATGACATGAATTGAGCTTACGTAACTCCCGCATGTTAACAAAAGAGCCATTCAGTGACTCACTGACTGGTTTATTTGATATATACTTAAGCGTTGTGTTAAGATTTTAAACGTTATGCATGTCAGACAGGCTAGTGTTCAATCTAGAATTTAGTCAAAGTGGGTTGTATGCCCCGCATGACATTTTAAATTGGGTCATTTCAAAAATGGTCTGGGTCAAACTATGATATTGAAACTTCGAAAAACTGACATTATCCAAACTATCACCAGTATGTAATTATAGCTTTTATGCTTTTCACAAAGCGTCAATCGATTGGTAAAGCAACGTTTGCAAAACGTCGAAGTAGGCTCCAGTCTCTCTTGGAATTGCTTGGAACGCCTGACACAAAATATACTCATGCGCACGTAGTCTGAAATGCCAGTCATTTCGCGCACTCATTTCAAGCTAGTAATCACATATTTGTTTTAATTTCCTTTTATTAGTGCCTGTTGCTTTGGAAGTACTTATATATGAGGTGACTTTTTTTTGGTTTTTGTTTGTTTGTTTTTTTTTTGGCGTCAGTTTGACTCTACGTTCATTTCATTTTGCGTCGGAATCGAATATTCCGGTTCAATGACGCAAAAACGTGGCCTAGATTGAACACTGGTCAGAGAGAAACCTTGTTTCATGTTGCTCACAGACCATTGAGAGGTTAATATATTTAAGTGAAAGTTTTAGAATATCTTGTTCAAATTTAAACTATGAAAAAAAGCTGCAATACAATGCAGTTTTATGATGTTGATGATGGCTCTTTGTAGTTTGCCTTTAGGAAGAGATAAACATCTGCTGTCTCAGCTGGCTTTACCCCATCAATATTGGGAACAACTCGTTCACATTCCTCTCTAACACTTTTTGGCAAGTAATCATCCCCAACTGACATGACACCTGAGATGGTAGCAACCTCGTCCAATGCTTCTTGAGTGACTTTCAAACCTATACAATACAGGAAAATACATTTTAGGGAGCATTTGTACATTACATGTATATTGTTAGTAAGTGGAAAAATCTGTCTTGAAGATCTTTGTGTATCCCCTCCCCCCTTTTAATTTTGAATGGGAAATTAAGAGGCAGTGTCTGTAAAAGCGGTCCACTGCATTTCGGGTCGGAAAAAAGTTTCCCCTCAAACTTTGCCCAGTAAACTATCTTGGGTCATAAGTAAATGAAACGACTTTGGTTTTTGGAAATACGTTAAAATATATTTTTTAGAGCTCATAACACTCAAAGCGACAAAAGGCCTTAATTTGCATGTTGTCACTATCGAAAATTGCACAAGTTGACGAGCTCGCTGCTCGAAAACCACCACATGCGAGAAAAAACCATAATTACTTTTAAGTTAAGTGGTCTATAAATGGTGTGAATCGCATGTAAATTTTAATATGCTTTGGTCTACAGGTTTAAAAAACTTAATACATTAGCACTCGTTTGAGCCCTTTTTGAAAACATGCGAAAGTGCCGTTTCTTTGCTGGCATCTATTTCGCAAGTCCAGACCGGACTACTCTGAATTCATAGTCAGTTCTACTAAAGAGATGTTAGGAAGCATAGAAATATTAAAATACCTTGCGCTTTTTGCTTTCCTTTTGCATAGCGACTTCGAACTTTTGGTACTTTTTCAAATTTTGTCACGCACCATTTATGCAAATTAGGTTGTTGAGCAAATTCAGATTGTATTATACAAAGCCGTTGTTTACTTTTAGTTTTCATCATTCTTAGTCGTGAATACAGAAATGAACATAAATATAACTTTAAAAGCGTTAAAGTACAAAAATTGAGCAAATTTTTCAGTTTAAAGTTGGGTGCTTTGGGAAAATGTGTGGCGAACAATCTGAATGTCACGCAAATTGATCGTCTACCAAACGTAGCTTGTCAATTAACTTTTTTTATTGCAGATTTAAAAAAAAAACAAGGATATGTGCTACCTAAGATTTGAGGGGATTTTAGGTGTTAAAAAAACTTATACAGCTTTGTGACTAGCCATGGACGTTGCAGTTGTACATTGAAAATCGGCATTTCGTGACTTTGTAACTACAATCAGTGTTACAGAGTGTAACGAAAATACATTCGAAGCTAATATTGAATATAGCCTTTTCATAAGATGTTTTTTTAAACAAATTTTAATATAGTTTGTTATATTAGAAGTTTGTTTGTTTTCCTTGTTATATAATTGTAACTGCTGGGTCCCAGATCTGAGCTCATTTGCATAAATATTCTCAAGACAAATTCACACAAGACCAACTTCTTTTATTTGGCAACTGGCAAATAAAAAAATAAACTGCAGTGATTATATTACAGGCACCAGGAAGGAAAAGGAGAAAGTAATCGTGCCGACTTACGGACAACAGCCTTAGTTCCCCAAGAATTCGAATGGTCCACTCCTAGGGCCTCGATCGTTAAGGCCGTTGGCTTTTTTTTCTGTTCTACGGAACTTGCTCTTAAAATAACATTTATCTCTGCGCAGTGCATGCGTCAACAATATCGTACCTTATAATACTAAACCGTGATAGCGTGTACGTACTGTCTACTTTTGTTGCGCGCGCATTGCCGATTGAAGCTTGGCAGTATTTCAAAGACGCCCAAAAACTGAATCGTGCTTTCTTGCTAATACAACACGATCAAATGTCAACAAACAGTGCCTGGAAAGCGCGACTCTAAAGCAAATGAAATGCTTTTCCTAGCTTTGCTTTCGTTTGTAAGCAATTCTACCATCCTCCTACCAATACCGTGTTATTTCTTCTATTTTTTCATATTCGGATTTCTGATGGAAACGTGAGTCTGTTTAAGCTAGGTGCAGACTTTTTGGTAAAAAAAAATTGACAAACGTCGCTAGAAGATGCCGGAAATGTTATCTGCGCATGTTCCAGGAATCCGTCCGGCTATTTGAATTTTCACAAGAAATACGGACGCTGCTAGTTGAAACGTTGACAGGTACCGTTGTTACATAATCGCGTCCTCAAAACTCCTGAGAACAATCACCAGTAATTCTCGACCCAAAAGCCTTTGGTTTTCTTGATCACGCAAAACCAAACCATAGAACCATAACCATAACCAAAACAGAGCCCGGCTGGGTTTGAGAACGCGCCAGAACAATGTTTAATGAGCATTTGCAATTACCTGTCCACGTTTAATCGGCAGCGTATTTAAATGTCACTGCTATGAGGTATTACAACTACATCCTACAATCAAGTCCTCCACTTTTGAAACAAGAACTGCCTTTGCATCTCTGGATTTGAATGGGATATCGAAATATGCACACATTTCTCTAAGCATCTTAACCTTGAAAGTTGGGAGCTTGCCCTCCCTTGCAAACTTGCACAAATCGTAAACATCGTATAAGATTGGGTGGGCCAGGCCTATTTTCCCCAAAACGGCATTCTTTGTTTCTGTCAAGCGTTCCTCGTCTGCATCGCAGGCGTACTCCTCTACCAAATCTTCGTCTTCTTCTGTGTCCGAGGATTCACTTTCTCTTTCTTTAGTCTCTATGCATGTCTGGTGCCCACGTTTAATGTTTGCTGATAATCTTGAAAAGAAACCTTGAATCTGACACTTCGAGAGCCAGTCCGTTCTATCGAACATTCTTTCGCCGTCTATCGTGGAAGCAGTTCGCATAGATTTTGCAACCTGTGCTGGATCTTCTTTTCTACCAGTGTTTTGTCCGATGTTAAACTTCTTGATCAAGTATTCTCGGACCTTTTCAGAAAACCTTGCACTTCCGCGTTTCTTGTGAAGTGCCCATCCCATCTTTAATTGTGAAGTATTTGTCAGCAGTTCTGTCTCTGCTACTGCTGCTCCGGTCGTTTCATCTTGCAATTTCAATGTCTGAAAGTGATCGACCCAGTCTCTCCTTATTTTGTCAAAGAGACTCTCCTTCACAGGCTGCGACATTGAATGGTGCTCAAATAAATTCATGTGGAGGTCAAGGTCTGACAGACCTTCAAACTCCTCAGTGCAGCTAGTTTCAGGACATTCGTAGAGCTTATCCTTTCTGACACCAGCTTTGTTTTGCTCTTTTAATCCAAACTGTCGAGCGATAGTTGGGAAGAATGGAATCTCCTCCGTAAGATCTGTTTTGCTCTGAGGACAGCTTATAACATCATTCCATGAAATAAACTTCCCTGCGCCGATTTTGAAGGCTTTCCAAACTTTTAAGCCGTCTTGAGAAAACTCGAAGTTATGCAGGTTGCTGTAGTTAGAAATCTTGCTTATCTCTAGCGTCGTGAACTGCTCCTGTACACTGCATACCATCGCTGTCGTCCCCTTAACTGGTCTTTCTTTCAAGGCAGTATGCATGTCTTGAGCGGAGACGACGTCGTGACCTTCGTTGCAATATCTTCTGATTGATGCCTTCATGGGACACAAGATCCTGTCACATACATCCTTCCCTGACTGAGGCTCAGAGTGGTCGTATCTGACGATATTTATCTCCTGGCGGTTCCCAAGCTCTTGAAGTGATGATACAAGCTTGCTGTTGTGATAACATCCCGCCTCATCAGATCTTATGTAGGCCCTTTTTATCCTCGGATTTCGAGACTTGATGGTAGACAGAAGGTTTTCCAGGATAGACAACACTGCATACCAGTCTTGTCGGCAGCTGTTAAGGAGGTGAACGTAGCATGTTACCTCGAGGCTTTCTTCTCGTCTTACGATGACGCTGCTTACATGCCAATTGATACCCCTCTTAGCAAACCATTCTGCTTGTTTCTCCCGAAACTTCATAGCCGTGAATTTCATCGCCCAATCAGCTACTATGAATGCTTCGTCTTCCTTTAGGGAGTTAAGAACTTGCTGCTTAACTTGATCTTGGTTCTGAGCTCGCAGAACATGCGCTTTCCATTCAAAAACTTTAGAGGCTGCACCCGTTGCTTCATACTTGAGATCATCTGCGTGATCTTTACCTAATTGTGTCTCGTACTTAGGAATGGCACTTTCTACATCTTGCAAAACACCTTTCAGGTTTTCACAGTCCCTACACGCCATGTCATGGTTATGGCCACATGTTTCTTGATATGCAGTATCACTGACATCACTCAATGCAAATGCCCTACAGTGATCAGGGCAGCAGCTACCATCCTCTTTACAGTGGTCACGGTATTTAGTTTTGAGGTATAACTTGCCTTCGCGAAGCTTCTTTCGGGATTGTTCACACCAATCCTTATCTGCTCCCACACGCTCTAGCTCTTCTACGATTCTCAGCAACTCCTCAAAACCATCGGCACCGTCAGCGGCTGTATTATCTAGGCCTCGCAATGATTTCCTCTGGGAGGCTTCTTGAACATCAAGTACTCGCCACATGGTAGATCGACTTATCGGTTGAAATTCAGTTTCCTTGCAATGCTCAAGGTATTGGTTAATAACAGTGCACCTGGCTACTGTGCGAACGACATTTGGCATGACAAGTTCTTCGCCACTCTCAAGTTTAAGCGTGCGACTACCATAAGCTACGTCTTGGTAGTAATATGGCCGCGTTGTAAACTCTAGGAAATGGTCTAGTTGGCGTTGGTCGACGCGGATCCTGTGTTGCGGTATTCTTTCAACAGGTACGCCGGGACCATCTGTCTTTGCTTGAGCCCTTGCCTTCTTTATTTGTCGATCAGAGAGATCTTCAAAGGGCTTATGGATGTGCTTGAGCTCTTTTGTTGTAAATCTATTGGCGTAAATACTCAGAATTTGCGTTTTAAGACATTTAGAGGGTGCATTCTGATACGCCGCTACAAGGGCTTGCAGGCCAACACCACCAGCTGCAGCCTTAGATTTGTACTGATTGACAACTGATTGGAACAATTGATCTCCATCACGAGGTGCAATTACATCACACATAAGCTGGCACACTTCTTCCGTTTTCTTGACAACTGCTGATCTTTCAGAGTTGGAGCAGTTTTCCAAACACACTACCTGCGATTCTAGAGGATCAATCCTAGGCTTTCTTATAGCATTAGCAAGGCTGTTGATGCATGCATTAAAAACTTGTACTGGATCTTCAGCTTTTTCTCGAGTCAATCCAAAGTCCTGCGTTGCGTCGTTGCTGTTGTCAAATGCGGGCAGAGCTGAAGGCGTCCACGATTCATCAGTACTGCAGCCACGCCTTAAAACACGGGGTGTAACGGGTGAGTACACTGAAGCAGCGAGCTGAGCTGATGCAGCTTCTTTGCAAGACCTTGAAATAAAAAAAATGTTTAATTTGAGCTGACATTAAGAAAAGCCATTGACAGGCTCACCTAGCCTGCGAGCAAGCCCTCCATTCCCCACCCTTTAGTTCTAACCTACTTTTTTTCTCGCGGAGCGATCGCTGAGTATATAATTTAATCGCGAAATGTTTGGACATCATCTTGGAATACGAAATTCGAGGAAGACCTGGGAAAGTAGTATGTTACCAACCAACACGCGTATTATTATATAGATAATAATTTAAAAAATAATCTTACCGTGGAAGTTCCACGGTCCCTTTAAGTTATTATATATTACTTGAGTAATTATGTATATATATATATATATATATATATATATATATATATATATATATATATATATATATATATATATATATATATATATATATATATATATATATAATATAGGGAACCCTTATATGATATCTGAGATAATGGTCACAATTGTTGTTTTCATTCCATTATCAAAATACTGCTGTGTAGTTGGTACTACATTGTGCACGCAGCGATCGGTTTTATACCCCGTTTTTCATGTTCAGATACTGAGCCGAGAGCGCTTCATATGAAATTTGGGAGTGGAAAAAAGGAGAAAAGATTGGGGAGAAAGTGCACGCAAAGCTCCTTACTAACGCTTGCGAGTTGTTTCTTCTTCCTGCCGCGGCAACATGTTTCCTTCGCTCCCTATTCCCTGGATTTTTCCGATTTTATCTTTATCTATATAACCTTGTATATATTTTGTAACATACCCACCTCGCTCGATTGGACTTTTCCATTGATTCCTTTTCCGAAGATGACTGTAACACCCAAGGCATTTCCTTCACAGAAGCATTGTGTTGGTTGCGGCAGTTGTTGCAAATAACTGTATTGTTTTAAAAAGAAAGTACTTAAATTTCTAAAACAGTCTGCAGGGGCGTACGAAGCTTTTTTGCAAGGGGAGGTTCACAACGCATGTGCATGTCACGTTCTGGGAGGAAAAACTATTGAAACTCCACTACATAAAAAACACCAACTTCCCGTTTCGATCGCACAGGTAGTCATTAAAAACATGGAGCACTCGATTTGAAAAATATACGTCATTTCTCGAAAAGGGGTGTTCTGGAACACCTGGAATCCTCCGCTAGGTACGCCCTGGTCTGCTGCTATTTTACAATGTATGTGAAAGGGGTGCTGCGTAGTAAAAGCAAGATACATGAATGAGTGTGCGATTATATAAAACTAAAAAATATATATTAAATACATTATATTTTTCTATAAATATTTTTTGACTCTCCATCGTTTTAGTACATGAGCATGTCCATAGGCAATAAAGGGTGAGGTGGGTGGGGGGAGGGGGGTGCGAGAGGGTTTACCGGAAGAAAGGAACAAAGCCTTGTTTAAAATAATTCAATTACGAACGTACTAAGTAATTCGATTACAACAGACACGCTAATTGAAAAAGATAACAAAATTAAAATAAAACAGGGCATGAGATTGTTGCAACTTCGTCCTTGCTTAGTTTTAGTTATTTTAACTGGGTCTGTAAAACAGAAAGGTGCTATATGGAACAAACGCCACTAACTGTACAAACATTGGTGGTGATTGCATTATGCCGATTAACCTGGCCAACTGAATAAAAAGAACTGTTAAAAGTGTCGACGAAGGTATGAAAACAAATCCCTCGCGTTTTCGCGCAAGACTGCCCAAAAAAATTGGCACAGACAAAAATCCCACATCGGTATGAGCTACTTTAGGCAGAAAGAATAATAATTATTGTTTTAATGGTAGTATGCAAGAGAAGGCGTTTAAGAAAGTAGCTACACACCTGCTCCCACTTGAACAAGAACACCAAACATACGATGAATAGCCTTAGCCATCTCCAGATTTACTGAATAGCGGCTTTTCGCCGGCCCCTTTTGGCTCCTACCGGCCCGTCCTTGGTGAGCAGGGTATTGACAAGATGTTCTAGGGCGCCAGAATTTGCCATAAGTGTGCCTATGTTTGGCACATATCCACATGTTTGCGACAACTGACTCGTCCAAATCAAATAGACCAGCCCTGGCCAAGATGAGGTCCCCTTCGGATATATTCTCTCGCGACAAGTGGATTGACGCGAGGTGGCTTTCTATCGGGTCGTTGCATTCCAACAAGCAAAAGAGCCCCGAAATGCCTCTTGAATCTCCACATGTATATCGCGAAAGAAAGCACGACATCTTGTTCAACTACGTTTGGTGGGAAATGCGGCTTTATTGACTTCTATTAATTTAATTTGTCAGCTACAGAAATGAAATTAACACACGTGCTTGTCGATTTCAATGTACATTACAAATGAGAGAATATTAGTTTTCCTGAAGGCCGAATAAAGCGTCATTTTAAACGTCTCCAAATTTAGGAAAGCACATGTCTGTTTTAAGAACCTGAAAAACTACAATAGAACACAGCGAAATACAAAAAAGGTTAAATTGACGGATAAATTTTGGCATGAGCATGTGATTGCGTGTGATCGTACAAGCCATTGTGAATATTGCCACAATTTTTCCCATGCAAAGCACTCGACTTGCTGCAAAATTAGCTATTCTTAGTACTTTAGACGCTTTTAAAGTTATATTTGTGTCCTTTTCTGTATTAACAACATAAAATGATGATAACTGAAAATGAACAACAATAAAAACAGTTAATTGACAGGCTACGTTTGGTAGACGATCAATTTGCGTGACATTCGGATTGTTCGCCACATATTCCCAAAGCGCCCAACTAACTGAAAATATCGCTCAATTTTTGTACTTTAACGCTTTTAAAGTTATATTTATGTTCATTTCTCTATTCACGACTAAGAATGATGAAAACTAAAAGTAAACAACGGTTTTGTATAATACAATCTGAATTTGCTAACAACCTAATTTGCATAAATGATGCGTGACAAAATTTGAAAAAGTACCAAAAGTTCGAAGTCGCTATGCAAAAGGAAAGCAAAAAGCGCAAGGTATTTTAATATTTCTATGCTTCCTAACATCTCTTTAGTAGAACTGACTATGAATTCAGAGTAGTCCGGTCTGGACTTGCGAAATAGATGCCAGCAAAGAAACGGCACTTTCGCATGTTTTCAAAAAGGGCTCAAACGAGTGCTAATGTATTAAGTTTTTTAAACCTGTAGACCAAAGCATATTAAAATTTACATGCGATTCACACCATTGATAAACCACTTAACTTAAAAGTAATTATGGTTTTTTCTCGCATGTGGTGGTTTTCGAGCAGCGAGCTCGTCAACTTGTGCAATTTTCGATAGTGACAACATGCAAATTAAGGCTTTTTGTCGCTTTGAGTGTTATGAGCTCTAAAAAATATATTTTAACGTATTTCCAAAAACCAAAGTCGTTTCATTTACTTATGACCCAAGATAGTTTACTGGGCAAAGTTTGAGGGGAAACTTTTTTCCGACCCGAAATGCAGTGGACCGCTTTTACAGACACTGCCTCTTAACAGGTAAATCTCTCAATCGTTCTCAGTTAAATT
Source organism: Cladopsammia gracilis (assembly GCA_022457155.1). Taxonomy (NCBI): domain Eukaryota; kingdom Metazoa; phylum Cnidaria; class Anthozoa; order Scleractinia; family Dendrophylliidae; genus Cladopsammia; species Cladopsammia gracilis. The sequence goes on from JAJGOT010000690.1 coordinate 338,622, forward strand.
TACCAGCCACATTTTTCCACATTGTTTTCATGGAATCCATTGAATCAATATGTCACTGTGGGCCAATAAACAAAAAAAAAGGAGTTTGCATAGCAATAAAAATGTTTGCCGCCCAGTACAGACATGTGAGACTAAGAAGTGCTTTCTAGTGCAGTCTGCACATATTATTTCCAAAAAGAAATAGCCATACCACACTCATCTGCATTGTATTGCTCAGGAAATGAGTAGAGGTGATCTGGTATCCCTTTTGGCATCTCAGCATCTTTTTGGCTCCTCACTCTATGTGAATTCCACACAGTTTCCCTAAAGGTATCCATTTCTTTTTGAAACTGAATGCCAATAGGTGCCTGTTGAAATGCAAAAACATCAAATAAGAATTTATGTGGCCATTTGGAAAGTACTTCACCTTTTTCTTCAGTTCTGTAAAATGAATAGTGCGACTGCTTGAACCGGGCCACTTGGAACAAGATAACCAATCAAAACGTTAATTGAGAACAAAGGATGGCGACCTTATTCGTAAACGAACCAATAACGTTGAACAATACAAACAATAGTTCTGCAACAAACTTTAAAACCAAACAAAGTTGCGGATGTTGCGGATCTCTCAGGAAACTGTCATTTTTTTATTGGTTAGCTTCGATCCAAAATTTTGAACAGTTTTCAATGGTTTTGGTTTGGCCGTCACAAAACGAGTTTTCAACCTAAAATTCGCCGCCAAGGATGGAATCTGTAGAGTGTATACAATTCAAGTAAAACAGACCTTATTTGCCTTCACCTGATTTAAAATTTTGTTGTAGAACTATTGTCTGAATGCTTTAACGTCATTGGCCTATTTATGAAAAAGATCGCCATCCCTTGTTTTCGATAAATGCTTTGATTGGTCAGTTTTCTTCCAAGTGGCCCGGTTCAAGTAGTTGCACTGTGAAGAGACCTACCACTGTCATGTACAGTGGTACAGAGTACCTATCAGTTTGATTGCTTGGATCGTAATGACCTTGTTCAAGCAACATAGTCAGCTGTCTCTTGAAAAATCTCTCAAATCTGTTGTGGAACTCTCGCCACCATCTTTCTATCTGTAAAAAAAAATGGATCAACAACATGTTGACAATGCTCTTTAATAATAAAAATATATAACATTTATATAGTTACATTTAGTTTTTAGAATCCCTGACTGTCCTGGTTATAAATAAAGAGTTTTCTGCAATGCTACAGCATAGTTTCCTTATTCTATATCAACATCTGTCACAATATTCAAAAAAGCCCAAATGGGCATCACATTGATGATGATTATAAATGGTCTGGTATGGTGTTCAAGTTCTGCTTTTACCTTGTTATTAGTAGATGGCCCATAAAAAACTGCATCTGGTTCATCGTCCTGGTCCTGCCTTAAAAATGCATGAATGGTAGCCATATGCCCAGTCTCAGTTCCTTTGTCTAGCCTTAGGTATTTAATGATCACTTGGATGCAGAAAGAGATCAAAGGGCTCTTAAAGCCATCTCGTTAATGCGTTAGAACGTGAGGTTAACAAAAAAGAAGAATCTTGATTGGGGGGTAGGGGGTTAAATCGAATGTTCAATCTTTCCGAAGAGTACATACGCGACAAAGATTTTATGTACAAGGCAATAATGTCATTTTATTCCGCGAGACATTTAGTTATTGAAGCAACGGATGAACAGGGATGAAGTTCACTTTACAGTAGAACAGTAAGTGGAGTCTTGCTAAATAAAGAACGTAAAGGCTATGGTATGAAGGCTTTAAAATTCATTTGCCGGTGACTGCAGAAGTGGTTAGAACTAGTTGAGGCTCGTCAACGGTTTTTGACTGTGAAATGAGTGGTTGTAAGTGAATGTTATGAATAGCGTTGTGATCATCTACTGGTGCATTTGTAGGACATAAATAGAAAATATTCATAGGATAATTTTTTTCTTTTGATTTTACATTAAGAACTCTTCGATTTAAAATGGCAATATCATGTTTAGTATGTTTTCCCTTTCTCATGCGATTAAGTAGCTCTGCAAATTTTTTGTCATCTTTTTGTCTCATTATTTCTAAGTTCAAACATGGTTGAAACTGGAAAACTTGAATGTCGTGTGTAAAATGTATTGCCTCTAATATGGAAAGCAGCTTTCCCAGTTGGAGCTGTTTTCAAAACTTTAATATCATCTGGATTTTCTCCTGCAATACTATTGAAATATTTGACTGATGAGTGCTTCATATGGCAATGATTCAATATTCCAAAACCGACAGAACAAAAGCCAAATCCATACTCTTGCATAATCAAGCCGAAAGTTTTTTAGTTAGCTTAATCGGCAGAATCTTACCTTTAATAATAATAATAATAATAATAATAACTTTATTTCACACAGAATTCAGAAAGTTTACACTTATTTACACTGAAGCTGTGCCTAATAATATAATACTAAAAGTTAATAAATAATAAGAAATAATAAAATCTAAAATATACATAAGTAATTATATGATCAATATAAATCCTAAAACCTAATACAATCTAAAGCCTAACCGTAATGTAACCAATAATTCTTAACAAAACTTCTCACAGATTTCGAACATTTTACACTATTATCTAAATCATTAAAAAGTTTGGCAGCTGAAAACGAAAAACTTCTATGTCCAGATTTAGAGGATATTTTACACAAATGGATATCAGAACATCTTCTAGTGTTATAATTATGTACTTCAGAATTAAGACAAAATAATTTCAGTAAGATGGGCAGAAACCATTAAGGCAACGAAAAACAGTTAAACATTTATGTAAAGCCCACCTTTCAGTTAAAGGAATCCAACCAAGTTCATTAAATAAACTTTCAGAACTACTTTCCCTAACTTTTCTTTTAACGTATACTATTCTATACTATAACATACTTCTAACATACTATCATCTTCTAACATACTATTACATAATCATGACACCTCAACATTTAATACCCATTTAAAATTGAAATAACTCTTTCATAAATCAAACCGTAATAGCAATGATTCAGTATTCCAATGACTACTAAAAAAGGGACATTAACGTTAATTCTGCGCAAAAGTAAATCCATTGTATAATGCAATCAAATTAGGCCCCTCCACATATGCCGAATCTAATATAAATGAGCAACAACAACATATTTTGCCAGGAGCCATAGTCACCGAAAGAAACCGTGAGCGTTGGCCACACGCATGCAAAGCCATATTAAAGACGTCTTGAGCTATTTTTCGCAGAAATTGCGCCACCATTGACGCAATGAGAGCGCCGGCACCTATACCTTACAATATTTGGCAAGAATACTTCGTATTTAGATGCAACCGTTCCAGTTTCTTTGCAATTTGGTTGGACCACATTTGGTACAACAAGACACAAATATGCGACGAGAGAGGCATGAAAATAGAACGCTTTTTATTTCCAATTTGACAGCCTTGTCTGATAAATGACCACAACTGGCTTCTCATTGGCTAAAATTAATTGCCAAATCGCTTAAGCTACCTGCTTTTGTGCCTTAAATTTAACGAGAGTTCAATTCAATTGAGCTGGCTCGCTTTAATAACTTGAAGCGAGTTGAAAAAGCAACTCTTTTCACGAAATTTTCGGTTGTCACTCGCTAATCGACCACATCTAGTACAACAAGACGCAAATATGCGACAAGAAAGGCATGAAAATAGAACGCGTGCTTTATCTCCGATTTGACAGCCTTGTCGGATAAATGACCACAACTGGCTTCTCATTGGCTAAAATTAATTGCCGACTCGCTTTCCTGCCTTAACTTTAAGCAACTTTTCACGAGATGTCCGGTTGTTACTCGCTAAGCGACTTCATTTTTAATATATTTTAAAACATCGATCATTCATATATTCCATAGGGCGCGGTCTATTAAATGTTGTTTGATGTTTAATATTTTTCTTGTAATTTATTCAGATGTGGATCGGCTGAAATATCTCTGTTTTCCGTTTTTCGATTAGTGGTACGTCTGTTAGCGTTAAGTGGCAGTCCCGCTAAAAGCAGTCCGCTCGATTTCGCGACCAAAAATAGTTTTCCTCTATTTTTTGCTGGTCAAAAGGCTTTGGTACACATGTTTGAAATACACAGTTCTTTTTTTTCAAATTCTTTATTTTCGCCCTGCTACAAGCAAGAAACGAATTCAGGCCGTCTCGGCCCTTTCGACGGTACTATAAGAAGCAAGGGCTGACAACTGCGTTGAAAGCGTAACGCAACAATGGCATGATTGAGACCAAACCGAAAATTTAAATGCAACTGCGGATAGGTATTTCGCCGTTATTGCGGATCGTCAGCACAGTGTAGCAACAAGTTCGAGTAACTAACCTGACTGAGTTAGCACTTTCAAAAATGTCCACTTGGTTTTAAACTCCGGATATGACCCTGTCCACGTGTACAGCTTATGCCATACACAATGAACAAAACAGTTGAGAAAATCATGCCACTGTTGCAAAACTATCTGCCAGCGAGAACATGGCCAAACCATGTGAAAAAAACTGACGCAACATAATGGATGTTTCTACGTAGCGCGCCTCTCAAAAACCATCAATTTTAGTCTCCCGATCACCCTCGAAACCCGGGGGGGACTCCCATATGAAAGGGGCGGGGATGCTCGTCGTCTCGCTTAGGGGTGTAAATTTCGGATTTTGGTCTCGCTTAGGGTGTTCTGGGCAAAACGCCATTATATTTTGCCGTCAAAGTCTCGTTTAGGGTTGCACGCGAAGAAACATTAATATAATACATTTGTCTGTGTTTTAAAATGGTCTCTTTTAGGGGTCAACAAAAGCTTGAGCCACACCAGGATTGGTCTCCTTTAGGGGTTTAATTCAAAATTTCTGACGGGCATCCCCGCCCCTTTCATATGGGAGTCTCCCCCCGGGCGTCGGTGGTGGGGGTGTTTCGCTGGGACCTAAGAACCTCTACCCCATCTCAGACCTAAAATTTCTATTTTTGCTACCCCATCTCAGACCATACAGTTAAATTTGGTAAAAGGCTCTTTATACAAAAAAGGGGTTTGTTTACACAAATTGACAGAATTAGGCGTCAAACCCATACACGCTCATTGAATCGACTTCTACAGGCACGGTTCCAGATGAAAAATGTACCGGAAAAAAAATGACAAAACACTTAATTGGAAAATTGAACGGAAAAGTATACCCCATCTCAGACTTAGTGGGCAAAACTAAGACCCCATCTCAGACCCAGAAGGTCAAAAACCCGACCCCATCCAGTGGCACATACCCGTATAGCTTATATATTTTTTTAGCTACTGCTAATTGGTATAAAGTTAAAATTTGGGTACACGGCAGTTAATTTGAGATAATACAGATCATTTGGAACCAATTTACGCATCTCTTTTCAAGCTAGCGATGCAAACATCTTAGTCATATAAGAAGGATACAAAAAAAAATTTTCTCTTTGCCTCTGGGCACAAGACCACAAGTCATGAAATGTTTTCTTATCGCTGAAGGGCTGATAGATTGGAAGTCCGATGATCGGATTTCACCGTGCAGCCTCGTCACATAATTTGTTGACTTTTAAGTCAAAATTTACATTTCTTGAATCAGTTTTTCACTTCCTAATGTAACATTGCCTTGTATTTATTGTATTTGAAGCGCACAAAACGTTCAAATCATCATCACCAATATTTGGGTATAGGGGTGCCGCTGAGGGTCTGAGACCCTGACCCTGTTTAGGACAAAAAAGAAACAAAAATACCTACCCTGTGTAGAACAACACCCTCTATTTTAGGACCCTGTCTAGGACACGACTCGTGCGTGGTTATTAATCTGAGCTTTAAAAAAATAGTAGACGGATCTGAAACGAAAACGACTTCACCTTCGCATGAATATGCTAATCACGACAAGGGAAGTCACCACAAGTGCTACATTAACTGGAACCATACCCTGTTTAGGACAGACTCGCGTTAAATTATATACCCTGTTCAGGACAAAAATGCCAAAAACCATACCCTATCCAGCGGCACGTCCCCGTATAGGTCATATAAGGGAGTACCCCACCCCCCCCCCCCCCCCCCCCCCCGCGCCGGGTCACGCTCATACAAAGCCTTTGAGCTGACAGCAAACTTTGTCTGAGTCACGCACCCCTTCTTTCACAAAATACTAAATAAGCTTATAACATGTAAGCCATAACATCTTTAACAAATGCATTACAAGTTATCTCAATTATAAGCATCCTTGACATGACCTCGGTCAAAGTGATTGTTGACATATTACATCATGTTCTATTTCTCATTTAATTAAAATTGAAGTTTTCCAGCCTGTGTCATTCAAAATTGATTATGCTTTTAGCAGCAAATCTTATCACTGAAAGAACAATGAACGATAGAAGAAAATCACGTTTCATGTTCAATGTAATTGCTCACCTCAAATTCTCTCTTCTCACCCTTTGGGGCGTTATGTTATCACATAAACCATCCTTTTTTCCCAACAGACTAGAGATGGTCTGGAAACGGTCCCATCAGCATAATTCGTTGAAATATCAGATTGCAAATGATCAATATGATCCAACAAAATTGAGGCAATACTTTCCCAAATTCTGCATGTATTACAAAGCAGAAAGTTTTCCACTAATTTAGGCTGCTCTATCTAGTGTAGAAACTCTCTTCTCTGCAGAATCGAGACATCTTTGTTCTCGCGCTACGTGTTCACGCCGCAAAACCCGCTTGAGCGCCCCCAATAACGCCTGTTATGCAGGCCAGATTATCGCCGAGACAAGACCGAGAAGAATGGCTCATTTTAGGCATATTTGTCTCATTCAATACAGGCCGTAAAAATCACTTCAGGCCGGATTCTCGCTATGCCATTCCGGCTATAATTTTTCGTACGGGTTTCACCCTTTTTAATCTATTAATACCAGCTACGAAAAGCGCGTGAAGCATTTCTCATAGACAAAGCAAAGACGTTAGAACCACTTGGAATCAACAGACGCGACGAACTTCATTAACTTTCTCATCACTAGTCAGTTTAGTTTATCACCCGTCAAACCCTTCACCAATCATATTCATTGTTTTTGTTATTCTTTAGTTTTTCAAAACCACTTGTATAACGGTTTTACAGTTGTAATCATTTATAGTGCTAGCCCCTGAAGAAGCTTTGTTTTGCAAAGCGAAATATTGGGCACTATTACATTCCACTTTTATTTTATTTTATTTGCTTCTGCTTCTGCTTCTGCTTCTGTTTTTCTGCCGTAAAGATCAGTTTGCCGTTTTTTTCCTTCACTTACTATAGAAATAGGTCAGTCTTTTAAAACCTCTTTAAACGCTCACAAGACAATTCACCCTTCACGCTTTCCTCCCACACCACTATAAACGAATACCCTTTACACAAACAACCTTTTAATCAATTCATTAGCCTACGCACATCCGAATTTACTTCTCCTACACCACATATTACCTTATCTACTCTCAAATCTCCATAACTTGCGATGTAGATTGTGTTTTGATTGGTTATTTCCAAATCATTGCGGTCAGTTAATATTGGTGGGAGAGCCAGAACAATGGACTGTCTGCAGAAGCTTATTTTTTTCCTCCCCTCGTCTCGCGCTTCGCGCTAGTGTCGCGCTTCACGCGAAATGCTTCGCTCGCCCCGCTTGGCTCATAAAGCGCCTGTCATGCAGGCTAGGGTCTATTAAGTCACGATTTACTAAATTACTCTTTTAAACACGGATCCATCTCTGACACACAACGTCAAGGAATTATCCGCCTGCTTTACAAGAAGAACGACAAGTTAGACTTGAAAAACTGGCAACCAATTTCTCTGTTAAACACAGATTATAAAATTTGTACTAAAGTAATCAAACATGCGGGATTCCTGACCACAGTATTTTTAAAAACCTTTTTCTGATCCGGTGTGACGGAAGGTTTTGCCGGTGTCGGACAAAGGAAAGCCTTTAGGGGAATCGGCGCTTGATAACAGGGGAAAACTAACTCAAATGGGCAACTCGCTTGCAAAGGAGAGCCGTCTCTCTCGGTAGGTACGGGATCAAACCACGAACTGGTACGCAACAGAAAGGCGATCAAGAAACCCGGCTGACTTGCGGTTCCAACAGCGTTTATTCCTGACTTGTGACTTTACGATGTAATCCAACGATGTAATCAAATGATGTAATCCAACTGCAAACTAGGTTCTTATATACGTAAGGTACAAGTGTTCAGCACAAAGGAACATAATGAAAGTGTCAAGCGAAATTCTTTGAGCTCAGCAAAAGTAAATTTCAAAATATATTTTTTACCCAAGTGTCCATTGTTCATAAAACTATTTTTAAAAGTAATCTACATTTGAAAACCCTAAAACAAAGAAGTAGCAGAAAAGCCAAGTCAGCAAGCGGCGTTTTAAGCACGTAATGGTCTTGTATCAATAGATTTGCAAGGTCGGCAAATAACTTGTCCGGCACGTACTAGCGATGTACCATTATCGAGTTATTCACCTACAACAAAAGCTACTAAATTTAACTTCGATGAGTCAGCTAAACTATTCATACTGAAAAAACAAAATGACACCATTACTTGCCAAGTCGTTGATTAGTTAAATAAAACTGAAAAAACACCGTGAGTGCCAGACGAGACTAATTTAGAACAGTAATAACAACTATTGTGTGTACAGCTTGATACGTGAAAAATCGGCTAGACATGATAAATTTACCAACAAGGTATAAACTTGAATAGTGGAACGAACCTAATTAAGAACGATAAATTAACTCAAGGTAAACTATTGTTCAGAAGGTAGTACATTTTAGTATGAATGAACGCACGACCTGGTACAGTAATTGAATGCTTTTCAAAGAGGTTAAAACAATTAAGTTTGATTGTCAAAAACAAAACCTTGTTGACTTTTAGAAGATTAAATTTCGATGAATAGCACAAAAGCTTATAATAAAAGCGAATTTCATACTAAGCAAAACCTTTCACAGCTGAATGCGGAGTAAACCAAGCTGAATTGATCCATAGGTACTTTTTAACAGTGAACTCTCATAACTCATAACTCTCATATAACAGTGAACTCTCATAACTCCGAGGCGACCGACACAACAGTCATTTGTATTCCCGATTCAACTCCAGACATGTCCTCAAAAGAACCAGAGAGTGTTATCATAATACTGTTACGTTTTTACAACAACGTACAATAATTCACTCACTAGTTTTCTCGTTGTTTATGTTCATATTGGCGCCAGAACAGCAACCATAACTATGGGAATTATACAAAACTCCGGTCAGGAAGCAAAATTGCAGTTTAATACCGATGCCTTGGATTTTATTTATACTCGGCCCTTGACCAGAAATCCGCAAACATTTCCTTCCAGCAGAAATTTTAGCTGTCTCCGCAACCCGCAAAAATTTCCTCCCGCAAAACAAATTCAGTCGGACAATCCGCAAAATTTCCTTGTGCACGGTAGCTAAATCAACAAAACTATGACGTCTTTCCCATACTATTGCACAATCAAACCGTAATAGCAATGAATAGAAAAAACGCAAAGTTCATGCTATTTTGCTCTACCATACCGCTCATATTAAAACACAAACTTTCCTGTCCCATTTAACTTTCTTAAAACGTCTCCATAAGTAAAATACACCGTGAAATTCTCAAACTACGTTTCCCAAGAAAACGCATTTGACCTATTTTTACCCTTTTTACATGAGATATCGAAATTTAAGAAGGACTAATACCTTTGCGGTAACGTAATGTGAGATATGACAAGTTCATGACAAGTTCTGACATCCCAATACCCTAGGGAAATTAACAATAGGTCCGGGGGTGCTCCCCAAAAATTTTAGTGGCAGTATGTGACGCCCTTCTTGAAATCCTAACCGGTGTAACCAACCATATCCTCAATGCCCTAATATAGCTTCTATAAAGAAGGAAGAAGAAACCCCCCGGACAAAAGTCCACAAAATTTTGTTAACAACTTTTGTCCCTTTTTCGTACTCAATTCCGAAATCTCGCTTAATGCGCATGCGCATTAATGAGATAAAAATGAAGCTTTGAAAATCGAAACCTTACTTAACTCTCAACACATAGGTAATTAAAGTATTATGATCAGTGTGCATATGCCATTCTCTATTTTGTAAAGTATAATACATTACCTTTTGTCCTGTACAAATGGTCCATATACCAACGCCCAATCAACTTGGGGTCAGAGTTTGTGGTCCATAATTTCAAATACAAAATGTATCCGCTAAAGGCATCTTGCAAGCCATACACTGCTAAAGGAAAAGTGCTATTCATGAAGCCCATGAGTTTATCATGGCCATCTTCAGAATAGGTGTGGTTGGGTCCCTGCAATGTATACGAGACAAAATAATACTATGAAAGACAAGAACCTATGAAATGACACTGTGACTACGGTATATGCATATTAAAATGTTTATTATTCTTATTCTTATTCTCGCGTTCTCAATAGGATCATATATTTTGGGATACGCGCCAAGAGGCTAAAAATTTCTACGATCTTACCAATGATGTAAATGTTCCTGTGGCTCCCCCGGGGTGGCTCCTCTTTGTCGTTTGTTGTGACCAACATTGCCTCGCTTTTTCAGTCCCTCCGGGTCCACCAGACCCATCACATCATAGACCAGATTACGAGGAACAGCCAATTTATGTTGCTCTCGAAGTTTTCTCTGTATGGACCGATATCCAAGGTACAGCCCTGGACCTTCCATTTCCTCTTGCACAGCTTTCTGGACGTCTTCTATGTTTGTTTCATAACGAATGTATTTGATGCCGAAAAAATTCAATCTCCTACTAAGTGTAGGTAGACTCCATGCATATTCAGGGTAATCCCGACTAGCAAAATCTAGTATCTCTTTTCTGGAATAATTTGCTAACACATAGTGCTCAAGATCACTCTTCAATTGCTCGTCGTTCTTCCACTCTGAGCAGCGAATGCGAGCCGCATCTTGAAATAGACGACTCCACTGGCCTTAGGTGTCGCGGGCTATGATAACAATGGGCCATTTTGCAACATTTCATTTTGAAAATAAAACAGAAATCGGCCCAGCGTTATCATAGTAAATTTAAAATTTATTTGCATTTATACCAAGAGTTTTTTATGTTTTTTTTAATTTATTTATTTTTTCTATTTTGTTTTTCGATCCATTTTATTTTATTCTATTTTTTTAATTTTTGTTTCTTTAATTGTTTCTTTTTTCTTTTCTTTTTAATTTTTGTTTCTTTTTTATTTATTTCTTTAGTTTATTTTTTTATATATTTTTTATTTTTATTTATTTTTATTGTATTTTATTTTTTTTAGATTTTAATCACGCCTACATGTTATTTTAAATTTCAAACAAGCATTTCCAGCTGGTTTTGCTACGATAACAATGGGCCACCATAGATATCTTAAAATTACTTTTAGGAAACAAGGAAACTTTTGAGTATTTTTCGGGAGCAAGGGGACATTGATTATTTAGATTTTCAAGAAATTTTTATACTTCTTTATGGCAAAAAAAGGTCAGAAGAAGGCCATTCGTTTCTCTTTTGTCTCCCAGTGCAAGAGGAAAGATGCCTGGGCGCAATTTTGTTCTTCACAAAAGAACTGGTGACGAGCTTTTGAGTGGTAATTTCAGGGAACAGGGGAACTCAGTAAATATAAATTTTGGGGAACATTAGAATTTATTTATTGGGAACAGGGGATAAATTGCTTTTTTATAGGGAACAAGGGAACATGTACCTCCCCCTGGGAGGCCCTCGTTGATATATTTTTTTAAAACGAGAATTGGAAGGGCTTGCTCCATATATTTTTTCTTCATACCCAGTTGTCCTAATAATCTAATGGTCTTCCTTAAAGTCACTTATTCGTTTGATGGAGTAATTCTGTACATAAAAGTAGTAGACTTGTTGGAACACAAAGTACAGTTTATTACATAAAGGAACGTACAATTCAAATGTAACTGTAAACAAAAATAATGGATTAATCATGGACAAAACAGCGACATCATTTAAGTCTTTAAAACAACGAGGGATCTTTTGAGAGTAACAAGTGGTACTGTTAAGGAATAACCGAACGATAATTGTAAAAAACAATAAGCTATAACCAAACAATTTAAACTTAGGTTCGTGATCAACAGTTAAACGCAAGCTTTGTTTGTATTTATTGGTCTGGTGACAACGTTAACTACTGCATTGGTTTTGAAAACTTTAGTTCCATGATGGTCAATGTTTCGGGATTATATTCATCTATCAGTAAAAGTTCTTCCGTAACTTCGGCTTCAGAAAGACTAGATATGGTTTGTACAACAGTGCTTAAAGTGCTCTGAAATGCAGTTAAATTAATGGTTTGACCTTCAGGCGATTGTACTGACAGCTTTGCATAGAGTTGTCTTGAACAGTTGTCTGCTCTCATGGTGTGCTGGCATACGTCACAGTGCACAATCTTGGCAGCTGTAGCCTGAATGATCCTCCGGGAACAGTTCACGCAATGGATAAGCGTTTTTACTTGTTGGATGGAGTTAATATTTGGTACCGTGATTTCTATCGGAGAAGGAGCATCCGCTTCAATTTGGTCTTCAGAGACAGTTAGCTGGGTAAGTGATTGATCCTGGATTTCAGTTACAACTGAACGGAAAGTTGTCCTTAGTTTCTTTTTTTCGTTCCAAATGCGAACTTGTATTGGACTGATCTGGTAGATGTGGCCTTCTTGAATCATTGGAATGCACTGCTCCCATAATTCAACTTTGATTATCCCGGTTTTGTCTGCAAATGTACCTTTCGCCAACTTTAGCTTCTTTGAAGGGGTTTTCTCCGTTTGGCTCAGATGGACAGCTTTTCCACAGAAGGTGGCGAGATCCCATTCATTGCAACAGCTTAAGATATGTTCCGTTGAAACTGGAGGTGATGGGGTTATGTCTTTGAACTGGAAGCAGTACTCTCTTTGATCTGGGATTGATAGCTTTGTCATGTCGTTAATGATGATCTTTTTGGTATCATCAGTGTAGGTGAACCGCTGTATTTTGATGGGGGTATGCGTGTTTTCACTGTTTTCCAGAAGGCGTCGTTTGGCTTTTGAGTACAGTAATGCTTCTTGATGTGTGTCGCTGTTAGTTTACAACAACAATTTTGAGTAATACATAGTATTGTTCTTGTTTCTTGTTGGTGGACTGAATTGGTGTACCTAGGTGATTAAAGTTCGCTGGTTAGTTTTTGTCGAACTTGATGCTGTTGCAAGAGATAGCTGTTGAGGTTGTGAAGTGTGTTGTTTTCTTTCGGGCAACGTTCTTGGAGTGTCCATTGGTAAGTCTGAAAGGTTTGTCGGTAGAGTTGAAGGCAATTTTGTTGCTAGATGATTTTGATGTCGATGGCTGTTTGGTTGCAGTGTTTGGTGGGCGGTGTGAACTGGAAGAGTTTCTTTTCCACGGCTTTTGCTTTCGAGAAGACATTGTTAAAGTTTGTTTGCGTTTGCGCAAGCAGATTCTCTTTTTATATGAAAATCGCGGATCGAAAATAGTGTTCTTTGATTGGTTAAAAATAAATATGTACCTCTGAGGAAACATGAGCTCTTCTAATTGGTGCATTTCGATCCAAAATGCAGACCGCAGAGGAAACAGTAATGACATTTTCCGTTAATGTATCGCGGGGCCCCTGGTTTAAAGGGGAATCTTTGCAGACGTCATTGTTTACATTTTGCTTCATTAACATACGAATCTGCATGGAGAAGGCATCATGCTAAATACGAATTGACTTCAAGAGTTGAAAGAGCTTGTTAAACTTAGTAATCTATGCAATTTCCAGCTTTTTCATGTAATATTTAAGGAAATATCTGTGATCAAAAACTGTAAAATTGTTGGTTGGCAAAAGCGCTAATGAGCCCATACATTCTTTGTAAAAATAATTTTGAGTTTTTTATAAAGCATTGCATGAAGTGTATCTAGTATATCGGGCTCAAATTTTCAGAGAAAGCTAATTGTGCTATGCCCTTTCAATATTCAGAGTTGACTTTTTTGTAGGTAGGTTAGAACGAAGCGCATATGCTAATGAGGCAAAAATGGTAAACAAAGATTCTCCTATAGGCGGTAATTCAGGCGCTAATTCCCCAAGTACGCCCCCTGACACAAATGAAAACAATTCGCTTTTTGGCATGGAGAGAAGTTTATTAAGGATACGAACAAAAAGTAAACAACAGCCAACGATATGCCTAATAAACCTCTCTGCCACCCTTTGACATTAATTAAAATCACCCAGGGTGGGTGGGTGGGAAGACGAAAACGAAACAGTGCGATACAAAACTAGTCTGGTACGCTCGAAGTGAAAACTGACCCGAACTGAAAAATGAAACTCTTGTCACCTGATACTAAAGGGTGTATGTTGCGCAATTAATCCCTTTGAACACGTGCTTGTCCAACGGGGGTAAATTCCCCAACTACGCCCCCTGACACAAATGAAAAACAATTTGCTTTTTGGCACGGAGAGAAGTTTATTAAGGATACGAACAAAAAGTAAACAACAGCCAACGATATGCCTAATAAACCTCTCTGCCACCAAACAGAACGCCCTAAAAACGAACTGTGCACGGAACAACTACGAAGTACTAGTGTACTTCCAATCCTTTCTCAATGCAGATAATGCTAAGAAATCTTGAATAAAAAGGAAACAAACAAGCAAAACGGTCAATTAGAAAGGACTGTCTAACTGGAAGAAAGTAATTGGCACAGAAACTGCAATAAGTTGATCACGTTGAACACGGTGCAGGAATTGTTCTTTGGCACGTGAGGACACATCCCAGCGCGAAGGCACGTCAGCTTCACTGTTCAACACACCAGGAAGATGAACCGCTCTAATCTCGAACTCGTGTGTTGCCGCCAGGAAACAGACTTCTCGAAGATAAGAATTAAGAAAGGCATTCCGACATCGTCCCGAGTTCAACGCAGTGACTGCGACTTCGTTGTCACACCGAACAGTTAAACGAAGGCCGCACCAAAGATGACTTCACAGTTTAAGAGTAACAACAATGGTCAAAAGTTCCAAGGAGTTAATGTCAAGATGCTGGATTGAGATGAACTCTGCGAACTCCGCATGAAAATAATAACGCGCACAAAGGCCTCCACAACCGGTAAGACAAGCGTCAGTGGTAAGCACCTCTCCAGGAGAGACCAGTTGTTTACGGAAATCGTGGACACACCGTTGTAGACACGCAAAAACCTGCACCACCACTTAATGTCTTGACGAAATTCAGAATTAAGATTAATATGATGATGATTAAATTTTACCGACCGTAACAAACGAAGAATCCGCGCAATGAAGACTCGACTTTGGCGGACACACTTCGATACAAATACCAACTTGCCTACTAGCGACTGGAGGGATGATTTCGTTGTTGTACGTGTATGTAACCATGTGTGTAACAAACTCTCAGTTTCGGTTAATCGGTCAGAGTCAACAGATAAGGTAACGTCAAGAGTATTGAGCTTGACACCCAAACACGTCATTACTGTAGAAGGAGGACATGATTTAGCAATAGATTCTTCTAATCCAAGATGATGCAGCAAAACTCCAACCTCATTGAAATGAGACGTTGCCAAAGTCGGCGGCGAAACACCAATAAAGTCATAGAGGTAATTAAATGTACTAAGTCCGTGCCGGTTGAGAATCCAAGTGACTGCGGAAGTGGAGCGTTGACATCCATTGCGGCAGAATGGAGACCCATAGTTAAAACTGTGTCAAAATATAATTGTCTGTTCCAGGTATAACCAAGTAAATGATAATCATGCGGATCAACAGGGAATTGGCGGTACGCTTTTCGAAGGTCGCGCTTGTATAGCATGCAGCCCCGACCGAGTGAAACAATCGCCGAGACGATAGCATCAATAGTGGGATAACTCAATTCAAGGAGCTCTCTAAGAAAGGAACCAGAAGGAATACCATCATTAACTGACGAGCCACAAGGCCAGCTCAAATCCACGATCACTCATCGTTCCTGAGAGTCGCGCTTGGCCACCGTGTTTAGAGGAGATACCACAAAACCGTCAGGAAAAGGCGGTGCATCGAAAGGTCCTGCAACTCAACCAAGTGAAATCTTGCTACTTATATAGTCTTGAACTGCGGAAGGAAAATTCAACGCGCCACGGTGGGTACGAAGGTCAAAAACTGGAAGAGTCTGGTTAGTGTAACCAAGTGGCCAACCAAATTCCAAAAAGTCACAAATT
Organism: Cladopsammia gracilis; assembly: GCA_022457155.1. Lineage (NCBI taxonomy): Eukaryota > Metazoa > Cnidaria > Anthozoa > Scleractinia > Dendrophylliidae > Cladopsammia > Cladopsammia gracilis. The sequence goes on from JAJGOT010000690.1 coordinate 354,774, forward strand.
ACACGGTCCTCATAGTCTTGAAGCAAGGCACGCCACACTGGAATATTCAGTCGAGAAGGAACGGGAATACGAAGGCCTGTATAATTGAACTGTCCAGAAGAAAAGACGGCACAATGAGCGTCGACAAAGGAGCTCGTGACAGGACGTGTTCCATAATCAAAAACTGAATGTCTCGATTGTGAAAACTTAATAAACCCATTGTCTTGAGTAGGAAAACTAAAACTGGGACACAAAAACTTTGTCAGTCCAGAATCTAAGTGTTTCGCAGGAGAAAAGTCTTGCAATAAAAAGTCTCGAGTAAATTGGCTAGAATCACAACTAACATCCAAAACGGGCACGCCCCCAGCTTCGGTTCCGGGAGAGCTAGGAGGCGAAAAATAGTCTAGTTTTTTGACGTCGCCGGCGAATCTTTTGCAACCAGAGCTTTTAGAGGACAATCCGAAGAATTCTCCCGATGTAACTCTTGCTTTCAAAGACGAGTCCAGCAAGTGGTCTTTAACACTAATGCATTGTTCCCGCTGATAATCGCGACAATAAAACTGGCGCTGAAGAAGAGGAAGTCGGCGATTTCTCCTGTAAGGGGTGTCCGTAAAGGGTTCTACTTTCCAAATGAAGATAGGAGTCTCAATTTCAAGCAATACTGAACCATGAAAATTAAGAACGGCAGACCATTCGTATTGTTGCGCAAAATACATAAGGGATACGAGATGTTTTTCACACTCCGTGCGCTCTAACGGGCTGATATCCTTGCATAACAAAATTTGAGCGTATCCGGCCACGAACTCCTCGTATTTGACCTCGCGCTGAGCTCGTGTGATACATAGAAAACTGTGAGGCCATCTTTGAGGATACAAAACCTCACTGGTAGCTTTTGCCTCCCGGCCCGATTTCAACTTACCAGGACGCGAGGAAGGTGCAGAAGCAGCTGCTGATTGCTGAATAGGGTCGCTCTCATTCTCGGACTTGCTATCATCGGAACAAACAACGCCAAGTTGATCTACCCGTCGATCCACGGTCTTAGCAAAATCGGTCATGGCACGCAGCTCTGGCAAGGTAACATGGGGCGGTACTGCTGGTGCTTTCTGTTGTTGTGGAGCAGGAGGACGCACTAACGCACGCAACTCGTTAGTCTCCTGGCAAAGAGATTTTAATTCTGTGGATAACAGCTGCACCGATTCTGCCAAAGACTGTAAGGCGTCAGGTTTTGAAGAAGCGGCAGCCTCAACCTCGTCGGTGTGCTCTAGCTCTAGCTCTAGCTCTAGCTTGGGAACTGGTCCTGTACAGTCTTTTCCAGGACGATCAAAATGATGTGCGGACTTTAACACTTTGCAACCTGGGCACCTGCTTGGTGGACCCATTGGCATAAAACGAATGAAGACGAAAACGAAACAGTGCGATACAAAACTAGTCTGGTACGCTCGAAGTGAAAACTGACTCGAACTGAAAAATGAAACTCCTGTCACTTGATACTAAAGGGTGTATGTTGCGCAATTAATCCCCTTGAACACGTGCTTGTCCAAAGGGGGTAAAAGCAGTCTTCAGTGCGGTTTAATGACAAATGGTTTAAAATAGCATAAGAATCAAAGGATCCTATGAGCCAAGATAGGGTCGGATAGTCCGTCCGTTTCTAGTATTTTTATGAAGTTTTCAGCATACACGTCTCAAATGCCGTTTCTAGATTTTTTTGCATTTTTGTAGGCTAGGTTACTTAATTGGAGGCCTGGTTACTACCTCGTCCTCAATATGCTAGGTTTGTAAGGCTTTACTAACAAATATGGCTGAATCGGATATTGTCGGATTAGTTGCTGAAACCCAGCCAGAAAATGGCCTGTCAGCAGAAGCTACTTAGTTAGTTTTACCTGTTGGCGGAAGGGAGATGGTATTGGGGGGGGGGGGTGGTTGTGGGTTAAAGTTTTTTTTTAAAATTGAGCATAACGCAAAACATGAGCATAATTTTCGGCATAATGCTATGTTTTCAAGGGTGACGCTCAAAGACAGTGCTCACATTTTCGAGCATAATTTATCTGACCCCATAGCTAACTCATGAATTCACTCTTTTGGACCCTCCTCTCTTCTAGACATTTTGGCCGTCTTGTGCAGGGGATTCTTTGCTCGGCCCATTAGAAGGCCCTGGGGACGAGGTTGTAATTTCTGAAACGTTTCATGATGTGTGATGCAAATGTACAAATTCTCCTTACTAGTCTCTATACAGTAATACAGTGGTATTAGCTCATAGTATATAATAATAGTCGGGAGAATTTGTTTAAAATTCACATCAGTCGGTCTTTGTTGATCACTTCCTTAATTCTGAGAACATTTTCTCATGACTATGTATTGCTACTGTTATGAGAAAATGTGATCGTAAAATAATTAATAAAATAAATAGGAATTTGAGTTAAAATCCACAGTGTGGCTCTTTCTTCCACTGTTTCTGGATTGAATGTGATCACTCCTGGGGCTTAAAGGCTTCATAGCTGTCAAAACAATAAGACAGGTTACTTAGTAGAGATGCCTGCTTAGTTTTATTCGCAGTATTATAATTTTGTGAAAATAGTTTTGGGACTTAGATAACTGGCTGTATTCTTAATTGTCATAAGTAAATTGTATAAATTTATATCTTTTGAATATATGATTGTGAGTGTTATATTACATGCATGACAAATGTTCACAATGCTATCTATAAATTATAATTGTAGAACATGGTTTGCTGTACATATGTAATTTCTGTTCAATGTTTCTTGTCGAATAGTGCAAATTAATAAAAAAAAACGTTGTTTTGTTGTTGCTGCTTTAATGTTGAAGCAGACTTCCACCATCCAATGATTTGAAAGTATCTCTGATTTGCATTATCATCTATTTGAGTGCACTCAGATGCTTTTAACTAACGTACTGCATAAAAATGTTTCTTGTTTCTCATCAGCAGAAGAGTTTTGAACAGAAGGCTTGTTTGTTATCAGAAATCCAAAAGCAAAGTTGCTTTATAGGCATGAATTTTCTCATGATGCATTTAAACCATGTATTTGATACGGTTGAATGATGCACAGAATATTCCTGTGTATTTTTATGCGAACTGTGGGTGCTCTCAGTGCAGTTTTATAAATATGCCAAATTTGCAATTAATACATCAGTACAGGATGGTCTTCTTTGCAAGTTGTGCATCCACATGAAGGTACAAATTATGTATTTTCTTTCAGTTCCAGTTTTGATTTGCTGTCTATAGCTGTATTTACTGCAGTGTGTCTGTTGACAATCCAGAGGAACTCATTGTTGTAATTACAGATGCAGAGTGCATGGTTGTCTTGCAGCTCTGATATACTTGATGATGTTCCAATAGATATCAATTACTTTTGTGCTATGGTGGTACATTGTAGAGTTTTGTATTTCCTCATGGAATGCTTGTAGGAAATTTTGCTTCATTTGTAATATTCCTCAGATCAATTGCATGATCAATTGGATGTTGAACTGACATTCAATTCCCTTCCTTGACCCCTTCCTTAAATGAGGGAGGGAGAGAGGAAGGGAGGGAGGGAGGGAGAGAGGAAAGGAGGCAGGGAGGGAGCGAGGGAGGGAGGCAGGGAGGGAGCGAGGGAGGGAGGCAGGGAGGGAGGGAGCGAGGGAGGGAGCGAGGGGCGAGGGAGCAAGGGAGGGAGGGAGGGGCGAGGGAGCGAGGGAGGGAGGGAGGGAGGGAGGGGCGAGGGAGGGAGGGAGCGAGGGGCGAGGGAGCGAGGGAGGGAGGGAGGCAGGGAGGGAGCGAGGGAGGGAGGGAGGCAGGGAGGGAGCGAGGCAGGGAGGGAGGCAGGGAGGGAGGCAGGGAGGGAGCGAGGGAGGGAGGGAGGCAGGGAGGGAGCGAGGGAGGGAGGGAGGCAGGGAGCGAGGGAGGGAGGGAGCGAGGGGCGAGGAGCAAGGGAGGGAGGGAGGGGCGAGGGAGCGAGGGAGGGAGGGAGGGAGGGAGGGGCGAGGGAGGGAGGAGCGAGGGGCGAGGGAGCGAGGGAGGGAGGGAGGCAGGGAGGGAGCGAGGGAGGGAGGGAGGCAGGGAGGGAGCGAGGGAGGGAGGGAGGCAGGGAGGTGAGCGAGGGAGGGAGGGAGGCAGGGAGGGAGCGAGGGAGGGAGGGAGGCAGGGAGCGAGGGAGGGAGGGAGCGAGGGAGGGAGGGAGCGAGGGAGGGAGTGAGGGAGGTGACAACAATTCAAAGATAACTTTTTTTATCCATTGATTTTATGCATTGTTATTTATGCTCTAACCCATTACTTTTGATGTCTATTTCAGGTAAAACATTTTATCCTGACCTACATATCTATACATACATACACTTTATTTTAAAACGCTAGCCACTACAACTATAATACAAAA
>JAJGOT010000693.1:0-262500 GCA_022457155.1 Cladopsammia gracilis
GAAGTAATGCTCCACATAAGAACGATAGCAAAATTCATTGTTCTGCAGGATTGACTCTTTCCCACATACAATATCTTTGATTTCAAGAATAGAGGAGGAGCTGATTGTTAATAATTATTGCGTCGACGAAGGAGACGCTTCCTAATCTTGTCGGCTAGGCGGAACGAATCGAGAAAATCTGCACCATCTTGAAATTTATTTTTGAAGCATTGAAGCTTTATAATTTCGGCCCTGATATTCTAAATTGGATTAAAACTTTCTACAACGATGTTTCCAGCTGTGTTTTAAATAACGGACACGCGTCCACCTTCTTTTCCCTACAAAGAGGTGTTAGACAAGGTTGTCCTCTGTCTGGAATCATTTTTGTTTTAGGTATAGAACTCTTTGCTAGAGCTTTAAAGAAAGATCCCACCATCAAAGGCATCCTAGTAAACAAACACGAAATAAAGATAAGCCAGTATGCAGACGACACTACTGTTTTTGTCAGGGATTGTGAATCCGTGTCACACCTGCTTAGCCTTTTAAGTGAATTTAGTGCTTGTTCAGGACTAGAAATTAACAATTCGAAAACTGAAGCAATGTGGTTAGGTAAATGGAAAGAAAAACAAGATACCCCCTTTGGCTTCAAATGGCCAAAGGAACCAATCAATGCCCTTGGCGTTTTTTTCTCTTACAACCAAATAAGTGCTGACACACGAAATTTTAACGAGAAAATACAATCCTTAGAAAGAATGCTCAACACCTGGCAAAAAAGAAATCTTACACTATACGGAAAAATTAACATAGTAAAAACACTCGGTCTTTCTAAGCTTATCTACTCCGCGTCGGTGTTAAATGTCCCCGACCATTACGTCCATGAAATCAACAAACTCACCTTCAACTTCATATGGGATGGCAAGCCAGCAAAAGTGAAAAGAAGTACAATAATAGGAGAAAAAGAACACGGTGGTCTAAAAATGTGTGAGTTCAAGATAATGGAAAAAGCACTGAAGATTGCATGGGTCAACAGAATACAAGATGAATCGCTCGCCTCTTGGAAAATTATTCCTGATTATATTTTGCGTCAAAATGGTAATCTCGCTTTCTTAACAAAATGCAACTATAGGACCAAAAATCTCGATCTTAAAAACCTACCCTTATTTTATCGAACCATTCTAGATTATTGGTGCAATTTCAAAGTCTCAACCTGTGACACAAATGTGAATTTTAAAAACGAGATTCTCTGGAACAACAGTAATATTCTAATAGACAAAAAACCTGTATTTTTCCGACCTTGGTTTAACTCCGGGATCGTCTTCCTGAGTGATCTATTAAACCATGAAAACGAGTTTTTAAATTTTCATGAATTCTCTTTAAAATTCCAGCTCAATGTACCATTCACTCAATATTACGGACTTCTTAACGCCATTCCATTAACATGGAAAGCAAGGCTTAAAAGTCACGGCGAATACAGTGATCAAAACTCCCCAGGCGACAATTTATCAACCAGTTCAATTTACTCTACCCTGCTAAAAAATGCTTTTGTACCTCCAACATCCGAAAGTAAAATACGTCGACATGGATTCAACGAGAAAAACATTCCAAAAGTTTATCTATTACCCTATACTGTCACAAAAGAAATAAAAATAATAATGTTCCAATACAAAGTGATACACAACATACTTCCCACCAAAGCGACTCTTCACCGTGATGGTCTTGTTGACAATGACATCTGCAATTTGTGCAACTTCGAAAGACAAACCCTAGACCACTTGTTTGTACACTGTAGTTTATCTGCCGATTTTTGGATTTTGTTTCAAAATTGGTGGCTTGATAAAACACATGAAGTTATTGTGTTAAACGCAAGTCATATACTCTATGGTTGGTTTAAGGGAACAAAGCATCGGCAGGTCTTAAATTACTCTATCTTAATCGCAAAATACTGCATTTTTTGCACTAGCTTACGTGGAGAAATACTATCTTTCCCCAACTTCCTTCTGCAAATGCAAGAAAAACTACAAATTTTAAAAGGAATCGCAACTAAACAGAAATCGCTTCCCAATTTCTACCGAACTTGGGAAGTTATCCTTTAACACACAGTTTTTCGTCGCACTTTCTTTGCTTTTTACTGTAAGTAGTTGTATTTATTCCTTTGTTGTATATTGTTGTCTTTAGCTTGTTGTCTTTGCTTCTGTATTACTTACATTGATGTAAATTTAAAATTAATTAATTCAATGGAAAATAGGTCTCGTGAAAATGTAAGTAATTAAGCTTAAGACTCACTCTCTGTAACTAATCTAGAGCACATACTTGTATTGTCAGTAGCAAACCAATAAAAAAAAAAAAAAAAAAAAAAAAGAATTGGACAATTTGACAGCAAAATTGTTAGGATTTGTTATGTTGACGATTGGAAATAAAAACAGACGGCCTTTTAAGTTTTCATATCACATGAAGTAATGCTCCACATAAGAACGATAGCAAAATTCATTGTTCTGCAGGATTGACTCTTTCCCACATACAATATCTTTGATTTCAAGAATAGAGGAGGAGCTGATTGTTAATAATTATTGCGTCGACGAAGGAGACGCTTCCTAATCTTGTCGGCTAGGCGGAACGAATCGAGAAAATCTGCACCATCTTGAAACGTCACAATAGTATCCAGCATGCTTAGCGCGTCGTCTAGGCGGAACGAATCGAGAAAATGTCGGTACCAAATCTGCGCCATCTTGATTAAACATATGCTGGATGCAACTTCCAGACATTGAGATATCTACATTTATTTAGTCGGTGAAATCTTTGCGGATATCACACCAAGTACTGAGGCGTATTATTTCAGAATCGGAGAAATATTAACCGAAATGAAATCAAGATAAATATACTATTTATGTCGGAAAAATCTGAGACCTTTCGGAGTACACAGCACGGCAGAATTGAAGGATTTTGCCCGATTCCACGGCGATAGCTTGAATTTGTTTGACGTCGGCCCGACGTTTTTGCCTGCGTGACATATCGCGTGACATTGCCCCTTTCAACAGTGGCTGAAACTGAGGTACTACGTAGTTCAAGACGAGGTGCTACGGTATAAGGAGACGCACTATAATCTATGATTACTACTAGTATTTCATTATAAAAATAAAGAAAATTCATTTGCGTCAAATAAATTGTTGATTGATTTATTAGTTTTTCACTAGATGGTTTTTTTTTTTTAAAAAAAACTAATTACAATAAAAAATACAATAAATAATAACATGTATTACATTGCTAATTAAAAACTATTAAGAAATTCCTTTAAATGTCTCTTAAATAACTAAATAACATTTTTAGGAAATGTTTGTGCTTAACCAATCAGAATAGTAGACAATAGCTAATAATTTTGCTTTTTTGATGAAGTTCCCCAAATACAATATCTTTTAAAAATTGCAAGTTGCGCGATTGGGTCTCAAATTACTTGAAACCTTAAAAAAATTAGACAAAAAATGCACCTTGAACCTTACCTTTTTAGCGGTTTTTTAGTCTAGGCCAATTGGATCACTAGTTGTAACAATGAAAAAAGTTGACATTCCATCGTGCATGGCCATTGGCGCTATCTTTCTAATGCGGATCATTACTTAAAGAATCTGACCCACCCAGTTTGCATTGCGCGCCAACGTTGGTTTATCCGACATTTTCAGGGCCCCCAAAAGTCCATACTAATGTATTGTAGATGAGAAATTCACTCGTGCAAGAGGTGATATGCTTGCCCAAATATGGAAAAAAGCCGTATCACAACAATAAGAGAAGCGCGCAATGCAAACTTTTTGTGTCCTGATTATTTTTTTCGTTAAAAAGTTAAGTCCATTAACGATAAACTCTTTTTTGATATAAAAACCTTTTTTTATAAGAACGTTGAGGCCAAGATTAGCGTGCAATTTAAAAAAGAACGTACACCTTATTCGTTAGTTTAACAAATAATACGTACGGATACTTTAGAGTTGCGTAGTATTTTTTTTCGAGCCCCGCCGGTCGAATAATAAAATTGCATATCCTCACAGGTTGGTCGTCAAGATGTCGTGTTGTGAACCTGGTTTCCCTGTGGTTAAATGATTGTTTAAGTATTTGCTGTAACAGCCAGTCAGTCATTGGGTTTTTGCGAGGTAAATGCAGAACAGTTCTTGTTTCTGCCCGTGTAGGTTTTGTTGTTGAAAATTCAATAAAATAGTCAAAGTGTATTGTATATGTTAACTTTTTCCTTACCAAGCTCTTATATGGTAGAGGGGATCTAGCCAACACATTTTAAAGGCTGGTCCTCATACAATCGTCCCGGTCGCCCCCCTCCCCTCTCCCCCCGAGTGCACTATTGAGATATATAAGCACGCGGGAATTTTTAAGGACACGAGAGAAGTGCAGAAGGCGAGTGTTTCTTGCACTTCCCTCGTGTTCTTAAAAATTCCCAAGTGCTTATATAATTCAACAATGCACGAGGAACAAGTTTTTTATTTCTTTTATAAAATAAAAACGGTTATAATGAACATAACTCGATAAAGCACGCGCGTGACGTATGGTTCATTATAACCGTTAATATTTTATAAAAGAAATAAAAAAAAAACTTGTTCCTCGTGCATTGTTGAGTTATATAAGCACTTGATAATTTTCAAGAACACTCGAGAAGTTTGAGAAGCAATCGCCTTTGGCTCGTGTTTCTCTGCACTTCTCTCGTGTTCTTAAAAATTCCCGCGTGCTTACAGTCTTTTGATTAAACGTTGTCATTGAAATCGGTCTCATCCCTATGCGACCAGACCGAAAAGGATTATGGAGAGAAATCAATTCACATCATTAATAGCTGCACATTATAGCGGAGCCCGCGGGCCGAAGGCCCGGCGGAGCACCATACTAATAGAACCTATGCCCGTCATTTTTCATGATCATGGCTAGCGGAATGCTTCGCGGGCGCGCGTGTGCCCGCCGGGCTCCGCCGTCGCGCAGGGCTAGCTCGCGGGCGCGTATGACGTCGCAAAACATGCGCGTACGACGTCATGTTGAAACCAAAGCGAGGCTTTGTTTTTCGCGCGGTTACACGGCCGAATGTTACGTCAGCTGATGTTTTGCTCTGTTTACTGAGCGGGTTTAAATTAAAGTCGTTATTTTCCTGCATTTTTTTCGTGGTTTGCTACTCAAGACAGGGATACTAATTAAGGGACACTCAGAAGCCGCTTTAGTGGAAAAAGAAGAGCTTTCAGGGATAAAATCTTGCTTCGAGGAACTATATACATTTTTAGCAATGCGAGAGATGGGTTCGTTTTACGGATTTCAGCACCAAAGCGGAGATTTAAAGAATTTCCAAGCACAGTAGTCGCGGAGGGACTTAAAGGTAAAACAAATTACATTTTCCGATGGCAATTTATCTTGATATCAATCTGTGATTGACTTTTTGTTTGTGTTCTCGTTAGGTTTGGAGAATTGTTTTTAAACGTGTAGCTTAAATTCAGTTGTATTAATTTCTTGAATTTCATCGAAGACACGGCTCGGCCTCGATGCGCGTTTTGCGTTTTGCTTTTAAACATAAACTAATGGAGATTTGAATAAAATTTTTCGAAAGAAGATTGTGTTGTCCATTTTTATGTGTTTGTTCATTCATTACATAGATTGAAAAGCGGTTTTATGTGAACAAAACAAGACTTAGATTTTATACTCGCGTATGTTTGTGTAGTTTTGCAATTTTGATCTCGGGCATTTTTTGACAAGAAAATAGTCGTAAAAGTTATTCTATTAGACGGAGAAAAAGTTCTTTTTGTGAGTTTTTGTACGGTCGGTCTAAATGTACTGTGCAGACGGTCGCGTAATAAGCTTACCGTATTTTCTCGATTAAACGCCGGGCCCCGAATAAACGCCGGGTATAATTGAGGAAGTTGTAAGTAAGCCCCTCAAACGTTTATTTGTGGTATAATAAACTTAAGATTTAAAGGCAAGGTACACAGCTGGCAAGAAAAACGAATAATAACCCTTTCTTAAAAAATGGCGGACGAGAAAAAACTGCTGATTCAAAGAAACGCCGGGTCCGCTTGGCCAAGTTTGAAATAAACGCCGGGGGCGTTTAATTGAGAAAATACGGTAAGCTTACTGTTTTTGAGAATTGCAAAAATTGAAAAATAGCCCGGTCGTCAATCTTAATTCCGACCTTTCACTTAAGTTAAGTTTCATCTTAGTTAAGCTTATCCAGAGGGTCTTCAGAGGGCAACGCTGTTAGGCTAAGCCTAACCGTCCTTAACGGAATATGTATCGAAGCAACTCTTGTCTTTGCGTAGCACGCGAAGACAAACGTGAGTTTTGTTCTCCATTGTAAACGCGATAGAGAATAATTAATCATGCATTTTAATTCACCTATACTCCCTTTCGGTCTGGTCGCGTAGCGGTAAGACCGATCAGTGACAACGTTTAATCAAAGGATTGTATATAAGGGCCTGGTCGCACTACAGTCAAAAACAAAAATTAGCCCGTGCAAAAACATTCCACCAAAAGGGTGTCCCACCGGAACGGTTTCTTTTGTTTTCCTCGATTTTTGCACGGGCTAATTTTTGTTTTTGACTGTAGTGCGACCAGGCCCTAACTCAATAATGCACTCGGCGCGTTTTTTATTTCTTTAATAATATTAAGAAATTAAAAAAAGAACTCGAACCAAAAACTATTCAAATGTAGTGTCATTTAGAATTAAGTTTTCCTAAATAAATACCTTAGGGTTAGATACATATATCTCGAAAAATGGCCTTAATGTTTCCGGAAATTCTCAAAAAAGTCTCTAAATATCTCGAAAAATTCCCTAAATATCTTGACAATTTTTCTAAATATCTCCATACATATCTATTTCATTTTAACGGTTATACAAAAAAATGTGTATAGAAACGTGTTTTCGTGTTTTTTTTTTTTTCTGGATAAAACACTTTGCTTTGGCCGTCTCAAAGGATCCACTACATTTTCTCTTTCTACTACCCGCGCTATTTCAGCAGGAGCTGCTTGATCAGGTTCCTGCTGGTCCTACAATTCCTACATTGGAAATTGGAATTGTGGGATACATTATTCAAAAGTAACACCGCTGGATAGTTATATTGCTGGCTCTGGTAAATCAAGGAAAAACGCCAGAAAAAGTCCTAAATATTCCAGAAATTTTCAATTTTTCTAAATATCTCGGAATTTTCTAAATATCCCAGGAGCTTCTAAATATCTCATAAAATATCCGGATATATGTATCTAACCCTAAAATACCTCGTAGATGCGAAATCCTTGTTTAAACGTATGTTTATTCAGACTTGTTTATAAGACACTTTTCGTTATCACTAAAGCCTGGTTTCCATATAATCGCAACGATCGTTACGATCGACGATCGCTGCGATTCTTGCGATCCTTGCGATCGCTGAGACCTCAGGTTTCCATATGATCGCAGCGATCGCAAGGAAACGTCGAGTAGGCCTGGATCCGATAAACTTTAAGTGCATTATGGGATACAAGGCTTTGGGGTGCAATGCTTTTTGGGACATTTTGGATCGCAAGGATCGCAAGAGTGGTTTCCATATAAAACCTCTCGATCGCAATGATCGCAAGGATTGCAGAAATAGAAATTTTTCTATCCCTGCGATCGCAATGGCAAGCCCGATCGTAACCGTGATCGCAAGGACTCACAACGTTTTGGTTTCCATATGTACATATAATCGCAACGGTCGCACAACACTTTTTTCTGCGATCGCTGCGATTATATGGAAACCAGGCTTAAAAAAATAAAAAACGCGCCGAGTGCATTATTGAGTTATATAAGCACGCGGGAATTTTTAAGAACAGGAGAGAAGTGCAGAGAAGCACAAGCCACGGGCGAGTGCTTCTTGCACTTCTCGAGTGTTCTAAAGTCTGGTTTCCATATAATCGCAACGATCGCAGCGATCGCAGAAAAAAGTGTTGTGCGACCCTTGCGATCATATGGAAACCAAGACGTTGCGATCGTTGCGATTGCGATCGCAGAGATAGAAACGATCGCTGCGATCGTTGCGATCGTTGCGATCGTTGCGATTATATGGAAACCAGGCTTTAATTCTCGCGTACTTATATAAGGGCCTGGTCGCACTACAGTCAAAAATAAAAATTAGCCCGTGCAAAATGACATAAAAACAAAAACATTCCACAAAAAGCGTGTCCCACCGGAGCGGTTTCTTTTGTTTTCCTCGATTTTTGCACGGGCGGATTTTTGTTTTTGACTGTAGTGCGACCAGGCCCTAACTCAACAATGCACGAGGAACAAGTTTTTTTATTTCTTTTATAAAATAAAAACGGTTATAATGAACCTTACGTCACGCGCGTGTTTATCGAGTTATAATGAACTCGGTTTAACCAATCATAGCGCGCGCATTTCCTTGAGCATTTTATAATTTAAGACTAGAGGTTACAGATTGCAATGATAATGCTGCGAGCAGATGCTGGACAATAAAACATAAGGAACTTGTTGGATTCGGGTACTGGTTACTAAAGACAACGGACAATAACAGTTATTATATCCGCCCGAAGAACAACAAACAAAAATTTATTAGACATATAAACTCAAATACGGTTGCCCTGCAAATTAGCAAAAACGCTATTCGAGGCAGGGAAAAGTAATGTAATTGAAAATAATAAAGATAAGACAATATAGCAATACAGAGGCTGATCTGTAGAGTTACAGATTATTTTAAAGCTTTCGATAAAATCATGATATTGGTGGCAGACACGGGAAATATATATTGAGATTTCCTCAACGATTTAAGAGATTTAGGTAGTCCGTTCCATATCATAGTACCAGTTCTCGCAAACGATTTTTTTCTTTTTGTCCGTTCGGGAGTACTGTACAGCCCCCGAAATGATCCCCATTTTTTTCACACTGTCCCCATGCTAACTTATCCGCTTCTTATAGCAGACCGGCATGCCGATTTAAAAGAGGAAACAAACATGATCGAACGTGAACATCAACAACCATATTATTTCAGTAACGAGAAATACAACACAATCATACGATCAAAAACTTAAATGGTAACAAGCTGACGTCTCTAATAAAGACGGCCATGATCTCAAACGCATGGCTCTACTTGGGCATGAAGGAGAGGCTCACTATCACAGCTTAGACTGTGTGGACATGCCATCATTTAATGGAGGGGAGGATGTTGTCAAATACTTGACAAAGAAGTACGGGGAAGGCAAAGTGACAGAAGAAATTTGCCCCAAATGCTGTAAGAAATTCCGAGGGTTGTCCAATACTGTCGACTGGAATCCAGTGGTATCCCCTTGCTTTCCATCGGAAAACCGGAAGTCTAGTGGTACTGTTGACTGGAATCCAGTCGTATCCCCGTGTTTTCCATCGGAAAATCGGAAGTCAAGTGGATGAGATGGATGAGGGTGTCGAAAGTCGTTCCGATGGAGTCCATCGGATCCATTGGAAACGAAAAGATTCCGATGGAAAAGTACATTTTCTATTCGTGAGAGACTTAGGAAAATTCCACTCATATTGGATGAGGGTGTCGAAAGTCGTTCCGATGGAGTCCATCGGATCCATTGGAAACGATTAGATTCCGATGGAAAAGTACATTTTCTATTCGTGAGAGACTTAGCAAAATTCCACTCATGTTGGATGAGGGTTTAGAAAGTCGTTCCGATGGAGTCCATCGGATCCATTGGAAACGATTAGATTCCGATGGAAAAGTACATTTTCTATTCGTGAGAGACTTAGGCCTAGTTCAAACGTCGAACTTCACATGTGCCGAACCTAATGCAAATGAGCAAAATCTATTGTTCTTGCTAATTTGCATTAGGTTCGGCACATGTGAAGTTCGACGTTTGAACTGGGCCTTAGGAAAATTCCACTCATATTGGATGAGGGTGTAGAAAGTCGTTCCGATGGAGTCCATCGGATCCATTGGAAACGAAAAGATTCCGATGGAAAAGTACATTTTCTATTCGTGAGAGACTTAGCAAAATTCTACTCATGTTGGATGAGGGTTTAGAAAGTCGTTCCGATGGAGTCCATCGGATCCATTGGAAACGAACAGATTCCGATGGAGAAGTAGATTTTCTATTCGTGAGAGACTTAGAAAAATTCCAGTCATGTTGGACTGAGGGGGTCGAAATTAGAAAAATCTTAGAAACGGATGCTTATTACAGATTACATGTACCACCTTTCAGTATAATCGTAGAACGCAGTCGTAGAGTAGAAGAATGGGACGATCGGAAGCATCTGTAGTCGAAGTAGCGCGCTTGTTTCAGGTCATTGCTTAATCAACGAACTATATAACCCGTGTGTAGCGTGCTTGTGTTGGCTCATAGCTTAAAGAACGAGGTATATTACATGTGTAGCGTGCTTGTCTCGGGTCATGGCTTAAAGAACGAGGTATATTACATGTGTAGCGTGCTTGTCTCGGTTCATGGCTTAAAGAACGAGGTATAATACATGTGTAGCGTGCTTGTCTCGGGTCATGGCTTAAAGAACGAGGTATATTACATGTGTAGCATGCTTGTCTCGGGTCATGGCTTAAAGAACGAGGTATATTACATGTGTAGTGGATCCGATGGACTCCATCGGAACGACTTTCGATCCCCTCATCCATCTCATCCACTTGACTTCCGGTTTTCCGATGGAAAACCGTTGGACTCCAGGTTTTGTCCACTGGAATCTAGTCGAGAGTATTGGACATGCTTGGAGGGAAATTCCAGTGCCTATCTGCAGGTGTTAACGCCAATGAAAGCGGCCTCATGCAGTACTACGACGTCTTGATAAGTTCTTCATGGGCCACCGTGGAAGTCTGTATGAACATCTTCTCCTCTTCTTCTTCTTTTTCCACTTGTGCTGTTCTGGCAAATCCTGTCTTCTTTCCTTCCCAACGTTTCGACAATCCTGCCCTCTTCAGGTGTCTTGTTGCGCGTTAGTTTTTCCGTCTAATGTCTATACGTTTGTCTTTGCTACACTTGTGGTAGCGGATTTTTTTTTATATCAGTGAACGTCCTCCTAATCTCTCCTTAATCACGAAGACGGAAAAACTAACGCGCAACAAGACACCTGAAGAGGGCAGGATTGCCGGAACGTTGTGAAGGAAAGAAGACAGGATTTGCCAGAACAGCACAAGAGGAAAAAGAAGAAGAAGAGGAGAAGATGTTAGTACTACGACGACTGAGGACTGTTACATGTGTGACGAGTGTTCTAAAGATGAACAGTGGTACACATACTGAAAGTGAACAGTAGCTCTAGGGTGTAGCTGCTATGTAAAATTAACAAAGGAATGTTCAAAACTGAGATATATAGAAAGCCATAAAAGATAGCAG
This sequence comes from Cladopsammia gracilis, assembly GCA_022457155.1. Taxonomy (NCBI): domain Eukaryota; kingdom Metazoa; phylum Cnidaria; class Anthozoa; order Scleractinia; family Dendrophylliidae; genus Cladopsammia; species Cladopsammia gracilis. The sequence continues at coordinate 11,281 of JAJGOT010000693.1, forward strand.
AATTGGAATTTTTTTTTTCGATTCGCTATTACCCTTATGCACAAGGTAACTAAGCGAAATTAAACACGAAAGTATAGTGACATGAGACGGAATATCAAACAGATGTTATATGAAGTAATGTTCAACTGACTTGAGCTTCTACCTTATTCATGTTCTGAACGTGCAACCGTAAGAAATGATATAGTTTCTTGAAAAATCGTTAAAAAATGTGTTATAATTATTTATTTTAAGAATTGTCCAAAATGAATAAATAAGTGAATACTGCATATAATGAGAATCAAAATTTCCTTAACTGCCTTTATTTTATTCATTCCAGCTTTCTCTGGATGAAAGGCCATTCCATTCCAAAAATTACTTGGGGATCATTTTGGGGTCAGTGTGAAAAAAATGGGGATCATTTCGGGGTCGGGATCATTTCGGGGTCGATTTGGGGATCATTTCGGGGTCGGGGATCATTTCGGGGTCGGGATCATTTCGGGGTCGGGATCATTTCGGGGGCTGTACAGAGTTCAGCGGCGTCAAGTAATGAAATTGGATTGCATTCCGCAGCAAGTTCAAAATTAGCTTTACTGCGGTAAATCTTCAAGCGCCGTGACAATTCCTCTGATCCTAAAGCAACTTACACATTTGTCGCGAGCCGCCGAACTCTTTTGCATTTGTTTCGCAATGCCCAGCTGGAGCAGACAAATTTCACACTTTGCCGCCTCTCCCCTGTGTCCTTTAATTGGAATCTCCCAGATTCTGGGAGACACGTGACCAGACCCAGGGGGCGGAAAGAAGGGAGACCCTGGGAACGAGGTTGATGAGTTTGTTCATTAACATTGTTCATTAACATGTAATTATTCCTCTCAGTCTGTCACTTTTTCCACAAGGGAAGGCCAGAAAATCTAACTACCGTTTGTAATATCCAGTTCAGCCCAGTCCAGTCCATTCCTATAAGTTTGCAGGTTGCGCATGCATGATACATTGCTCACGCCCGGCGTAGCTAAATCGAACGTTCGGTAATCGAACCTAATCGAACTCAATCGCTCGATTGGGTTCGATTGGGTTCGGTAATCGAACTTAATCGAACTCACCGAAAAATTTTGCCAATCGAACGCAATCGAACGTTCGGTAATCGAACGCTTCGACAATCGAACGTAATCGAACTCATCGAACATAATCGAACACTTCAACAATCGGAAATGTAAAACTAGTTTAATCTGGTCTGAAACAAAGCATTGCGGTCAAGTAAGTTATTTTTTGGCTTCTATTTCAAACACGAGTACAAGATGGGGTGTTACGAAAACTAAGACCCTCGAAAACTAAGACCTAAGACCTAAGACCTAAGACCCATCTTAGTTTTCCACTTGCAGTTTTAATAGAAATCTACTTTGAGGTCATGAGAACACTTTTAGCGTTAGTGGTAACTATTCTGTACACACTGTACACCGTTGCGTGCGTCCAGATCCAGTTGCAGTGGTCGTTTTTTAGTAATCTATCATGATCTATCCGAAACTTTAGCGACGACGGTATAAACATTTTAATATTATCCCCGTTCGGTGTTATTCCGAGCGATATGAAGTACTGAGCTGTTCATGTTATATTGTGAATTAATCAATTTCGAATCACCGTAACAATAAAGATTTTAGTTAATTGAAATGTGTTCATATCTCTCACAATTGCTCCGCTAGTAAAGGATCAGTTAAAGGGTGAAATTCTTCCACCGAACAAAATCGAACCAATCGCCTCGATTGGGTTCGATTGGATTCGGTAATCGAACTTAATCGAACTCACCCAAAAGTTCCAGTTCGATTATGTTCGATTGCCGAACCAATCGAACTCCAATCGAACGATTTAGTTCGATTGGGTTCGATTGGTTTTTGGTTCGGATTCGTTCGATTAGCTACGCCGGGATATAAATAAAAATTTCGCAGTTAAGTACCTCTGTAGAGAAAATTAAAAATTTCGCAATTAACTTCCTCAGTGAAAAATAAAAAAAGCGTTTACACAGAGGCAATATTTCGTAATTAATTAACGGCGAAATTTTGGCTCTCCATATACATACAGAGGCAATATTTCGCAATTAATTAACGGCGAAGTTTTCGCTCTGTCATGACATATATATATATATATATACTGTACAGAGAAACTTATTTGCGAAATTTTAAATTGTCTCTGTAGAGGTATTTAAATACGAAATTCGCATTTGTCTCAAGCCCGGGTGCGAGCCACGATCGTCGTTGATAAACTCTCCCAAAAATTATATGTCTGTTTCAGACGTTCAGTCATCGGCGCGCGATGGAAAAATATCGCAAGTTCTGACGGAGCGGGATAGACGCGAAAGAGAACTTTCTCGATCTTTTCTCCGCTCGCAACTTTCCTTCCGTTGCTCCCCACTCAGTTTGAACGACTGAAAAAGGCTAAAAACGTTTATTACAACATTTTTAAATGACTGAATGAAGGCTTCTCTCTGAGTATAAAGGAATAAAGTAGATTAACCTATGGAAAGTCAAACCGTAAAGGCTTAAACAGTTGTGAGTAAGTTGAGAGAATACTGACTGAATCTAATACTTTGAAGGGTGCAAAAAATGATATGAAAATCCAACAATCCGAGAACTTAGCCCTTCTAAATTACGTCACCCTTGAGGTTCCGGTTCGAAGACATAAACCAATTTCCCCACTTTACAAATCAGGATTAGGAAAAATGTTGCGTAACCTCTACAGACCAATATCAGAGACTGCACTAAATTTCGAGACGATATTGTAACGGTAGAATTGATTGAACATTTTCTTATCAAGTTATAAGCTTTCCTTTTCTAAATATTTTCGTTTTTTCACCGCACTCAACGTGGAACTATTTGTTTAGCAAAAAATCTCGGCTATAAGCCGAATCCCCTTCCACGAATTTTTCATAATCTATTCTTGAATTTGTGTAAAAATCTCTTGGCTTATAACTGAATAAATACGGTATGTTTTTCTCTGTGTATTCAGAAACACGAGATTTGTTTGAAGCCGAGATTCCCGCCCTGTCTCAATTATAGAGACTGTTTTATCAGCACTTACGGGACATATTCATCTTATATATATATATACACCCTTTTGCAAAAATATTGACTCTAGGCGGCAAATAGTTTTTAAAGTGGGTACAGTAGCATTTTACAAACTCTACTGTACCTACCTCGAGAACTGTTTCCCGCCTATCGTCACGTATGCGATATAAACACAAAGGACGAATATATATTTATATATATTTTGAGGTGTCAATATTTTTGCAAAAGGGTGTGTATATATATATATATATATATATATATATATATATATATATATATATATATATATACACCCGTTTGCAAAAAAAAATGACTTTTTTTAAAAAATAGAAATATAAATATAGCTATTGTGTTCGCATCACAAATGTGGTGACAGGCGGTAGATACCTTTTCACAGTAACTACAATACCCTTTGCCAAGTGTTCATTATAGCCGGCGTCTGTTAATCAGCACCATTGTTCACGGAAAACATTATTGAATAATTTTACAGACTAGTAGTAATCAAGGATTATAAGTGCGTTCGAAGGGAAGTCTTTTTTCGTTAGAGGAGTACTTGGGTGTTACACAGAAACTATCCCCCCTTCCCCTTAACAAGTGAGTGGTTGTACACTTTAGACTACAAGTTAGTCCTGTTTTGGCTTGGAAAGAAGAAAGGGTTGGAGAGGAGTACAAGGGCAAGTTACATGATTTTTTGCGTGACTACGTTTGTGTCGGAGCTATGAGGTTCGAACCGTTATCAGGTCATTTTTGATAGCTTCAGACTACTGTTTTCTATACTTCACCTCTTCAAGGGTTTTCAAAATGAATAATTCAAAGGGGACAGACCGCAAATAAATGTGGCTACTAAATATATCTGAATTTCGTAACTGTTCATCAGTAGGATGCCCAAAATGCGTGCAATTCCACAATTGGTTTCGGCTCCATTAAATCCTATACCAATTGCAGAACATTTTAGGAGGAGCCACCCACAGTGTGAGCACAGTTACTGACAAGACATATCAGTTAGGAAAACAACGCAAAATAAATGTAGTACGTTAAATAACGAACTAAGCACACACGTCAACTAAACAAGCTAAGCACGCGCACGACTCAAGGAAAATTGCGCGCGCGCGCACTTGCATTAACCTAAATAGAAGCAATATAGAAATTAAATAGGGGCGCTAGAATAATACAAAGGATCTGAAATAACAAAGGATACGGCGGTGTTTCTCAATTCTGGATTGCTAGTTTAATTTCTCGTAGTGTAGTGCCATATTTCTCAATGATAGCACTGTGGCGTTTGAAGAATTTAGTAAATGATTTACGAAGGAGTGAAGATTTGAACCCTTGGTGAAGGAGACGTGATGAAAGTCGGCGAAGTCTATGCATAAAATCTAACTTCGATGTGCAAATTCTAGCATATCTTACCAATTGAGATATATAAACACCATAAGCCGGATTGGCTGGAATGTTGCTGTCCATATGAGGGAAATTGACAATCCGAAATGAGAAGTCATCCCTCTTGTCGTAGACACTGAGATGGAAAGGTGTGTTGCTGTCACCATTCTTGATTCTCGTGTCCAGATAACACACCTCATTTGATGTTAAGGTAGTGTTCTTTAGTTCCAGGTCCGACGGATAAATGTCGCTGATGTAATTTCCAAAATTTTCATTGTTAACGCTCAATAAATCGTCGATATAACGAAAGGTGTTGCTAAATTGGACAGCTATGGTCATATCTTGCTTCATTGTTCTTAGCATGAAGTCATACTCGAAGGTGTGGAGGAACAGATCAGCCAACAAAGGTGCGCTGTTAGTGCCCATAGGTATGCCAATAATTTGCCGAAAAACTGTGTTTCCGAAGCGGACGTAGAATAAGGTTGTTTTAAATTGGGCGCAATAAAAGGAAATAAGAGGAATCATTTTTAGTTTATTTGTTTGCTGAGCTACTACAACGCCGGGATTATCAGTTGCCACTCACTTACGAAGTTTCATCAGAAAATTTTGTCGTTAAAACTACATTGTTGTCAAGTCAAGTCAAGTCCAATTAGTTGTGTTACGTTTCCAATTAACTTGTTACGTTTCCAATTAACTTGTTACGTTTCCAATTAATTAATTAATTAATTGCCTGTTACGGACGTCATCACTTATTTCGCCCATTTTGTTAATAATAACGTCGTGAACACAACTGTCTGTGAGTGAAAAATACTACGAAAAGACGAGCAGAGCAAGCGATTTTCAAATACCAAACACTCCAAGCACACGGCATGAACGCGGACTTCAGTTTCATTTAGACTTTTTCCGCGCGCGCTGTAATGTTGCGATATTGCGACATTTGGAACTATTTAAATAGCTGACGCGCGTTTTCTATTTAACGGCTATTCACTGATGAAGGGACAGAAATCCCGAAACGTCTGTATTTTCAATTTCAAAAGCTCAATCGCGCAAGCAAATCGATACTTCGTTCCGCGCCCATCCGCGAGTCACCACATTATCTTACGTGAAAACGAGGCCGCCAAATTTGAAAGCAAGGTAATTGTATAATTGGATAATGGATGGTAATTGGATAAACAGAGAAAAATCTCATTTTTTTTCGCTATACACCGGCCGCCAAATGTGAAAACAAGGTAATTGGATAATTGGATAATTGATGGATAAACAGAGAAAAATCTCAATTTTTTTCGCTATACACAAAATTAGACTCGCGGTCTCCTCTCGTCGACCGCAATTAATATTATTCAATGCCTGAATATAAACAAATGAGCCACAGACAATTTATTAACTCGAGCCTTTGCTTCTTTTGAGGCATTGCGGATAGCAACGATCTTCGTTGGAGACTGTGAAGCAAAAAAGTAGTGGAAAATAGACGTCCTTTGATACAAATATCACAACAGTTTAAAAAGCATAGGACAAAGATGACATATTTGTTCTCTTTTTCAGAACATATTGGGGCTTATTGTAGCCTTTACCGCTTTATTGGCGATTTTTCATGCTTCTTTTTAACCAAGAATAGAGGATTTGTACATAACGTTCAGGTTGTTGTACTGCCGCCTTGATATAATGAATTTTAAAAAGATAAATATCAAAAGCCACCAATTTAGTGGCAAGTTCGTCGAACAGAGGAAATATTTTTTACATAAAAGGTCGCTAAATTTGCCAACATTGATTCCCCCTTTTTTAATTGCAATCAAAGGATTTGTAAAATAACGGTAAGGGTCGTGAACGACCCCAAAAATAAGCGTACACTTAAGACGTTTGATGTGGATTACCCGGCAAACTGTGGCCGAGTCCGTCGACGAAATGATTAAGTTATTTATTGACACCTACTCTCAATGGGTGCTGAAAAAGAGAACAAATATATCATCTTTGTACTATGCTTTTTAAACTGTTGTGATATTTATGTCCAAGGACGTCTATTTTCCACTACTTTTTTGCTGCATAGTCTCCAACGAAGATCGTTGCTATCCACAACGGAATGCCTCAAAAAAAGCATAGGCTCTAGTCAATAAATTGTCTGCGGCTCATTTGTTTATATTCAGGCATTGAATAATTTAATCTGTAAAATTATTCAATAATGTTTTCCGTGAACAATGGTGCAGATTAACGGACGCCTGCTGTAATGAACACTTGGCAAAAGGTATTGTAGTTACTGTGAAAAGGTATCTACCGCTTGTCACCACATTTGTGATGCGAACACAATAGCTATATATATATTTCTGTTTTTTAAAAATGTCATTTTTTTTTGCAAACGGGTGTGTATATATATAGAACGCTAAAGAGTTTGCAGACTTCGTGAACACACAAGAACTCGCGGAAGACGAGCAGATCGTTTCTTTCGACGTAACCGCACTCTTCACATCTGTGCCGATCGACTTGGCAATGGAAATTACCAAACGCAAGCTCGGTGGAACTGATTCCTGGAAAGACCACACCAACTTATCCCAGGATGAGATATTAGACCTGTTATCCTTCGTGCTTTTTAAGAGCTATTTCACTTTTGATGAGAAACACTATCACCAAATCTCCGGCTGCGCCATGGGATCCCCTGTAAGCGCGGTCATCGCTGAGCTCGTGATGCAACAACAACAACAACAACTTTATTTAGTATTACCATTTCTATACATGGTGTTACCTAAAGTTAAATAATTGTAATAAACAATTATAAAGCTAATAATTAATGAGGAAGAAATGCAAATAATAACATGATAATGATAATTTCTAGTTATGATTGTTTCGTCTTTCAGTTGCTTGAAATATAAAAGTAGCAGTTATCCTGCTAATAAATTGGTCAGTGTTGTTGAAAAGAAAAAACAGTTTTTCTTGTTTACTAAAATTTGTAAATAATTTGTTTCGTTCAATAGTCTTTATAAAAAGAGTGTTTCTAAGGTCATTATATAATTTACAATCAAATAAAAAATGCATTTCGTCTTCAACTGAATTTTGATCACAGTGATTACAAATTCTGAGGTCTTCAGGAGTTTTAGGGATTGTAAATCTTCCATTTTCAATTCTTAAGTTGTGATTTCCTATCCTGAATTTAGACGTTATTCTTCTATGTTCAGGATTCTTAATATGATTGATGAAATCGGAGTGTTTTGTTTCATTTTTGAAAGTGGAGTAAAATTTAAGTTTTTTATTTAAATTTATTTGATTGAGTTGATGATTTTTGAGTTGTACTAACAAATTGCTTTTTGCCTTTAATAAGAAAGTAGATGGGTTGATCAAATCTATTGATTTCTTGTCAATATTCAGTTGTGTACATAACAGATTAATCCTGTTGATCAAACCAGTTTTGTTTTCTTGAGCCATTTTGTCAGACATGTTTAAGCAAAGTTTAGCGATACTATCAGGAGGTTGATTTTCAAGATGAATCCAAAATTTAAGAATATTCATTGAAATTTGTAATTTTAAAGATAATCTTCCAAGTTCATTTCTAGATGCTACATTTGGTGAACGTTTGTTTACCCCTAAACACATCTTACAGAAATAAATATGTGTTTTCTCAATAGGATCCTTTTCCCAGCTGTTATTATCACATTTGTCATAGATGCCCCACACTTCGGAACAATATGTTAAAATTGGAAGAACAAGATGTGGAAATGAGAGCAATCAACACCTCCCCTGTCAGTCTTAAGTGGTGGCGACGATACGTCGATGATTCCAGCGCGTGTCTCAAGAGATCAGACGTTCAACTGTTTCATCAGCACATAAATTCCATCAACCCCCACATCCAGTTTACCGTGGAACTACCAGCAGCCACGCCAAATGGTGAGAGCATTGCGTTTCTGGACACAAAATGTACCGTTGGACCGGAAGGCAAAGTTTATGTGAATGTGCACAGAAAGGCAACTCACACGAACAAGTACCTCTCCTTTCAATCCCACAGTCCCACCCAAAGCAAAAGAGCAGTGGTCAAAACCTTGATGGACAGGGCGAAGTCTTTGCCTTCGACTGAGTCTGATCGGAGAGCCGAGAAAGACCGAGTAGCACGCGATCTCCAGGCCAATGGTTACACCAAACGTTTCATTGAGTTTTCTCATGCAACGTCACCTGCACCCCGTGAACCAGACGAGAGACCGGAACCACGGCAAGGTTTTGCCACCATCCGGGTACGTGAAAGGGGTATCGGAGCGAGTAAAGAAAATCCTAAACAAAGCCAACGTCACTACGGCTTTTAAACCCGTTAGAACTTTAAACACTGTTTTTAAAAAGCCTAAAGATCGACCGCCACTCATGGCCTGCAAAGGCATTGTTTATAAAGTTAATTGCAAGTCATGCGATTTCACCTATGTTGGCGAATCAAAACGCTCCTGGAATTCACGCGGGCCCGAACACAAGCCAGGGACGCGCAGCAATAATGATTCATTCATAAAACAACATGCGGAGACGACCAACCATGACATACACCCAAACTATGGCTGTGTTTTCACGAGGCGGTTTTTCTCGCTTAACATTCCTGTAGGTAATTTGTTTACTGACCGCGTTAAGCAGCTTAAAAAAATCATGCGTTTTCACGGACAGAACTTTATTCATTTTTCTTATACCGTGCGCGATATATTTTCTTTTGTTAAAACAATAGAAAATTAGAACACAAAAGAACGACAATACAATGCCCTTCTTTGTTGTTTAATTGCCGACAAGCTTAAGCGACCTGGTTTGGTGGCTTAAATTTAATGAGAATTCTATTGTAGTTCGCCGACTCGCTTAACTTTAAGCGAGTTGGACAAGCAACTGTTTTCACGAGATTTCCGACTGTCACTCGCTCAGCGACTTGAAAAATCACTCGTGAAAACACGGCCTATGTTCAGATTCTGGAAAGAGGTGTAAACAACTTGTCCAAACGTTTATTCTTAGAATCGTGGCATTCAACCATCGACCCTAATTGTGTCAACGAACGGAAGCCATTCCCAAGAGTATACCTACCAATTGTCAAGGATTTTAAATAACTTGTTTCCCACAAAAAAAGATCATTCATTCTCTGATGAAGGCCGCAGTGAGCGACCGAAAATTTAGAAAACTTTTAAACTTTTTATAAAATTTTTTAACAGATCAGTTTCAAAACTTTTATTATTATCATCATGAGCACTGATCGCCCGAACAACATGTATATATATATATATATACCTGAATTTTTCAAAACGTGTTCAACGAAAATTTACGCAATTTCACTGCAACTAGCCCAAACAAGGGTTTTTATGAGCCCCATCAGCCCGAAAATGACAGAGAAGAGAGAGAAGAGAAAAAGGGAGCAAGAGCGAGCGAAAAAAAGACTAGCAACAGTCTATTATATTTTATACTTTTATATTAAAAACAAGGCCAAGAACGCTCACAAACGCTTACTTGGAGCGATATCGTTTTCAAAAATCCAGGTATATATATATATATATATATATATATATATATATATATATATATATATATATATATATATATATATATATATATAAAACCGAAAATGTGAGGGTCAAGAGTCCAACTCCAATGTAGCTTTGCTGGTTTATTCGCTCGACGTTTCGACCATAACGGTCTTCATCAGGAGCATCAAGTTCTACGGTTATATATATATATATATATATATATATATATATATATATATATATATATATATCTAGCTGAATTTTTGAAAAGGTGGTCAACGAAAATTACAGCAATTTCAGTAAAACTAGCCCAAAAAAGGGTTTTTATGACCCCAATCAGCCCGAAAATCACAGAGAAGAGAGAGAAGATGGGAAAGGTTGCGTGGGGCGAGAGAAGAAAAGACTCTGTAATTTTCGGGCTGATTGGGGTCATAAAAACCCTTGTTTGGGCTATTTGTAGTGAAATTGCTGTAATGTTCGTGGACCCCCTTTTCAAAAATCCAGGTATATATATATATATATATATATATATATATATATATATATATATATATATATATATATATATATATATTATATATATATATATATATATATATATATAACTGACAGGTGAATTCCACACTGCTAAATCCAGAATAGTGCTCAACAATAATGGAGCGGTAATAACAAAGTGTTTCTACTCAATATCGTTTCATATGGACTTTAATACAGAACTGTTTCGTAGACCAACAAAGCGTTGATCCACTCATCAGTTAAATTCCATACACACTAAAGTTTGTTAGAGTTTATATACATCAGCAATATGATCTTCACCGAAGTCGTTACAATATTCAAACGAAAAACAAAACAAAGAAAAAAGAAAGTGGATCAACGCTTTGTTGGTCTACGAAACAGTTCTGTATTAAAGTCCATATGAAACGATATTGAGTAGAAACATTTTGTTATATATATATATATATATATATATATATATGTATGTTACGCTCACTGTTTATACAGTTTGAGCACTCTCTGGATTGGGTGGAGAGCCTCATAAGAGGTGTTCACTATTGGCATATTGCTTCGCTCACTGCTTGCAGTTTGAGCACTCTCGTGACTCCACAATGCAATCCAACAATGTGTAACCGTACATCCTGTGCCCAAGTTCAGGAGTTGCCATAAAGCCATTATGGTAACAACCGGGAGGGCACATTGTATACATAATTGTATGTTACGCTCACTGTTTATACAGTTTGAGCACTCTCTGGATTGGGTGGAGAGCCTCATAAGAGGTGTTCACTATTGGCATATTGCTTCGCTCACTGCTTGCAGTTTGAGCACTCTCGTGACTCCACAATGCAATCCAACAATGTGTAACCGTACATCCTGTGCCCAAGTTCAAGAGTTGCCATAAAGCCATTATGGTAACAACCGGGAGGGCACATTGTATACATAATTGTATATATATATATATATATATATATATATATATATATATATATATATATATATATATGAAGTTGGTTTCTTGACCTTTACAATTAGTTTATTTCAACATTATTCAAGTTTCCACGATCGCTTCCAGTGATCCTTCATTTTAGGACTTTGTGGTTGGCATTGTTTGTTGACTTCTCTACAATTCAAGTATATATATATATATATATTAATGTCGCAGTTCCTTTATGTTTCATAGAAGGCAACGAGAAAAACAAACGCAATAAACAACACAATATTTGGCGTAAAGGGGAACACCGCTCCGCGATCGGCGTGACAGAACGACTTCCATTGCGTGACCATAAGCCTTTCTTATCTCCCCAGCGCGAATACCAGCGCTGGATCGAACAAGTTTTTAGGCAGGTAAAAAAGCTTACGCGACCAAAAGCCTAACTCTAAACGGCACTACGAGCTGAACCTCCGGCCAGCATCGTGCTAGAGTGTAGGAGTTGTAACTTGCTCAAGCCTAACTGATGTCCTAGCACTACGAGCCGACACCGCCGGCACGTGCTGGATCAGACAAAAATGCAGGCAGATAAAAGAGCATAAACTAGCGCAACTCAAACGCGCGAAAACAAAGCTTGGCGAAGTCGCTGCGAGACTTGACCGCCACTGATACGTGCGGAGCAGGTATCCCCCCAAGCAAACCAATCTTTTTTTTTTTTTTTTTTTTTGTGTAATCAAGGCAAGGAAACACTTGCCATTCTCGGCGCAGCAGACAGTAAAACATTTTGAGGTGTTCTAATATAAAGTTGATAGCAGTCGGACGACCATCTTCCTAAAACCTTAATTAACCAATCTGGCAAGCCAGCAGCAGCTGCTGTTGAGGCAGCTCCGATGCGGAAACTGTGGCCCTTGAGTTTTTCGTAAGGCAGACCCGCGCGACGGGCTGCATCCCGAAGGAGGTTAACAACCGCAGACCTGGTAAGAAAGCGGCCAGATTGAAAATAAAATAAAGGTCCCTGGGGGTGCGCGGCTAGAAAATAGGAACGCATTGCTGTAACCGCACAGACCGGTGAGGGTGAGCATGCAATAACAAGCTTGTGACCCTCACGAAAAACGTCGGTCTTCGAAGACTTAAGAAGAATTGACATCTGCTGCGGGCAAGCCAGAGAGGGATGAAATGACACACTGTCGGCTGTTAGGTCAAATTGAGGGCGAAATTGAAATGCTCCTGGATAGGTAAACTCATTACAGCGGAGGAAACCAAAGAAAGCTAATGTAAAAGCTGCCCAGATCATGGAAAAATCCCGCCCCCCTAACCAGGAGATTAATATTGGCCGAATCGCCAATAGCACGCCCGTGGTGACAGGTTGACGGAGGATACGGGCTTGACCCTGGAAACGGAGGATACCCCGAAGAATCTTTTTCAAAAGTAGTTTTCCCAGGAGGGGGTCACCATGCCCACACGAAATGTGTAAATTACGTACTGCGGCTAAATAAAGTTTGATAGTACTATGCTTAACTTTTCTCGCCAGGTAGGAGGCGAAGTAAATAAGAGTACCCTCGGAGGCTGGGAGAATATCCCCCTCACTAGAGATAATCCTGTTCATGAGGCAAAACTGGATGAAGCGTTTTTCCCCTGAGCTATAGGTGCGGTTGGTGGTCCAAGCCAGGCCCCAGTTAGCATAAGTCAGAACTTCGCCCCTTAGAGGGTCATGAGTGAAGGCGGGATGGTGCAAGGGATTCTCTCGGCCAGTGGAGCTGCCGCCCAGAAACGTGCGTCCTGAAATCGGGAGAGTGCATCAGCAATTTCATTAGAGAACCCGGGGACGTGGCGAGCCCTAACAAAGAAGTTATGCTTCATAGATATAAGGACAAGGAACCTTAGAAGGTCCATAATCCGTGGGGCCTTCGAATGACCCGAGTTTATGATGGCCACTACGGATTCGTTATCGCACCAAAACTGAATGCGCTTCCCAGAAAAATGTGGATACCAGATAGCGCACGCCACTACGATCGGGAAAAGTTCCTGCCATTCAATGCTGATGCCCTGGGCTTTGCTGAGCTGCATGTGGGGGAGCCACCTGCCCTGGAACCATTTACCCCCAAAAAAGCCCCCAAATCCGACTTTGCCGGAGGCGTCGGTATACAATTCCATATCTGGGGAAGGGGTAGTGGTGTTATCTAAAAAGAGGTCTAACCCTAACCCTAACCCTAACCCTAACCCTACCGTACATCCTGTGCCCAAGTTCAGGAGTTGCCATAAAGCCATTATGGTAACAACCGGGAGGGCACATTGTATACATAATTGTATATATATATATATATATATATATATATATATATATATATATATATAATATATATATATATATATATATATATATATATATATATATATATATATATATATATATATATATATATATATAAAGATGAATTTCTGGAGTCGGACTAGTTCAAAAACATTTAATTGCTACTCGGAGTTTCATGCTTCTAATGAAGCAATCATCAGTTGCCTGATGATTGCTTCATTAGAAGCATGAAACTCCGAGTAGCAATTAAATGTTTTTGAACTAGTCCGACTCCAGAAATTCATCTTTATTCACAGCTCTGGTTCTACCATCGAGCACTTTTATAGCGGATGAAGTCTTCAATTTTTCCACTGGTGGTTATATATATATATATAACTTCATGAGAGTTCAGACTTCAGGAGTAATCATCGTTTTATTGCGACAGCTCTGTTTCGTATGGTCCAAAAAAATTAAAAGGACCACACTCATCAGGCAACTTGAACGAATGACCGGTAAAATGGAATACAAGCAGTAAAATACGAAAATTCAAAAATCACAATTTAATTGCTTAATTACAGGATTTTAGTCAGTGATGTACCACAATTTTATTGACGCAGAAAACGGTTTGTAAATGGCGAAACCGGATACACTTTTACATCTTATTTTGTCAAACGGCACGCATTTGCTACCTAGCAACCATTTTTGAATTTTCGTATTTTACTGCTTGTATTCCATTTTACCGGTCATTCGTTCAAGTTGCCTGATGAGTGTGGTCCTTTTAATTTTGGACCATACGAAACAGAGCTGTCGCAATAAAACGATGATTACTCCTGAAGTCTGAACTCTCATGAAGTTATAGTCAATGCTCCTCTATAGTTGAGCGCTCTACGTTATCCATTCTACTCAAGAATTTGTTTATATATATATATATATATATATATATATAACCGTAAAACTTGTGAGGGGTCTCGCAAACAATGCAGATCCTTAACCAACGTAAAATGCTTGCTGGAGGATCACTAAAGCGATCGTGGACACTTGAAATAACGTAAATAAAAACGAAAATGTGAGGGTCAAGAGTCCAACTCCAATGTAGCTTTGCTGGTTTATTCGCTCGACGTTTCGACCATAACGGTCTTCATCAGGAGCATCTGAGGTATATACTAACTGTTAAACATTTAAAATTAACAGTCATTGAAAAAGTTAGAAATCCTAATCAAGACATTAGAAGAGCAAGAGAAAGTTATTGGATTTCTAAATTCAAGCCTTCTATAAATAGCCTAGTTCAATTCACGTGATATATTGTTTAGTTTAGTTTAGTTTAGTTTAGTTTAGCTTTATAACTTCATATCTGATTATTACGTCAGCATGTCACGTGTGTTCTTTTCGTTGAACTTTTCAAATTTCGAATGTTGTAACAGTTAGTATATACCTCAGATGCTCCTGATGAAGACCGTTATGGTCGAAACGTCGAGCGAATAAACCAGCAAAGCTACATTGGAGTTGGACTCTTGACCCTCACATTTTCGTTTATATATATATATATATATTATATATATAAACAAATTCTTGAGTAGAATATATATATATATATACATATATATATATATATATATAAATCTTGTACGAGCACCCTTGAAGTGACGGAAAAACGTTGTCAAGAATTACACAGACGAGGATAATTAATAGAGATGACCTTTAGCTGTAGATAGAAATCTTTCCCCACGAACCACTGACTGACTCTTCCGTGGGGTAGTCCCGCACTTGTCCAAACGATGTCTGTGATTCGCTAAGAAAACAATAGATTTGTCCCGCTGGGATTGGGCACGAAACGGATTTTTCCCGCCATTTCACTTTAGTAACCAAGCCTTTGAAGAATCCGTGTGTAACGCCTGGTAGATATTTGTAAATCGCCATGTTGGAACCAATTTTAGAAGCTTTGTCATCTCAACGAATTATCCTCGCGAGTGGCTCTCCCAGAAGATGCGAAATACTTCGAAAAATTGTAAGATTTATTAAAGATCTGCAGAACTGTAAAATATGTGATTCTGAACGCATTTGTTAAAGTGGGGATGTTATTCCATCTACATTTGAGGAAACGTTAGACAAGAGTGATTTTAAACATCCATATGACTATGTATTGGAAAATTCCAAGCAAAAAGCTCTGGAGGTGGCTGGGCGTATAGATAAGGTAAGTGTTTGCTAATTGATGATGAATTAATGCACCTATCAATGTTAAGCCCCAGGGTGGGGGAGGGGGGGGCGACCCCAGGGGAATTTGACATTTTTTTCATAGCCAAATGTCAATTTCCCCTCCCTTGAGCAGCACTTTTGGTCAAATTCCCTCCCCTGGGGTACTTTTTTTTGCATCAGACGTAGCCATATTACAGCTTATGTATTACAGAAGATACAATGCAACAACACTTTTATTTTTTGTTCTATCTTAGCATATGAAATACCCATGTTAATTAGCTTACAGGTTGGTCTCTCACAAGGTCCTCATTACAATATCATCTCTCTCACATGGTATCAACTGCAACACAAAAGATGCAGTGCCAGAACATGTCATCATCCCTGCTGCAGGGCACAAAGCACAGACTTGGTGATACCAGTTATAACAAGAGTCACACTACTGTATCCACAAGGTTGGGCCCTCCATGCATGCATGCAGCTCAGGAAAGAAATTTACATGTACATGAATATGCAATGATATGCAAAACATGTCTTATTTCCACAAACAGAAGCACAAAACACTTTTTATAAAACAAGCTGAAGGAATTAAAAACAACCAATGGCCTTTTATAAAAAGAAATTCAAGCGAATTGTCTTACTTTTCTTTCATCCATCGTGCGAAGAATGAAGAGGAGTTATTCCCATGGACTTCTGGGGATTTTCCAAGATGGCAGAGTATCCAAGATGGCGGGTTACTTGTTTTCAGGCTCTCTCCGTTTTTCCAAAATGGCGGCTCTGTCAAATTCCCTTCCCTGGGTACCAGCCTTCAATGTCAATTTCCTGTGCCGGTTGCCCGCCCCCCCCCCCTACCCTGGGGCTTAACAGTGATAGGTGCATAAGAACAGAACAAATATTTAAGGCACTTAAACCATTGGCTTTGTTTATCAGAAAACGAAAAGAAAAAAAAACAACAAAAGAAACATTTAGAATGTTTAGATACGTAGAAGACATCATGTTCTCTTGACTTGGTCCTTAAGATACTAAGATTCATGCAATTCCGTATTATGTATTCCGTATTATGGAGGTGTCTGTATTGACACCTCCATACTACAGACACCTCTCTAATATTAAGGACATTTATCTTGGTCCCAAAGATACCAAGATTCATGCAATTCCGTATTTTGTATTATTCTGTATTATGGAGGTGTCTGTATTGACACCTCCATAATACACCTCTAATATTAAGGACATTTATCTTGGTCCCAAAGATACCAAGATTCATGCAATTCCGTATTTTGTATTATTCTGTATTATGGAGGTGTCTGTATTGACACCTCCATAATACGGACACCTCTAATATTAAGGACATTTATCTTGGTCTCAAAGATACCAAGATTCATGCAATTCCGTATTTTGTATTATTCTGTATTATGGAGGTGTCTGTATTGACACCTCCATAATACGGACACCTCTAATATTAAGGACATTTATCTTGGTCCCAAAGATACCAAGATTCATGCAATTCCATATTATGTATTCCATATTATGGAGGTGTCTGTATTAACACCTCTGTAATACGGACACCTCTAATATTAAGGACGTTTATCTTGGTCTCAAAGATACCAAGATTCATCCAATCCCTACCTCTATAATGCAGACACCTCAGGGTTGTCAATTAAGAATCAACAATTAAGGTTACAGTGTACCTTCGGGGGTGTCTCCAGTATAACAGCTCTAGCATCTTAAGATTACACTTAATATACCTAAACCCAAATATCAAATTAAAGCTTATTGAGAGCTGGCTATCTAAATATGGAAACCATTTGGTAATTAAATGAATTGTCGAATTTTTTACGACGTCTAAATTCGAACGTCCGAATCAGCTTTAAAACGCTATAACTCAAAGCGATTATTATATTTTGCTAATTTGATTTGTTCTCGGGTTTCCGGACACGAAGCACTAAAAAAACGTGTCGGCGATTTTCCATATTCAATTGCAGTAAAAAGTTACAGAATACTTTCGAAAAGGGGAGGAAAAAAATTGGAATGATCGCACGGAAATGCCTCTTGACGAAAAAGTTTTCGGAATTAAGAAATTCGCCGACACGTTTTTGTTGATTATATGTTAGCCTAGCTTCTGTCCAAATTTAAGGAAAATCGAACAAATTCCCTTTGAGTTGTAGCTCTTTAAAGTGTCCCCAACAAGCGAAAAATTAACTTTGAGAAAACGGCGCTTAAAAAAACATATCGCTTAATAAACAAACTCCGCCCACAAAAGTTATACCGTCATTTCTCCGTCAATTTTCACTATTTTTTCAATACTTTTTGTTTTGGATGAAAGTTCATTATGTAAACTTTATTTTAACGCCAAAAAAAATTTTTCAATAAATTTTCGATCTGAAGGTACACTGTAACCTTAAGCTTTTAGATTGCTGGCTATAAAAGGAGAAAAGGCAGTCATAAATTCAAGTAAGCCCCATACAAGCTCTGTATTTTCTACACAATGTTTGCCTCACTTTAAAAATGGTGGCAGCTATGACCACAACACTTTAGTCCATACATGAAGGAAGTCTATATCCTTGTACAAAACAGCTTACTGTGTTTTTCATACATGAAGTACAGGAGGGTTATATCCATTGAGGGTTATAACCGGGATGAAATTTTTACTGTATGGTCATATCAACAGGGTGAATGCATGAGCTTTTTTCTCAGTAGAAATTGGCCATAATAACTACATGCTCATGTTAAGTGGTGGTCCTAAGGAGGATTTCCACTGTCTATATTTAAAGCTGTTTCATGATATATTTGTGACAATGTTGTTTTTACCTTCAGGATGAGAGAGATAACTTGATCATAGGAGCCGACACAGTGGTTGTAAGTAGAACTATCTATAACATTACTACATGATGGCTTAATTGAATTTTCTGCATATGCCTGTTGAACAAGTTTTGTTGGCTTCAGGGGCGGATCCAGGGGGGGGGGGGGGTGAAATGGGTATATTTTCACCCCCCTTTTCTGAGACCCTTTCTTTCTTTTTTTTAAAGTATTTCTCAAATAAATAATATTTTATTTCTCTGATATCGTTTTTCACCTCCCATTTCAAAATCCTGGATCTCCCCTGGGCTTAATATGTTAATAATATGTTAATGTCTTGTCAGGTTTTGAATGAAAAGATTTTTAATTTTTATTTTTTATTTTTAATTTTTTTTTTATTTTGACACCACATGACCTACACATACATTTTACAACATTATACAAAATAATAGTATAACAATTAAACTAAGGCAATTAAGTACTGTACTTAACTTTACAAAAGAGCTTAATTACACACTAAAAAGGCTTATTGATATAATAAACTAGCTCAAGGGTCAAATTACGGAGTCTAAATAATGATTAAATAAGTTTACTAATTACGCCTGAGCCTAGCTTTTTTACTCTGAAAGTGGTGTAAAAGCTAACGCATTGCTTATGCAGAGAGTGGTCCACTTCGCTTCATACTTTTTGTTGTTTGAGTTTTTAATAGCAATTTGTCTTTCGCATTTAATTTTACTTTCCAATAAGGCAAGAAAGACCTTCATGCAAGGGGTCTCCGATTGGTTTCTTGCGAGATATAGATGATATTTAGCTATAAGAAGATAGTGATTAAATGCACGAAACTTGGTATTTTTAGGTTTGTATCCATAAAGGATTTCGCAAGAGTTGGGCTTTAAGTTGTCCGAGCGCCTTATATTCCACCATTTTATAACGTCTTCCCAAAAAGACTTAATTTTGGGGCACTCACAAAACCTATGGAGGAGTGTTTCGTTTTGGCCATTGCAGTGGTCGCAAAATGGCGACTCTTTTATTTTCATTCTATGGAGTGATAGATTGGTAGGTATGATGTTGTGTATGAGTTTATATTGGAAGCTCCTCTTTTTACTTTCAATGGTGACTTTAAATGGAAGTTCATAGACATCTTTTACGTTTGGCACTAGATTACTTAGAGTGATTTCGACTGTTGGCGGAGAAAAGGACTTTTCCGCTAGCATCAGGCGGGCTTGTTTCGCGGTGACAGTGTCATGGACAGCGTTGGAGGGTTCACTAACATCCCTGGCAATACTGCTCGTGATTTCGTTTTTCCATGCTTTAGGGATTGCTGCTATGATGCCACCATAATCGAGGAAGGTGCATCGAACGTTGAATTTGCGTTTAAAATTTTCAAAAGAAAGGAATTGGTCGTGATTGTCCAAGAGATCACTTATTTTTAAAACGCCTTTATTGACCCACGCTTTGTTGTACATCGTTTTACCACTTGTCTTTATAAACCGGTTGTTCCATATAATTTCTTGTTTAAATTTGTTTACATTGAGCGGCTTTTTGCGATTCAGTTCTTGCCACGTCTCGAGGATATTTTTATAGAAAGAAGGAAGATTATTTAGGTTCAGCATTTTCAGGTCGTAGTTACATTGGAATAGAAAAGCTCCTCCGACTTTAGCTAACAAGGAATCGAGACGAGCGCACCAATGACTGCCGGTGGATTCGCAGTAGCGTTTTACCCAGGTGATCTTAAGCGATTTTGCAACATCCACAAAGTTTACCATGTTTAGGCCGCCTTTGCAGGCTGGGCCAATCAACGTCTTTCTTTTTATTTTATCAGGCTTAAAGTTCCAGACAAAATAGAATATGTTGCTGTTGACCTCTTTTACAAAATCGGCAGGAATGTTTAAGACCGAGGGGCAAAAAACGAGTTTGGAGATTGCCAAATTCTTGACAATTGCTATTCTGCCTAAGATGGTTAGATGTCATACGCCAGATGTTTAGAACTTTTTTAAGTTTAGCGAGCTTCTCATCAAAGTTCAATTTAATTCCTACATTAGCAGTGTATGGAAAGGCAATTCCAAGTGCGGTGACGTAATGTTTTGGCCATGAGATGCCAAAAGGCTCATCTTTTCTTAATCTATTTTTCCAACGACCTAGCCATAGACCCTCAGTTTTTGATTTATTAATTTTGAGACCTGAGCAAGTACTAAATTGATCAAGGAGTGCGAATAGAGACGCTGCTGAAGAGTCGTTGCGGACAAAAGCAGTGGTGTCGTCTGCATACAAACTAAGTTTAGTGATCTTATTTCTGTTTTCGAGGCCTTTAATGGAATTCGTAGTTCTAATCTGGTGTGCAAGTGGTTCGACCGCAAGAACAAAGAGCAAACCTGAGAGAGGGCACCCTTGTCTGACTCCTCTTTGTAAAGAAAAAAACTCGGACGAGTGTCCATCATTGATGACGCAACTAGAAATATTGCTGTAGAATGTTCGAATCCAGTTGAGGAAGCTTGGGCCAAATTTCATAATATTGAGCACCTTAAAAAGGTAGTCCCACTCTAAGGAGTCGAAGGCCTTTTCAAAATCTAGGAAAAGCATCATACCTTCTTTATTTTCATGTTGTTCAATTATGTCTGTAATTAGACGGATGTTTTCACCGATAAATCTGCCTTTAATGTAACCCGTTTGGTCCCTTTCTATTAGCAGAGGGAGTACCTTCTCTAATTGCCTTGCAATACATTTGGTAGCTATTTTATAGTCAGTGTTTAAAAGAGAGACTGGGCGCCAGTTTTTGAGCAATAAAGGATCTTTGTTCTTTTTTGGAATTAAAGAAATGATTCCTTGTCTCTGCGAAATAGAAAGCTCCCCCAATAAGGCACCATGGTTGAGACACTCAATCAAAGGGTTAGATAGCTCATTCCAGAAACATAGGTAGAATTCAGCAGATAAACCGTCCGTGCCCGGAGATTTATTATGTTGAAAAGTTTTTAGAGCGGCAAGGCATTCTTCTGCGGTTATGTTAAGTGGTGGTCCTAAGGAGGATTTCCACTGTCTATATTTGAAGCTGTTTCATGATATATTTGTGACAATGTTGTTTTTACCTTCAGGATGAGAGAGATAACTTGATCATAGGAGCGGACACAGTGGTTGTAAGTAGAACTATCTATAACATTACTACATGATGGCTTAATTGAATTTTCTGCATATGCCTGTTGAACAAGTTTTGTTGGCTTAATATGTTAATAATATGTTAATGTCTTGTCAGGTTTTGAATGAAAAGATTCTGGAAAAACCCAGAGACAAAGTGAATGCTTTTGAAATGTTAAAAAGGTGACTTGCTGTCCTGTTATGTTATTGCACATAATGCTTCTGCACTGCATCTGGGGTAAGGGTATATATAGTACTTAGGTATATTAGTGACAGGGAGATGCGTAGGCCTAACAATGTTTAGAGCTGATTGACCAATCGATTGATCAATCCACCGTAGGAAAAAAGATGGCGGCTGTTCATTTTACCACAATACCTTGCAGACGTAACACAGCAGACAAGGCACAAAGAAAGCCAAATTTTTACAATACTTGTTCCAGTACTAAGGACAATGTGTAGACCAGGTTTGAAGATTTATAACTTTTCTTTACATTTTTATGAACGTTATTAAGATTTTTGTGCGCTAAGAATTATGGGTAAATGTACCAGTCGCCATCTTTTTTCCTACCGAGGATTGAGTGAGATTTTGTCCCAATGCATTAACTTGTTAAATGCTTGGCATCTTCATTAGTTAAAAAGACACATATACTGTAGATGAATTCTCAAATATGATCTACAAAGTATTTTATGTCAAAAAATACTTGTATCAATTTCAAATGAAGAAATGATCCTTGTACACATGTAGTGATGTTCACAATAAAAGAAATCGTGATTAAGCCTGAAAAAAGTTTTTTTCGAGATTTTGGACAGGATTTAAACTTCTGGCCTTTGCCTTCCAATGCGATGCTTCAACCAACTGAGCTACCAAACATCTCAAAATTGCTTAAAGCAATTCTGCTGCAACTAGTTTTATCAACCCACTTCTCTGTGTTTGGATATCCCGATGGAACTCTCTTACTCACGAGTGTTTGATAAAACAAACAAGCAAACAATGTTTCACTTGTTTGTAGTTTGAGTGGTAGGGATCATAAAGTGTTCAGTGGTGTCACGTTTGTGCAGGGAGACTTCAAAGGTTGGTTGGTAACTATCATTTTATATTCAGTTTTACATGTGTATGTTAAAGTTACTCCCCCCCCCCCCCCCCCCCCTGCAAAATTCTACTTCCTCCTTTTTTCCTCTGTCTCTGCTCTCTGACCCCCTCTTCATGTGGATGGCACTTTTTTTCTTTTTATTATATCTAAGGCACCTTTATTATAACTGGATATTAAATGACAAGGAACCATTGACAAAAATCATGCTGTTTATTTGCTGGATCCAAACTTGAGGAGATGTTCAGTCAAAACATAAAAAATACATAAGAAGAAGAAGAATACATAAGAAGAATACATAAGAAGAATACATAAGAAGAATACATAAGAAGTCCAAGACTTGAGCATACCAGCTGATGCAACAAAATATTCTTACAATATTTCACATGGACAATTCGGATTTCTTCAGTATACACTGTTGTATCAGCTTTGTTAAATTTTTGGACTGTCATTAAAGCTACATCTGTATTGACTCATACCTGTAATGTATTAAAAATGATATTTAAGTTGACAAGTATTTCACTTGCTTTGTAGATGTAAAAGATTCCAAAATCATTCAGTTTTATGAAGAAACTTTAGTGTCGTTTGGAGAGTTAACAGATGAAATCATCCATGGTTACATTAAAACTGATGAACCAATGTAAGTTGAGGATTTATCTTTATTATTTATTCAGTGTGCTTTGTTTTCTGTATTTATGACCCATAAAAAAACCAAGAATCTGTATACAGCTTGAAATTTTGGTGTCTTTAACCCACTTGCTATACAAATGCAAAGTTGTATAAAATGCAAAACTTGCCGGTAAATTCCAAAGCAATAGACCGCAAAGATTATAACAAATCGTCCTATCCATTCACAAATGCCTTACATGACCTTCAGAACTTAAAACTTATTCTCTGTATTAAATTCTTCATTCTCCTTCTCAAGTTGATTTACGAAGGTATTTTGAATTCAAGATCCATATCACATGGTCATTAAGTCAACCAATCAGACATTTTTCCCCAGCGAATTAACATGCATGTATGGGTTCATAAATTTGCATGCACTAATGTGACCCCCCCCCCCCCCCTGAAAAAAACAACAACAACAAAAAAAAAACAAACAAACAGAAACACTGAGGGCAATCCTTGACTCGTCGGCAATGAAAATTAAGTCTTGATGTAGAGTGCATTCTTGATAACTCCAACCTTGGGTTAACTCAAACTTCTCATTGTTATTCCTCTGATTCATTCTATTTTATAATTTATAATCCATATTAACTCAAAGTAAAAGTTTTGTATTTCTGGGTTGGGGGGGGGGGGGGTGGGGAGGAGTGTGATATATGAGTGACAGGGAGGCGCCAATATGGCCAAAGTTTTAGATACCAAAGAAAGTCCCATTGGACTAAAGCTGGACTTAAGAAAACTCTAGAATGTAACCCCCAAAGAAGTCGCATATAAAAATGACAGAGGTGATTGTTGTACCTTTTAGGGGGTAAAATGTGTAGACTATTTTTACTTGTAAGGTTTTAATGAGTTTTTAATGTTTTTACATGTAACTAGAGTTTTCTTATTTTGTTTGAAACTTAGTACACGATTTCCCTTTTATGTATATCTTTTATTACCTTAATATAGGTAATTAACAAAGCCCTATATTAATGTGACAAAAATAAACATGCCATAAAATCAATGTGAATTTCTGAAAAGTTACATTTACGTGCATTAAATTTACACGATTTTCCGTCCGAAACATTTTTACGTGCATTTAATTAACGCAAATTTGATGTCTTAAGTATAATAAGCTAAAGCAAACCGTGCAATGTAAGCATGGTTTAAGGCATGTAAAATACAGCAGATTGTCTACGTTCGAATCGAATATTATTGCTCAAAAGGGTCCAGGGATGAGAAACATTCCGTCTCTTGAGCGCTTTCTATAGCGTCAGTTATACCTGCAGCACTGTAGTATTGAATAGCCACCAAGGCAAGCCACAAAGGCTGAAACATAAGCTTTATTCCGAGCACACACAGTACACGTTCGCTCGCCGTTTCTCGCTCGCTCACACTCTCTTCGTATCCCGGATGTACTTGTCAATATACATGCAACCGCTGTCCTAATACACTACATCCCTCTCTTTCTTCGCTTAAAGGCTTAATCTCAAATAGCAATAAAATAAAACAAACTTGTAGTTCCTTTAAACACGCTCTTAAAGTTCAGTTCCTATTCGAGTGTTCAAAACAAAGTCACTCTAGCAATAAACAAGATCCTTGCAGTTCAGTTCATGTAAAAATGTTCCAATGTCACTTGCAACACAACAGTGTTAAGTTCACTAAGTTCAGCACAGAACATAATCGTTCAGCAACTTTGGACGACTAGTAATTCTGCCGGATCTCCTCAATGGCTGCTCAGCTGTAGGTACAGCAGTGGGTACAACTTCTGGTGGTGATTCTGCCATTGGTACAGGATTCTCTTTCATAGGTGGTATCTCAGTTGTCTTGGGTTCAGTTCTTGGTTCAGCATCCTGTAGTGCAGTTCCCTGATCTTCCTGATCTGGCATATTAAAGGGCTTAATATGCTGAAGGTTTCACTTATACTGAACTCCCTGTGGTGATCGCAATACCACCTGGTCCCCATCACCTCATATGGTTCCTTCTCGTAGCAAGGTGACAGTTTGTTTTCTTTCTTCTTCTCTAGCAGAACAGTGTCTCCTTCTCTCACGTTTCGGTCTCTGGCATGAAACCTTTTGTCAACATAGTCCTTGTTGGACCGCTTTTTCTGCGTGTCCCGATCACAAACACCTTGGTCGCTTACTTCTATTTCCTCCTCTTCTACATCAACCAGCTCAGGCATTTTAGTTGTAAGCCTTCTTCTAAACAGTAATTCAGCAGGACTTTTTCCTGTAGTCAAATGTGGAGTGGACCTGTATGCCAAAAGGAACCTGTTTAACTCCTCCCTCCAATTCTTTCCTTCTGCATGAGCTGCTCTAACAGATTTCAGAAGCGACTTATTTTGTCTTTCTACTTTGCCGTTAGCCCTTGGCCACAGAGGTGTCGTGTAATGGTGCTCAATCCCCATTTCTTTTAAATACTCTTCTATCTCCCTGGATACAAGATTCGAACCATTGTCGGTGCGTAGACCTCTAGGTAATCCATGTCTTTTGAATTGGGCATCCAGGCAATGAATGATGGTTTTGCTGGAGGTTGTTCGGATGACATCAACCTCCATCCACCGGCTATAATAATCGACAAGGACTAACAGGTGTTCTCCAGACGGTAATGGACCCATTAGATCCACAGCTACTTCTTCCCACGGTTATTTGGGTAGCATGGTTGGTTTTACTGGTGGGGGTGGGACATTCTTAGTAACCAACTGGCATCCGTAACACTCAGCGCATCTTCTCTCTGCATCGCTATCCATTCCAGGCCACCAGACTTTTGTTCTAAGTCTCTTCTTTGTCTTAACAACTCCTTGGTGCCCCTCGTGTGCCAAACTGACAACTCGCTTGCGTAGAGCGTGAGGTACAACAATTCTTGTCCCCCGTAGAATTACATGACCGATAAAGGTCAACTCATTGCGCACTGGCAAATATGGCTTAGGAGCATTGTCCCATTTTCCTTCAATGAGGCAATTTCTGACTGCTTGCAACTCTGAATCTTGTGCTGAGACCTGTTCAATCTCTTTGATTCTCAACGCAGTAGGGACAGCATGCAGAGCTACCAAGCGTACATACCCATCATCTTGCAGGGACTGATCTGAAGCAGGTATCTTTGTCGGTCGGGAAAGTGCATCTGCTATATTCTTTCTTGAAGGCACATAACAAACTTGATAGTTGTAGGGTTGCAAACGCAAAACCCAGCGCTCTATTCTGGCTGAAGGTTTGGACTTCCTTGAATAGATGACTTTGAGTGCTTCATGGTCTGTTACAAGATCAAACTGCGGGAGCCCATACAAGTAGAGGTGAAAGCGTTCACACGCCCATACTAAGGCTAGTGCTTCCTTCTCGGTTTGACTATAACGGCACTCCACTTGACTCAGACTATGACTGGCATAACAGAGGGCACGACTTTCTCCATTCTTCTCTTGCACCAGGACTGCTCCAAGCCCCACCGGACTGGCGTCAGCAATAACACGGGTATGCGCATCCTTATCAAAGTACGCTAAGACTGGTGCACTTGCAACTTGACTCTTCAATTTCTGAAATGACTTCTCCTGCTCTTCACCCCACAAAAACGGTTCTCCTTTTCTCGCAAGTCTCCTAAGGGGATCAGCAGTAGTTGCAAAATCGGGTATAAACCTGGCACTGAACCCCATGAGCCCCAAGAAGCTACGAACTTCTGAAGGCGTCTGTGGTTGACTTGCTTCAGCAACAGCTCTAACTTTTTCCTCAGTAGGCCTGACTCCATGCTTGCTAAAAGTGCACTTTTCAGCATTCACAGTCAGCTGCTTCTCACTAAGATGCTCCAACACACTGTTTAAGTTCTTATCATGTTCCTCAGTGTCTCGACCGTGAACGATAAGATCATCTGCTATATTAGCCACTCCTGGTAGACCTGCCATTGACTGGGTGATGATATGCTGGTACTTTTCCGGTGCGGCATTGACACCAAAACTTAAACGCTTGTACCGGAAGATTCCGTCATGGGTGGCAAAGGAGTGATATCCCTTGAATCAGTATCCAACTCGATCTGGTGAAAGCCCCATCTCAAATCTAGTTTCGAGAACACAGCACTCCCATAAAGGCTCTCAAGGACTTCATCTATGGTTGGTATAGGCAATCTCTCACGGATAATGGCTTCGTTAGCTCTTCGCATATCGACACATAATCTTATGTCTCCTGACGCTTTTGGTGCAACAACAACTGGGCTAACCAATGCACTTGTCACATCTTTTGAACCACCGGGGTTACACTAGGATCAACATGTAGCTTCAACTGATAACCCTTCAGTTTCCCAATCCCATGGAACACACCGGGGTACTTTGCTTTGAGTTTTCCTACAAGAGTGTCATCAACAGTGTTACAGTTCCCTGAAGCGAGAGTTCCTGCCGGATCCACACGAAGGATTCCAAGATCTGTGGCAGTCAAATATCCTAGCAAACAACGCCCTGTTTTGACAACAATGAAATCTGCCACAATCTTTGTTTTGGCTACAGAAACTTCTGACTGAAACTGGCCTTCAATTTCAAGCTCTCGGCCCCAATAAGCATACAACTTTTTTGTGCAGGGTTGTAACTCAATCTTTAGCCCATGATGTTTTAGTTCCCGTACAGTATCCATGCTAATTAGGTTGCTTGCAGAACCTGAATCAATCAACATGTCTCCTGCTGACTCCACCAATGCTCACAGAGATCACTGGCTCAGCAGAAGTCGACAAAGCACATGTCTGCTCTTCTATAGTAAAAGCATATGTGTCATCCTCACCTGAGTGCTCAAAAGGACCCTCAACAGCATTGGCCTGTCCTCCTTTACCACGACGTTGCTGCCTGCCTCCCCGTCGTTGGGTGGTACTTTGTTTTCCAAACTTTGGGTTTCTTCCCCCTTTGCAGCAGCTAGCATAATGACCATATTTCCCACATTTACTGCACTTCCGACCTCGAGCAGGACAATTCCTATCTTGAGCAAAATGACCCTCTTTACCACAGTTGAAACAAACACCTCTTCCTTTAGATCCATGCCCAGAACTTTCTTCAACCACATTTGTGCCTGCTCCAGGCTCTTGACTTGGCGTGACCATTTGACTTGCTTGCTCACGTGAGGCTTCCCACTTTCGAACTTTCTCCATTGCAGCTTCCAGAGTAATATTATTGACTTCCAGTAGTTTCTTCTTCAACTCAACATTGGGCAACTTTTCAATCAGTTGGTCTCGCAAATTTTCCTCCAAGGCTGCCCCAAAATTGCAATGACGGGCTTGTTTACGTAAACAAACCATGAATTTGTCAGTGGTCTCCCCCTGGGTCGGCGCAAGTTGACGAAAAACATGTCTCTCATATGGCACATTGTCCTCGGCTCGAAAATGAGCATCCAGCTTTCGAAGATACACTCATATTCATTATCCTGTTCTGCATTAACTGGTCCAGGATCTGGAAGGTCTGAAGGTACATATCTTGGACTTCCATGCCCGCTAAATGAAGCAATTGAGCTCTTTTCTGAGAAGCATTCGTGATTCCCTTGCCATTGATGAAATACTGATACGATTGTTTCCACTGTCGCCAACGTTCCGCGACTTAAGAGGAAGAGCCCGTTAAATCTAAAGGCGGCAACGCTCTTTCCCCTGAACTTGCCATCCTCTTCGCCAATTTGTAGTATTGAATAGCCACCAAGGCAAGCCACAAAGGCTGAAACATAAGCTTTATTCCGAGCACACACAGTACACGTTCGCTCACCGTTTCCCGCTCGCTCACACTCTCTTCATATCCCGGATGTACTTGTCAATATACATGCAACCGCTGTCCTAATACACTACAAGCACACCAACCATGAGGCCGACTAATATGTAATTTGGCATGAAATAAAGGTGTCTTCAAATAACAATGCTGTAAATAAGTGGTATTTTAATTAACGATGCTATAAATTAAGGGGCATTTAGTTAATGTAAATGTTTGAAATTTGCGTTAATAACATGCCCGTTGATAACAGTTCTATGGTAATGAAAGGTTATCCTGCATAAATATTCGATTATTATTACTTTTATTATCGTTACCACTTAGGGTACTAAAATCTAAAATGACAACGATTAGAATTATCGTGGATGATCTTTTAGGGCTTACAGCTAAAAATATGGCAGAATATGAAATGGTGACAATTTGTGAGGTGGGGGGATGAGTTTGAGCCACACCTGTCTGACAAAACAAAATATGTATGCCCCCCCCCCCCCCCCACCCTCCCCAGACATTTGTTGTTAACCTCAGATCATGTTATTTTTTTTTAAGGGACAAGGCAGGATCATATCCTTCTGTATACTAATGTAATATGTGTTGTGTTCAGTCTTGAAGCCTGAAAAATTCAGGTAATTGTGTTGGTGCTATCAGTCCATCTTATGTATTTGTTTGTGTAGCCCTAAATATCTAAGTATTGGAGTATTTTATTTATGTTAAAATGAAATGGCAATATAAGCACAATGATAGAAGTGAGGGACTACAACTGCGGCAGAAATATGCACATATGATGTGTCATTGCAGTTGTCATCATCAGTTTTCCCACAGATGTTAGCATGCATAGCAGTCCTTTCCTTTCCAAGCAGCGCGAGAGGTGCATAAAGGCATGGCTCACAAATAGGAGCAAAAAAAATTGAAAGGTGCGAACTGGAGAGAGGAAACCAGTTGGTTTAACTGTAAGGACATCCTTTCCTCAGACTGGGCTCTTAATGGCAGCAATTTGCTTCAGTTTCACAGAAATAAGTTGTAGTGCAATTTTGACCTTTGGTGCAAATTTTTTTGAACTGGTGCAAAATAACTGAACTGGAACAAAATACAGTGTACTTGCACCAGGTTAGGATTTTTCAATAGAGTACCAAAGTGATGACGTCACAAATAATAAATTTGTAAATTTATGGGATTTGATTAGATATTCAGAAAGAGCATGACGAAAAACTCCCGCTTGCCAAAAATCAGCATCTTATTGTAATTTGGGGGTGAGATATTGGCACTGTTATGCTCTGATGACTCCATACAAACCCTTCTAATTTTGCCTTGTTTCATTACATAATGAACCATTATTTGTTGTGTTAATCTCTCACTGCAATTTTTTTTTACCCTATTAACAATTTCCAACACCTTAACACAAAGTTAACCCTAACCCTAACTTGTAGCAAAAGCTAACAGTTTAAAATAGTGCTTAACCCTAATCACTCAATTCAGTGCTTAATAATTATTCTTTTTACATCAACCTACATAATCATCATGTTGTTTGATAGCCCACTGTAGTAAGAAAGAAAGGAACTGGTCTGTAAAACTATTAGCTCCAGTTCAATTATTTTATGCGCCAGTGTAAATATTTTAACCTGGGGTCAATTCAATAAAACTTTGTAATTTACAAGTGCAGCCATTGTTTCAGAGGTTGAAAACGATAGTTACACTAACTTGTAAATTACACTTGTAAAAGTTTTATCAAATTGACCCCTGGTGCAAGTATTTTGTTACAGTTCAATTATTTTGCACTGGTTCAAAACAATTTGCACCAGTGCAGATATAATTGCACCAAAGGTCAAAATTGCACTACAACAAATACATGTTCATTGTAAATGTAGTGCCCTTTGATATAACTATTGAAGTTTCTTGAAGAGCAATATTCCTTGGCCTCGGTTGTATTTCATCTAAACATGAACCAGATCATTTATTTATATAGATTCATTTTTGTCAAAAAGCTGTTTTTAGTCAGTCATAGACCAATTAAATTCAGCAAAATGCCTGGAACCAGTTGTAAGCATTTACTTCCCTGATTCTCCCCTCCCCCCTCCCCCCTCCCCCTTCCATTTTTTTCTCCTCTTCCCATATCTTCAAATGCCTCCTACATTTTCTGAAAGGAAACGACTGCTATGCAGGCAACACAGATTTGGATGTGTTCTTCCTTAACTTAACTTACATATGGCATTCAAGGTATTGGTGGTACACTTGTCAAGTCCATTCATGGTGACTACTTCAATGTCATGGGCTTCCCTCTTCATCATTTCTGCCTTCAAATTCGAAAATTGTTCTGTGATAAAATTAGCTAAACACTAAAAGCCTTGTTTTTAAATTAAAAGAAATAAGTATATAAACTCGTTTTCGGTGTCACTGGTTATTGCGTCGAATAAGAAAATATAAGACCGTTATAACTGCCAATGTCAGATAGTGATATTTCCCGTACTCCACTGCAAGGTGGGTTCGTGGGCAGGGAACAATTAATCGCCTTTAGTCAAAGTGCTCCTCCCAGCGTGAAAGTTACTCATCAGATTTGGCAAGAATGTCACCTGCTCTGTTGCAGATCGGTTTACTTTGGTTATATCTTTCACTAAGAATTCTTGTTGTTTGGTAAAGTCTTTTGAGATCTCCTTCGTCTGCAGCTCCCGTTCATTAGGGGTAATGGAGATTGACTCCTCATATTCAGCCCCCGATGAGGCGTCCAGTGACTGTAGCCATTAAATGCAGCACGTGGTGGTTGGCTTTCTTGCCTTCACCAGAGCCCCATAAGTCGCTGTGGCGTTGCCCAGGATCCAAGATGAGGACGTGGGGTTGGTGTTCTGGATCCTGATGTGCTGATGTTAATTTGCATTCCCGCCCAGCGACTTACCTCTGTTCTGGTGGTTAGCCACAAGAAAATATGTTTTCCGATCTTTATAGAAGCTTATGCAGTAGCTGTTTGGATAATCTTTGCAGTTGCTAATTTGGTGAGGGTAAACAGTAGAGTTTTTAGTTGGCCTGTGTAGCAGCTGTTGTGGTTAACCTGTGCAGGAGTATTAGTTGGTCCATACACTTGCTATTTTTGTTAGGTTAGCCTGTGTTTTTGCTGTTCTGATTGTGTGTAACCCATGCTGATTGGTTAGTCTGTTTGGCCATCCCGTTTCTATACCAGACGTTGAATGCGTCATTTCCTTTCCGAGCACGCATGAGGCGTACGAAAAAGGAGTCTGGTAAACCTCATCAGTTGCTTCCATGTAAAAAGGTCTCGTAGAATGATTTGACGTTGAAGAATGTTAGCCACTTTTGAACGCTTGGGGAGGATCAAATGTTCTATCTTTTCATTGAGCCAAAAGCAATGATGTATTTTTGATCCGATGATATACTGACCCAGAAGGACCTGGCACTAGAAAAAACAATAACGACTAACACTGGGTATCTTTTTTCTATATGATACATGTTGTATTTTTATTTTAGTCTAGTCCGAGTAGATTATTTTTAATTTTAGCCTAGTCCGAGTCGATCCGAGTTGATCCGATCTGGACTGACTGATCCGAGTTGATCCGGTCCGATCCGATCCGGTTCTAGTGATCCGGTCCGACTTTTGTACCTGCCAAACTCTCTTCGTATATCTCTCACAAAAAAAAGATGTAGTAAAAGTCAATGCTATTACTCCCGTAAAAGAAGGGATATTCCACGCCACAGACAGGCGATTTCCGCGAGGTCAAAGTAGATAAAATACTTTTGAGCATTCAACTCAATCGTGTATATCACTAAAAATCACTAAAAATATATAAAATGTATGGTTCTAATATTCAAGTGGGACCTATTTTTCTTTTATAATATTATTTTATAAAATTATTATGTTGAGCAAGTTAGAACTGAAAATATGAAGCGAGCCTTCTCTATTTCCGGTGCTCTGATTTGGAACAGTATCCCACTTTCTATCAAAACACTTAACAAAAATCAATTTAAAAGAGAACTGAAGGGAAAACTCTTTGAAATTCTGGAAAAAAAGGACAATTATATTAGAATTCTTGATATTAGAGTGCAACTCTTAAAACTATAACATTATGTACTTCCGGTTTTATCTACAGTCTGCCTTCCTGTCTCACTCTGAATATAAACCACACGGCAAACTAGATTGCTTCTAGGATTGTTCGTTTTATACATATAAATATATTTATTATAAAATTTTCTTTTTCTCCTGTGCCCGCCTCGAATAGCCCTTGCTAATTGCGGGCAAAACCTTTGTAAACTTAAAACTCAATTTGAAATAAAACTTGTTGTTGTTGTGCAAAAATAAAATCAGGGGTCGAAGCAACGTTTTCCGTGAGTAACTTTTCAACTCCCAAGAGTGCCAAAAAACAAAAATCTCAAATCCCAAATTTCATTTTGTAAAATATTGAAAAACAAATGGTACCATGCAAAAGTACTGCCGAAGAGGTTTCATTTGAATGGTCACACCGTAGGATTTCGTCCACAGACTCAAAAGTTAGAACAAATGGTACCATGCAAAAGTACTGCTGAAGAGGTTTCATTTGAATGGTCACACCATAGGATTTCATCAACAGACTCAAAAGTTAGAACAAATGGTACCATGCAAAAGTACTGCTGAAGAGGTTTCATTTGAATGGTCATATCATAGGATTTCGTTGACAGATTCAAAAGTTAGAAGTTAGAACTACACTACATGTCTCCATAATTAACTCTGGAAGTGAAAGCTAAGAGTTAAAAAAAGAAATTCTAAATCGAGCTTGACACTCAGACACGCGCGAGTTGGAACAATTCCCGCGAGGAAACATGTTTCCTCTTCCGTCCCGTTTCAAGGTTTCGCATGGCGGATAGTTTCATCCATGACGGATAAAAATTAAATGGGGGTTGTTCGCAGGGCACCGCACCGAAGGAAAACAGACGGAAAAAAAATGGATTACCGTAACTTTTGTTTTCTTAGACTGCTCACCTTCAGACGGGACGGTGCGTAATCAAGTGGTTTTGACGTCATCATTTGAATGTAACGCCGCAGATGCTGTCACGTCCGTCGCGCCCTATTGCTTACGTGATCACACAACAGCACGTGCTTTGCCATAATTTTAAAATGTTTTAATACTTAGAATACGTATTATTAAATTGTTATGGCATTAAGGATTGTTCAGCATACATATTTCAAATAAAATTTCTCTACTCCCTGTAGTTCCTTTTAAAGTAAGTAGGCTAGACCGATAGTAAATCCGATTTTACTCACTGAATGAATCGGTGTCGCTTCGGTGGGACTCTGGAAGCTGACACTTTTCTCTAGCCTTGTAACTGTAGTTTGCATAACTTGTTACGAAAAGCCTTACCCAGCTTTACGTACATAGCTCCTTAGGACATGGCAATCAAACAGCTATCATGAATGCAAGGAAAAAGCTGGCACTTAGTGTGGTAGTTTTCTCAGTTTATCCACACACTTTTCTCCTTCATGTTCAAAAAGACCTTGATCATTAGAGATAACATAACATATGGAATTCCTATAGACAACACTTCGCCCCCGTTATCCAAGGAAAATACAGATTGTCTTCGCCCTATTATTGACAGCATAAAATTTCGATTAGTGCCGGCCCTCGCGCGTGGCCGAATCGGAAATTGGGCAATAGCTTATACCAGGCATAACTAATCAATGATCAATGACATCAATGAATAATCAATGAATAATCAATGGATAATCAATTGATTGATCATTGAGTATTGCCAATACTCAATGAGTAATCAATGATTAATCGAACCCCCAAAATTTTGTGGGTCATTGATTACTCATTGATGTCATTGCCCTTGTAGAACAGGACATATGTAAAACCTATGTTGCTGCTACTTTTTTACTATGTTGGACTATGTTTTAGCTATGCATAGTTCAAGACTACCTATGTATTTACTATATTACATGCTTTATTACATAGTCCAGGGTATGTGAAACATATTTTGAAACTATGCAAAAACTATTTGAAAATCATATAGTCTTTACATACGTATGTCAAAACTATGTTAAATCGTAACATAGCTTTAACATAGCTATTTATTTTCTATGTAATGGACAGTTCTTTCTTAACCTCTGACAAACATTCTATGTATATACTATGTGACAAAGTGACATAGCTTTTAAATAGCATATTGATGTCCAGTTTCATGAGTAAAAGGTAACATAGCTTTTACATAATGCTATTTATTTCCTATGTAATGGAAATGTGCAAGAAATGCTTCCTATGTATTTACTATGTGACAATCCAACATAGCTTTTAAATAGCACACTGAAGTTAAATATCACAAGTAAATGGTTACATAGCTTTTACATAATGCTATTTATTTCCTATGTAATGGATTTGTGCAATAAATTCATCCTATGTATTTACTATGTGACAATCCAACATAGCTTTTATATAGCACGTTGAAGTTAAATCTTACAAGTAAAACTTAGGTTACCAAAAGGTTAGCTTTTACATAATTTTATTTATTTTCTTGGTGGTTTATAGACAGTAATCATGCTTCTGCAGACAATATAAAGCTACTTTTCTTCTATGAATTATATCCTTAAAATAATGACTTATATTAGTGATTATTTCTTCATGCTCATCACCCATGTAAAAAGTCAGGCAGTGGGACAGTAAAAATCCATTTAATCCAAACCTTTACAAGAAGAATATCTCTTCAATTTACCCTTGGACTTGTTTAAGCAATTCCTAGTTCTTATTTTTAACGGGATGTGAAAGATTTGAAAGAGAATGGCTTCAACATCCGCCATATTGCTTTTGAACCGCAATTTTGAATCGTGAGTTGGCCGAGTGAGCCTGGGGAGAGTGAGCCAGCAGTCAGCAGTTTTAGCCTATAGAGCAGGCACATTAGCACTTTGTGAGTTCGTTTTTCGGTGGAAATTCAAATGCTGGAAGGAAAGTAATGCCCACAAGATGTGGATAATCTTTTCTCTAAAGCTAGGTAAGTGAAAGAATGAATCTTTTCTGACGTTCTATTGCTTCAAACATAAACACAGTCAGCTTACATAATGCAAGCTTTGGCTTAGACTGCTTAGATCTCGACTGTTTGCGGCTGCTAGCAGAAAGGGTTTGAAATGAACATGAATGCACTTCTAAGCTTTAGGTTTTTAGAACTGTTTTTCCACACAGCCCTTCCCAATTTTTTATATTTTAACACAAATAACAGTTTCACCAAGATAGACCAAAACAACATGTAACCGAACATAATTATAACAATATGATTGATCTCTACAAACCTCCTAATAATGTATGTTCCTATATCCTGTATACAAATGTAAGCTTATGTTTAATAATTGTTTAGCTATATTGAAATTTGTCTTCTGTTTTCATAATACATGTATGATCTTGATTTAGAAGCTTTATATACATGTGCTGGATTAATGGGGAGTGAATAAATCCAGACAAAGAGCTACAACTTAAACCAAAATGTTTTGTTTTGTTGTAGCTAAACCACATGGATGAAGACAATAACAGCTTTCAAACAGCTTGCATGGGCACTCTGAAGTTATCAAACCTCCGTTCAAATGTCCAGTTCAGCTAAGTGCAGGATCGAACAAACAATTTAATACAAGCTACAGTGTATATGAGTATTTTTGCAAGTATATATTGTATACATGTCATTGGACTACTTTTGACAGTTTTTCTTCATTACAATATTTTTAGGCAATTTTCCTGTTGAAATGTGACCACAATTTTATATATAATGTATAATAGAAAATACTAATAAATGTATAGTGAAAGTAGCTCCATGTGCAGCATTTTCTATGTCGATGTTGGGATATGTTGTGGGATCCCACATGGGATGTCAAGATCCCTGGTTGGGGAGGATTGGTGGGATGGTGAAAACAGTTATTCATTGCAATCACACAGAGGTTTGAGCTAGATTTACCAATTTTCCTCTGCTTTGGACCATTCCTATGAAGTATTGCCCTTTATAATTTGTATTATATTGCCCCGGATGGATCAGTCAGCATGTAAATTCTATGTAAAATATGTTCACTGAGATATGCTATCGCTATTTCAAAGCTATATACATGTATGTATATCATATGTTTTCCCTATTCCAATGCTATATAAAATCTATGTAAACCCTATTTAAAGACTATCTCTGTCATGTTTTTTCTATTCCAATGCTATGTAAAATCTATGTAAACCCTATTTAAAGGCTATTTATATCGTATATTTTCTCTATTTCAAAGCTATTTAATCACTATGTGGTGACATTTCAGCTTTGTGAAGCTTTATGTAAAAGCTATGTAAAATATATTTCAAACGTATGCAAATACTATTTAAAAGCTATGTCATTTCTTTGACATTATATGCTTTCCACTACATAGCTTTTAGATAGACTATGTAAAAGGTTCCATTTGACTAGCGAAAACATAGCATTTCATGTCAAAAAACATAGATCATGCATATAAACAACATAGGATTTGAATAAGGCTTTTGTATGACACTCAACATAGATTTTAAATACTTATAACATACCATTTGCATAGTGTCATGACATAGCATTTACATAGGTTATACATAGTGTCTGATTCTACAAGGGTGATTACTCATTTTAAACCAACAGACCTTCCAGTACACCCATTTCTCTTCCTGCCACCCACCAGAGGTCAGAAAAGGGCTCATAAAAGGTGAAGCCCTGAGATTCCTCAGCGAAATCATTCAGTGAGAATATCAACAACTTCAAAGCACGCCTCCATGCTAGAGGCTACACTCACAATCTCATTGAGAAAATAATTTTCGAGGTAAAATTCAATGAACGGAAGTCTTCTTTGCAGCAAAAGGAGAACGTGCGATAAAGAATTCTGCCTTTCGTAACAACGTACCACCTGGCATTGCATAATCTTAAAAACATCTTAATGAGCAAATGGCATTTAATTCAGAACCAACCATTGCTAAGAGAAATATACAAAGAGCCTCCCCTTATCTCAAACAAAAAAAGGAAAATCCTTGGGGATATACTTGTTAGAGCAAAGCTCTAAAGGTTACGTTCCACGTTATCACGAGCTTATGAGTCGTGTCTGGCCTGTCAACACCTTTTCATGCAAATCAATGATTAATCAACGACATCGATGACTAATCAATGACATCAATGACTAATCAATGACCAAAAATTTTGTGGGTCATCGATTAGTCATTGAGTACTCATCGAGTATTGGCAATACTCGATGAGTAATCAATTGATTACTCATTGATTACCCATTGATTATTCATTGATTACATTGATGTCATTGATATCATTGATTAGTTAAGCCTGGCTTATATTACTAGTGACCTCTGCTATGACGCGCGAGCAAGATTTGAAATCGGTATTACCAAATAAGTTGTTTGATGTCACAGAGGTGGTGTTGGTCCTGTTATCACAACACCCACATCAAATACACAATGCTCAGCCGAAAATGCTTATAAAAGATCTGCAAACTGCAAGAACTTCATTCAACAGCATCTACAGCTGAACGACCTGAACTGCTCAAACTTTTCATTAAAAAGAAGCCAAGAGATTAAAGATGTTTCGTGTGATTTTAGTCGCTGTTTTACTGCAGTTAGCCAAGTCTGCTTCTTTACCTCCAGCGGATGATAGTGTACCTCCAGCGGATTTACGATGTCTACCAGGTGAGAACATAACATTGAATTGTTTTCTTTTCCTCGCAGTTTGATAGACAGTTGCTTTTTTAATCGATAGTTGTAAGACTTTCGCAGTGCATCAAGGGAAAACTCCCCAGATGATCTGAT
Organism: Cladopsammia gracilis; assembly: GCA_022457155.1. NCBI lineage: Eukaryota > Metazoa > Cnidaria > Anthozoa > Scleractinia > Dendrophylliidae > Cladopsammia > Cladopsammia gracilis. The sequence continues at coordinate 50,178 of JAJGOT010000693.1, forward strand.
ATAATTGCCATGTTACTCATCACTTATAGCCCCTGTGGTTTTAATTTTTTCCATGCGTTTCAGTTCTCCTACTTTTATTGATTTCGCTTTTATAGAAATTCGGATTACAGAGAATAAAGAAGATTTTGCACTAAATATAAATTGACTGCGCCAGTAAAATGAATAAAATTGATTTAGGCTTGCCTTGCCTACAAAGATAGCTTCGATCGTCTCCCAATACACTTGCGAGTGATAATAGTCAAGTGCGGATAGAAAGAAATTACACTCACTCACCACCCTTCTCTTGATTTACAAGAGACCAATCGTAACTAGTAATGCAGTTGAACTAATCTTTTTACTTTACATGTACAGATCAGAAACAAGAGGGAAGAGCATTAGCAGGGAACCAAACACGGACAGCCTTTGAAGTGATCGAAGAGGCAAACAACGATGCAGGAAATTCAAGATGTGAGTCAGTTGTCAGTGATAATGACTTAATTATGTTAATAGTTTTTTTTTAAATAAAAAATGGGTGTATAGATGATTTAACGTTGACCAATCAAACTTGTCGTCCTTCGTCGCCGAATTTTACTTAAGTTTAAGTTTTTATGTCGTTCAGATCAGTTACACAATTGCAGCTGATGTTGAGCCGAAACGTGTTTAATCAAAATGCAGTCACGATGTGAAGCTAGAGAAATCCTAGTTGAAATTATCAAACCGCTGGTCTGTAACCCATTCACTCCTAAAAAACAATCTCTCCACCGAACCTGACTAAGAAACTTTAAAGTGTGTAAAATGTAATTTGGTTATACTTTTTCCTTGTTGAAAGTTAGCTAATTTTAGGCGTGACTGCAAAGAGGGAAAACGACTTTCCTACACAATGTTCCAATTTCAATTCCATAACTCGATCAGTACAATGAGAACGCTGTATTCCAAGTTCAAGCTTATTCTCTTGCACTTTAGTCGTAGACAGACTCATGACCGGCAGTTTGCACGAGGGAGACATATTGTTGACAGCCGATCAGAAGCGCACGCTGGAATTGCAGGGTGATGGCGGACGTCAGAAACGCGCGGCCATGAGAAGTCTGGCACGACGATGGATACACAATGGTCAATCTGTGATTCCAAACCAGCTGGAAGGAAGTGTTGGTAAGTCTGTGACTCCATACCGCAAGTGTTGGTAAGAACAGCTTGAGCAACACTGTTTTTTCTTTCTCCACACGTTTTAGTTCAACGCTAAGATTATTCCACTCTTTTATTCTCGCTTCTGGTTTGCTTCACAAACTTTTGAATACTGAACGAAGGTATTAGATCTTGATTTGAACATTTTGTCTACAGTTTTACTTGTGAAAACAATACTGGACAGCTGGGACAAGTTGATAACCGAGAGATTGTTAACTTTAAGAAGTGAAAAAAAAAACATGAAAAAGAAAATATAGTTACAACTTTACAAAGAATCTAAATACAGCCAACTCTATCTTTAAGCCAGACATCCTCTTTACTAGCTCTGGCTGTCCACCTTATAAAGAGTTTAGTACAGTATAAACAAACGGGTAAAATGCCGTGAGAATCAGCCAGGGGTGTCCGTCGTACATAAGTGTCCATCTTACAGGGGTGTCCGTCTTACATGGGTATCCGTCTTACAGGGGTGTCCATCTTACAGAAGTGTCCATCTTACAGGGGTGTCTGTCTTACAGAAGGGTCCGTCTTACAGGGGTGTCCGTTTTACATGGGTGTCCATCTTATAGGGGTGTCCATCTTACAGGGGTGTCCATCTAATAACAATATAATTGAAAACCGCTATTATGTATCTGGGAGTTTTACATATCCTGTTTTGTTCTTATGAGGTCAATCCACAAACACCAGACAAGAGCTTTTACACTAGCGTTGTGGAGCCAATACTTGCAAACAATATAATTGTTTGCAAGTATTGTCTTCATATTGCAATTCTTGGATGTTAAGCATTAATTTAAAGAAAACAAAGGCTATGATATTCCAAAAACGCGCAAGAAAGTCCAATAATTGTACCTTTTACCTAAATAATGAAACTATTGAAACTGCTCAGAATTATACCTATTTAGGAACCCGAATATCATCAACATGAAATTTCACATTGGCAACTGATCACTTGAAAGAAAAGGCCATGCATGCTCTTTACAGTATTAGAAGACACACAGATTTTAGTAGATTAAAACCAAATCTTGCATCAAACATCTTTGACACAATGATTTCTCCAATCCTCACTTATAATAGTGAAGCTTGGGGCTTATATACCAAACAAGACTTTAAGACTTGGGATATAGATCCTCAATAGAAAAAGTTCAATTACAATTCTGCAAACGCTATTTAGAAATAAATAATAAGACCTCGAATTTAGCATGTAGAGCGGAACTAGGTCGATTCCCTCTCATTCTTACCATAAATTAATCAGAAAATTGTTAATTATATTCTTAAAAAGCAAAAATGACGACTCTATAATGAAACAAATTTTCTTAATATTATTAGATCTCCATTCAATTAAAAAAACTGATTTTTACTCTAATTTATTAAACATGGTTGAATACTATGATCTACAAAATTTTTATCTTGACACACTGGATGAAAATAAGATCATGCATTATGTCAATCTTATGAAGCAAAAGTATATTTCCTACTGGAAAAATGCTTTACAGAACTCAAGGAAATTAGAATTTTACAATTATAGTTTTAAGGATCAATACATAATCTCCCATTATCTAGATCACACAAGGAAATCAAATGAAAGGAAAACTCTAGTCAAATTTAGGACAGGTAATCCAAAACTCATGATCGAGCCTGGTCGATATAATCAAATCCCTAGAGAAAATAGATTATGCCCTTTATGCGAATCAAATAATATCGAAAACGAAATTCATTTTCTCTTTCAATGCCCAAGATATTCAACTTTAAGAGATAAATACTTTAATCAAATCTACCAACACTTGCCGAATATTCAAAATACATCCTCAACAGAAAGTATCAAAGAATTGATGAACTCTTCCAATTATTTTGTTAATTTACTTTTAATGAAAATGATATCTGCATGCTTTGAATTACGTGATAGCTTAATATTGTCAAATCAAAATGAAGTTTTGTAATTATTTAATATTCTTTTACTGTCTTTTGTTATTGTTAAAAGTATGCTTTTGCAATACTGTAACTCAATATAGTCACGCAAATAAAGCTATTATTTACTTTACTTTACCATCTTACAGGGGTGTCCGTCTTACATGGGTGTCCGTCTTATAGGTGTGTCCGTCTTATAGGGGTGTCTGTCTTACAGGGGTTTCCATCTTACAGGGGTGTTCGTCTTACATGGGTGTCCGTCTTATAGGGGTGTCTGTCTTATAGGGGTGTCCGTCTTACAGGGGTGTACATCTTACAGGGGTGTCCGTCTTAGAGAAGTGTCCATCTTACAGGGGTGTCCGTCTTACAGGGGGTCCATCTTAGGGAGGTGTCCATCTTACAGGGGTGCCTGTCTTAGGGAGGTGTCCATCTTACAGGGGTGTCTGTCTTAGGGAGGTGTCCGTCCGTCCACATTGATTTAAATTATATAAAAACTACTGTTAAATATAGAGAGAGTACAGGCTGCCCATAATAACCATTGAGGGCTAAAAAAAATGGGCAGCCTTACTTAGGTTATTAATAAATGATTTTATTAAGGGTCAGGTACACACGCGACACACAGCTATAGTGATTTATTTGTTTTCTTTCGGGCGTGGGAAAAAGGATACGAGTGTACGTGATCGAAGGCTTGTTGGCGATTATACATCATCATTAAAAATCATCTTTAACCCTTTCACTTTCCAGTGTGCTAAACATCGAAATTTAAGGAAAATCAGAAATGTCATTTTGTAAAATATTGAAAGACAAATGGTACCATGCAAAAGTACTGCCAAAGAGGTTTCATTTGAATGGTCGCATCATAGGATTTCTTCAACAGATTCAATAGTTAGAACTACACCACATGTCTCCATAATTGACTCTGGGAGTCAAAGGGTTAACACAGGAATACCATCGCATACCACAGGCTTACCGTACATCTTCTGTTTTGTTACTTTGAAACGAAAACTAAGCCTTGTTCTTTTATCTAGATGTTACTCCATGGTGGGACGGATAGGCGGAGGGCAGAAGATCTCGATTGGACGAGGCTGTGAATATCTTCATACTGTTATTCATGAAATTGGTGAGTTTTTAACTCCTATCAGTTGAGTGTCAATCATTTAACGGAGGCCAAGAAAGGTCAATAAATAGCATAAAGCGGAGTAAAGTACTGTTCAAAAGTTTACATTTGTATGGTCACTAAGTACATAACAATGAAATCAAGATTAAAAATTGCATTATATGATTCATGATTTGACTCAAGATTAATAAAAATTAAAATTATATTTTTAACAGTGATAATTGTTTCTTTGATCTTTTTAATAGGTCACGCAATCGGGTTTTGGCATGAGCAGTCCCGTCCCGATCGCGACAGCTATATTAACATTTACTGGAATAACATTCCATCGGGTAAGTTCATCTATTAGCGACATAATCATATTATTTTCAGTCAGTTTTGCATGACTGATTTTATTAAAATTGCCGTTTTTAATCCTCAAACTATGGTGGTGATAAAGATACACGCTTATCATGCAAACGTTTCGGGTCTTCAAACGCCATTAAACCGGAAACGAAGAAATTCCTTAGATTCGATGAGAAGTCTGTCCGCCAAGAAAAATGCGACGATTTCTGATCTAAAAACAGTGATCAGCAATCTTGAAGGACAAATTACAGAAATTAACTCTGTTCTGAAAGCACGACCTGAGGAGACCCTCCTTGAAAATAAATTATCTCAACTGCTGGATAAAATTACACAAGTTGACAATTCGTCAAAAGTACAACTGCAATCCTTTTCTTCGCGAATCATAGATCTGGAGATTGAAAACCAGACCCTCAAAACAGAAAACGCTAAACTCAGAAGTGAAATTCAAAATGTTAAAGGAAAACTGAAATCTGTTGAACAATCCTTCAATGAAAAATTGCAAACCTCCATTGCTGACCTGATGACAGAACATGGTCCAGAAATGAAAGACAAAGAAAAACTCCATGCAGATCAAGAGAAAGAACAACAGTATACTTTCCCTGACGACGTCACAATTTCCAACACCTTTTCTGCCCTTCAAGATGTTCCTTCCGACCACAGGGAGCCCAAACGCTTTATCGGCTGTAACATAATCATTTAATAAAATATGGTTATTTACCTGTTTTCCTGTGTCTTTTTTAGTCGTTTTGGAAAGGATTTGAATCAGAGCGAAGACGGTTGACCTTGCACGTTTCAAATATTATCTTGTCTGCCGACGACGCGCCTATTACGTCTCAAGTTTCCATTATTATTAACTCGAACTCCCATTATTATTAACTATTAACTCTCCTCGGGGTAGAATCTCGGGTTTCAATTTAACGGCCGCGAGAAGAGAGAAGAGAGTTAATAGTTAATAATAATGGGAACTTGAGTTAATAATAATGGAAACTTGAGACGTAATAGGCGCGTCATAGGGAACCCACGCGTTTATCAAGAATGGTGATAGAATAAAGTTACAAGTGGACTTACGTGATGTAGTGTTTCATTCCAAATGTGCAGTTACTTTTGTGTTGTTGAATAACCGGTGTTGAATAACTGAAATCAATTTCTGCCGGGATTTTTAGCAGCTACAACGGTCCGATCAATTTCGAAACGATCGTGTCTGTAATTTTTTTAATGGTCTCGCATTTCACCGTCTGTTATTAAATTTTAACTTGTCAGCGTCTCGCATTTCGCCGTCATGCGGCATATCACGTAACCTTTTGTTATTAATTAAATTAAGTGTTTCAATTTTTAACGGTTAAGAGAGAGAGAGAGTGACAAGGGTCGAAACTCCAGAGCTTGTATCGACATATCAATGACTGAACTTGAGTGGACCACGTCCCCCACGCAATGCGCGAGGTACTCGAAAGCTCCAGGGAGCCTTTAAAGGTCATATCACAAGAGTCTGTTAACATTCGCGAGATTCACGCGAAGCGTTCTGTTGGCACAGATTTAGGACCCTGTGATAACACAAAAAATCTTTGAGTTAATGCCTGCATTTGATAGATTTGAAACGCGACAGGAAAGACAAGATATTGAAAAATTCCACTCACATTTTTACTCCCGAGGATGTATTTGTGGTCACATTTCAAAAACAATGGCAAACTCTAACTTGGATATTCTGTTATAGACGATTTAAAACCGCATATTTGAACGCAGAGCGTGCACCAAGAAGGAAAAGGAAACCCCGCGAAAGAAAATACACGCAAGATAACCAGGAACATAGCGCGACAAATATTCTGGCATGTATTTAGCGCGTGGAAAACGTCACTTGAACAAAAGATATTGATTGATAAACACAACGCCACACCGTGTAGGGCAACTTCCGGTCCACTCAAGTTAAGTCATTGATGCTACGATAAAGGAGCTAAAGATTTTTGTTTATTTCACTAGTGAATAACGTGTTTTCCACGGAAAATAAACGGTCTGACATCAACTTCAACCTTTCAAATGCTACTCAGTGTGGTTTACGGCCTAATTCCGACGGTTAAGAGGCGGAACAGCTTCGGAAGAAATTTGTCCTCAAATGAGTTTCGTCCCTTGTCAATTTTCTCTTCTCCCTATTTCCAGACGCCGAAATACGAAACCATCCCGCATGACGGCTGACAAGTTAAAATTTAATAACAGATGGTGAAATGCGAGACCATTCAAAAAATTACAGACACGATCGTTTCGAATTTGATCGGACCGTTGTAGCTGCTAAAAATCCCGACGGAAACTGATTTCAGTTATTCAACACCGGTTATTCAACAGCACAAAAGTAACGGCACATTTGGAATGAAACACTACATCACGTAAGTCCATTTGTAACTTTATTCTATGAATATTCTTGATAAACGCGTGGGTTCCCTATGGCTGCCCTTTGCAAGTTATTTAATCTAATACTTCAAAGTGGTTTTTTCCCTAGTTCTTGGTGCGAGGGAATAATAACTCCAATTTATAAATCTGGTAACAAACGTGACCCAGCAAACTACAGGGGCATATGCATTAATAGTTGCCTAGGAAAACTTTTCACCTCGGTTCTTAATACCAGACTAAAAAATCATGTGCTCGATCAAGACATTTTACATCAAGCTCAAATTGGATTTTTACCAAATCATCGCACTTCCGATCACATCTTCACTCTAAGAACTTTGATTGATAAATACGTCAATCAAGTCCCAAAAGGTAAATTATACACCTGCTTCATTGACTTTAAGAAAGCTTTTGATTCAGTTTGGCATGACGGCCTACTTTACAAACTTCTCCAATACAACATTGGGGGTAAATTTTATGACCTAATTAAAAATCTTTACTCTAAAACCAAATGTTCAATAAAAATTTCTGATCAAAGAACAGAATTCTTTGATTATTGCAAAGGTGTTAGGCAAGGTTGTATCCTCTCTCCCATGCTGTTTAATTTATACCTAAATGAAATCCCTTTTCTACTTGACCGAGAAGACACAGATCCTATAGTTTTACCAAACGGATCATACCTAAACTGTTTACTCTATGCGGATGACTTAGTGTTAATTTCTCACTCAGCCAAAGGCCTAGAAAAGGCACTTTCCATTCTCTCAGAATATTGTGATAGTTGGTTGTTATCTGTGAATCCAAAGAAAACAAAAGTTATGATCTTTCAGAAGAAATATAGGAAATCAATTCTTGAAAAACACTGTTTTCAGATTAATAAACACAAAATAGAAATTGTCAGCAATTACACTTATCTTGGAATCAACTTTTCTACTAACGGAAACTTTAAAGTATGTAAATTAAATTCGAAAGATAAGGTAAGACGATCCTTCTTTGCTACCCGTCGTTATTTCGATTTCTCAAAAGTACCACTTGATATCACAAATAAACTTTTTAATACACTTTTTCTACCCATTCTCCTTTACGGATCGGAGGTATGGGGGATTTACGATAAAGACGATTTTAACACTTGGGAAAAAGATGTAATTGAAAAAACACATATTTTCCTTTGTAAACAATCTCTAGGTGTAAATAAACAATGTCCAAATGTTGCAGCTAGAAATGAACTAGGTAGATTATCTTTGAAATTGATGATAGACTCTTCTATTTTTAAATTTTGGATCCATTTACAAAAATTGCCAGATAATAATATTGCAAAACAATGTTTACACATTTCCAAAGATATGGCTGATAAAAACCAGCCGGGAATATTACAGAAAATTAAAATTTTATGCAATAAATATAATTCAAGTTCCATGATTTTAAATGAAAACAATAGTAAAGCGTTTATTTCTCACGTCGTTCAAAATATGCGCAAAGCCTTAATTAATCACCAACTCTTACTTCTAAACACTAATAGAAAACTTATTTTTTACAACACTTTTAAAACAGACACCAAAAAAGCTGAATCCTTAGATGCTATAAAAAATCCTCTACACAGAACTGCTATTAATAAATTTCGCTTGGGGAATCATCGACTTCGCATTGAAACAGGGCGACACACCGTTCCCAAAACTCCCGAAAATTTAAGAATTTGTGCTTTGTGCCAATCTAATGAAGTTGAAAATGAATCTCATGTTTTATTCTCTTGCGCATTGTATAATAAGTTTCGCTCAAAATTTTTTGACGAAGTCATTGAAAAATACAGTTTTTTCAAAGACTTCGATATCAACTCAAAAATTTTGTTCCTTTTTAACAGCATTGATCCCTTTATTTGTAGATCAGTTGCTGCTTTTATTTTCGATATCATGAATTATAGATACAAAATATTATTTCATAAGTAAATTTAATTAGAACTAATATATGTAGCTTAGGTAATGCCATGTATAGATATGGAAATACCTCAATAAATTGTTGTTGTTGTTGTTGTGTTTGAATGAAAGAAAAAAATTAAAAGTTCATATTTCTGTCCCATGTAATATATCAAGCACGAGGACGAGTGATTCGTCAGGATTTCCAAACACCGAGAAGTGGGCTGAAAAAATGAGGCGCAGCTGAGTTTTTAAATCAACTTTGAGGTGTTTGGATAGCTGATGAAACACTGTTTTGAGTGTTTGATAAAGCTTCTCAAACTGATCATTAAATACAAAGAAAACAAAGGAATAAAATCGCCAAAATATCCACCGTCACGCTTATGATCTTAATTGTCCAAACTTGATGAATTTTACCCGGCGAGCAGTGGATTCTCGTCGCCGAGCTACGCCAAACGAGAGAGAAACCACTGCAATACAGTGTTGTTTAATTTTAAAAAAAAGCAAACGGTTGCTCGCAGTGGTTCCTCTCTCGTTCGGCGTAGCTCGGTGTTGGAGAATCCACTGCTTGCAGGGTAGATGAATATATAATGAGTTTGAGAATGAATATAAAATAATCGTGCCTTTGTCACCTCTAATAGGATTCCGATCTCAGTTTAACAAGATGTCTTCAAGCGCGATCAACTCGCGTGGAGTGGGATATGATTATGACAGCGTGATGCATTATCACTCGACCGCCTTTGGAAATTGACGCACCACGATCAGGCGCAAAGACGGTAGTACAAAGCTGGGAAACACGCGAGGACTGAGCCCTAAAGACATACAACAGGCCAACTTGATGTATTGTGGTAGCACACCCACTAACCGACCTGTTACTCCCAGACCACCTTCAGGTAAATAACAACAACTATTTATTACTTACATCTAGCTTATTGTATTGTTTCTTCGTCTCTCTCGGCTCCGTAGAAAGAATAAACTCGGCCGGGTTTTGTTACCCCACCCCCCTCCCCCACCTCCCCTTTTTTCCAGTGGAGGGAGATCAGCGGAAACTCCATTCACTTTCCTTTTACTGGCCTCTCCTTTGTTTTCTTACTAGTAATACAAGGTTAATTTTTGTTCCATCTTTTTTCACTCAAACGAAATTCAAGTAAAATATTCAGAAGTTGGGGGTTATATTGGGAGTCGACAGGGGGCGGGAGCCCGGAAGACCAGCGGGCGGGACGGGTACGGGAGACGGGAGAAGAAAGAGCGGGAAGCAGGATCTCTACGAGGGCGGGAAACGTTCGTTATTTATTACTGCTTATCACCCAGTCAAAAACACGAACCCAACAACGTTTTTTGACCTCCATTTAACGTCCTCCGAGGCTTAAAACAACATTTTTATATGCGAGAAAATGTAAATTCATACTCGGACTAAAAGAAAAGCATTAGTTCCGGTGAAATTGGAAACCCTTTCAAGTCGGTCACGTCATAGGTCATGAGTGAGATGACATGACACATGTACACGTGTGTCAGGGCGGGAGTCGGGAGACAAAGGGACACAAAGGGACGGGAGGCGGGAGAACGGGGTTACGGGAAGCGGGAGGTTTTGATACCCCTGTCCCCCCACGTTATACGGTTTACAGTTATTAAGAAGGACTTTCCAGAACTGTTTTTAGTGTTCGTTTAATAGAGGGTGACCGCTTAATAAGGAGTTAAATCTCCTAAGCCAATCACAACATCCAATCCAGTGAACCAATCAGAACTAGAAACAAATACATGGCGCCAAGCGCGGGAAAACGCGTGCGAGCAAGTTATGATTGGTTTGGGTTTAATTTAGTAGTTGCGATTTTGAGTCTGTCCTGTCTTCTATCCATTGGCAAACCTCAGACTCGCGATGTTTGAAATTTTCTAAGTTGAAATTCGATTTGGAATTCGAAGGTCGCAGGTTTTTCAGTCATGCAATGGCACCATGCAAAAGTACTGCTGAAGAGGTTTCATTTGAATGGTCACACCATAGGATTTCATCCACAGACTCAAAGGTTAGAACTACAAACATGTCTCTATGATAAGTCTGTGAGTGTACGGGTTAATGTGTACATGTATTGACGAATGCTTGGTATGGCATCTAGATCTAACAATTTTAATTAAAGACCAGCCTAAGGGAGAGTCTTAAAGGATATTTTTTAAAATGAAAACATGTTCTCACTGTCTAATTCGAGGTAACCTTTAACATAGGTTACAGTACCGCAGAGTTTAAAGTGGAATGGTTTATTAAACTTTGTAATCTGTAAACTCTGTAATCTCTAAACTGTAGGTGTCCCCTATTAGTAGAGGGCTTGCCCCTCGGCTAGTTTTTTCCTGACACATAAATAAAGTTTCTATCTATCTAACGCGAAACGGATTAAGTACATATTCTTATTTTTCATTATTTCTTTGTTGCTTAGAAACCTGCAATGACAAGAATAGGAACTGTCAATCCTGGGTACAAAGGTACTGCAATGACAGAAGATACCAAGTATGGATGTCCACAAACTGCAAGAAAAGCTGTAAAAAATGTTGAGACGTCATGAACTGGAGTTAAAAATTTTCTTTATTGTATAAATACAGTTGAACCTCTCCTTACGGACACCTCCTTTATACGGTCAGTTCTCTTGGTCCCGAAGACAAATTCATAAAATCTCTATAGTACAGACACCTCTATAGTACGGACACCTTTATAGTACACCTCTATAGTACGGACACCTCTATATTACGGACACCTCTATAGTACGGACACCTCTATAGTACGGACACCTCTATATTACGGACACCTCTATAGTACGGACACCTCTATAGTACGGACACCTCTATAGTACGGACACCTCTATAGTACGGACACCTCTATAGTACGGACACCTCTATAGTACAGACACCTCTATAGTACGGACACCTCTATAGTACAGACACCTCTATAGTACGGACACCTCTATAGTACGGACACCTCTATAGTACGGACACCTCTATAGTACGGACACCTCTATAGTACACCTCTATAGTACGGACACCTCTATAGTACGGACACCTCTATAGTACGGACACCTCTATAGGACGGACACCTCTATAGGACGGACACCTCTATAGTACGGACACCTCTATAGTACGGACACCTCTATAGTACGGACACCTCTATAGTACAGACACCTCTATAGTACGGACACCTCTATAGTACGGACACCTCTATAGTACGGACACCTCTATAGTACGGACACCTCTATAGGACGGACACCTCTATAGTACGGACACCTCTATAGTACGGACACCTCTATAGTACGGACACCTCTATAGTACGGACACCTCTATAGTACGGACACCTCTATAGTACGGACACCTCTATAGTACGGACACCTCTATAGTACGGACACCTCTATAGTACGGACACCTCTATAGTACGGACACCTCTATAGTACGGACACCTCTATAGTACACCTCTATAGTACGGACACCTTTATAGTACGGACACCTTTATAGTACGGACACCTTTATAGTACGGACACCTTTATAGTACGGGACACCTCTATAGTACGGACACCTTATAGTACGGACACCTCTATAGTACGGACACCTCTATAGTACGGACACCTCTATAGTACGGGACACCTCTATAGTACGGACACCTCTATAGTACGGACACCTCTATAGTACGGACACCTTTATAGTACGGACACCTTTATAGTACGGACACCTCTATAGTACGGACACCTCTATAGTACGGACACCTCTATAGTACGGACACCTCTATAGTACGGACACCTCTATAGTACGGACACCTCTATAGTACGGACACCTCTATAGTACGGACACCTCTATAGTACGGACACCTCTATAGTACGGACACCTCTATAGTACGGACACCTCTATAGTACGGACACCTCTATAGTACGGACACCTCTATAGTACGGACACCTTTATAGTACGGACACCTTTATAGTACGGACACCTCTATAGTACGGACACCTTTATAGTACGGACACCTCTATAGTACGGACACCTCTATAGTACGGACACCTCTATAGTACGGACACCTCTATAGTACGGACACCTCTATAGTACGGACACCTCTATAGTACGGACACCTCTATAGTACGGACACCTCTATAGTACGGACACCTCTATAGTACGGACACCTCTATAGTACACCTCTATAGTACGGACACCTTTATAGTACGGACACCTTTATAGTACGGACACCTTTATAGTACGGACACCTTTATAGTACGGACACCTTTATAGTACGGACACCTTTATAGTACGGACACCTCTATAGTACGGACACCTCTATAGTACGGACACCTCTATAGTACGGACACCTCTATAGTACGGACACCTCTATAGTACGGACACCTCTATAGTACGGACACCTCTATAGTACACCTCTATAGTACGGACACCTTTATAGTACGGACACCTTTATAGTACGGACACCTTTATAGTACGGACACCTTTATAGTACGGACACCTTTATAGTACACCTCTATAGTACGGACACCTCTATAGTACGGACACCTCTATAGTACGGACACCTTTATAGTACGGACACCTTTATAGTACGGACACCTTTATAGTACGGACACCTTTATAGTACGGACACCTTTATAGTACGGACACCTTTATAGTACGGACACCTTTATAGTACGGACACCTTTATAGTACGGACACCTCTATAGTACGGACACCTCTATAGTACGGACACCTCTATAGTACGGACACCTTTATAGTACGGACACCTTTATAGTACGGACACCTTTATAGTACGGACACCTTTATAGTACGGACACCTTTATAGTACGGACACCTTTATAGTACGGACACCTTTATAGTACACCTCTATAGTACGGACACCTCTATAGGACGGACACTTCTATAGTACATACGCCTCTATAGTACGGACACCTCTATAGTACGGACACCTCTATAGTACGGACACCTCTATAGTACGGACACCTTTATAGTACGGACACCTTTATAGTACGGACACCTTTATAGTACGGACACCTTTATAGTACGGACACCTTTATAGTACGGACACCTTTATAGTACGGACACCTTTATAGTACACCTCTATAGTACGGACACCTCTATAGGACGGACACTTCTATAGTACATACGCCTCTATAGTACGGACACTTGGGTGTGTGCCTTTGGTTTCCGTATAAAGGAGGTCCGACTGTAAAGAATTAAGGAGGCTGAAGAAAAGTAAGACCAGAGTTGTGAAGCTAATCACACAGACGTAAGTTGGATCAGACGTACAGAACACTACTGAAGCAAAACAAAACGAAGGCAAACGCAAACTACTTTTGACACCGTCTGTTTATCTCTTAACTCCCAGAAGTGACAAAATTCAAAATTCAAGAGAAATTCCAAATTTCATTTTATAAAATTTTCGAAAAGAAATTGTACCATGCAAAAGAACTGCCGAAGAGGTTTCATTTGAATGGTCACACCGTAGGATTTCATCCACAGACTCAAAGTTAGAAGAACTGCACTACATGTCTCCATAATTGACTCTGGGAGCCAAAAGGCTTAAAACTGCTCTCTTCAGTTATAATTTATGTCATTTCAGTAACATGAAAACCTTGTTTTCGACATTCTTGTACTTTAACACTTTTAATGTCTGTAATGAGCCGGTTTACATTAACGGCGATTTGCCTCTTTATTAAAGTATTTTTTTGCTTGCTGTACATTAATTTGTCTTGTGTTTTATTTTTTTTTTGTTCAACTGAAACTATAACTCTAAAACGAGAGGTCTTGTAGGTATAAAATAGAATTATCAAAACTGAACGATTCAATCTAACTTTTGCTGGTTTTGCCGCTTGCGGCTTTATAAAACCAACCCAGCAAAACTGAAAAAAGTCATTAGTTGGTTACATAGTGAAATGTGTCGAATATCTTACAATGTTCCATGTGCCAAATTTCGCCGAGAATTCGAAGTTGTTGGGAAGCAGAGCAAAAACGAAATCAGACCGCAAACATGAACGTTGACCCCGAACAACATTTTATATAATTTCTTTCAGTATATACTAAAACAGTGGATAGCGCTGTTGGCGCGCTCTGATTGGCTACTAAAACTCGGGATAGCAAGTGCTATCCACCTCCAAGCAATTTGTGCGCGAAAATGAGTTAAAATTAACTAGTAACTATTAAAATAGATAAATAAGTGAAATAATTAAATCGACTTTTGTTTAAAGAGGATGACACTTAATAGTCTTGTAAACTAGTAACCCTCGAAATCATATTGAATTGGAATTTAAAATTATGAGGGAAAACAATGGAGCAAGGGCAACAACCAACTGACACTGAAATTGGCGGTCGTGGTACGCTATCCACCACTGCTCCTCCTCCTCCCCCCCCCCCCCCCCCCAAGTAAGCTTGCACGCAGGCTACTGTCCCATCCCAGTTCAGTACAGTACACTATTCACTGTGCCTGCTGCACAGGGTGCCCATGAGGTTGCCTCGCAGGATTTCAAAAGAGAGAAAAAGTGATAGGGACTTCCCCATCTAAGGTAAGGTAAAGTCTTCACAAGTCTAATGGCTCACAACTGCCGTAGCTTAAACCGGTTTTCTTAAAGGGAGGGTTTCACGGTTCGGCGCATGTGCAAGCTATGACGCAACCCATTTAATTTCATTGTTTAGACCACTCGGAAGCAGAAGACCACTCGGAAGCGAGTGGATAACTCTGGCGGGAAATTTGCCGGTGAAAATGTTGCGGTTAGTCAGCTGATTGAATAGATGATTATGCATACCCATGTGCGCCATGAAAGCCACCAGTGGGTCAAAGGTTTTATTCAGTATTGACTTTGTCGGTGTAATCCGTTGAAATTTTCTGTGAATTTTGGTCATCCTTCGCTTTGTCTGGAGTAATTATAGTAAGTAATTATTGAAGTAAATGTGAGTGTTTTTTAACCGATAAAATTGGTAAGAAAGCGAATAAAGCATTTTAATCTGTGCACATGCGCCGAACCGTGAAACCACTCCTTTAACATGAAGCGACTGAGAGTATAACTACCTCGCCCCCTCCCCCTCCTGGGTAATGAGATGAAACGAGAAAGCAAGGGACCGTGAACGAAAATGCTGCTAGTATACGCAGGATCTGTAAGAGATCTTACAGATCCTGCGTATACTAGCAGCATTTTCGTTCACGGTCTCTTGCTTTCTCGTTTCATTTTTATCTTTGGATCGTAGATCTCGGCAGATCCGTTATGCTGCGTCATTTTTTTCACATGGTTTGGCCATGTTCCCTCTGGCAGATAGTATTGCTATCGCCGCTAAGTTCAACGCAACAGTGGCATGATATTTTCAAATGTTTTTGTTCATTGTGTATGGCATAAGCTGTGCACGTGGACAGACATGATCTTGAGGTCATATCCGGAGTTTTTCCCAAGCGCACAGTGCTAACTCAGTCAGGTTAGTCACTGTAACTTGTTGCTACACTGTGCTGATGAGCCGCGATAACGGCGAAATAGCTATCCACAGTTGCATTTTAACTTTCGGTTTAGTCTCAATCATGCCCTTGTTGCGTTAATTTTTCTACGCAGTTGTCAGCCCTTGCTTCTTATAGTAATGAGATGCTAGTCTATCGCAAGTTATCCCCAGCATTATGTCGCCGGTATCCCTTAATACACCGGTATAGAGAGAAACAACATGGAGCAAAGTTTCTTGTCTAAGGAAACAACACAAGTCCGACGCGCTAGCCACTAGACCACCGCGCCTGCACAATTTAAGGGTGCCATGCAAATGGTACACTCCAGCATCAAACGACATAAAAGCTGAATAACATCCCCAAAAAGTAAAGTCTGTTAAAATCAGAACTAAGTAAATATCCCGTAACCAGACATTATTTCTCAATCTTGGTTCCAGACCCCTATTATGAATTATATAAACAGTTTTCAAACACTAACGGTTACTTTTGAAAATGTTTGTTGCTTAGCATATATACGAAAGGCCAAGTTTATTATAAAAATGCGTTGGTTTTCCATGTTTATCGCCGCTGTTTATGTTTTATTTATTTTTTACTATACATGTACCTCCCTTTATAACCAAATGCCTCCGCAAATCTGGAATAGACTGCAAAACAAGTAACTATGTTTTCCTAAAGGATCGCGAAGACCTGAAAGCGCTGATGCTCGCGTGTGAGCCTAGCGTGCACCCTGCGCGAATTTTGCGAACCGCGGCCACCGACGCGACGTTTTGCGAAACCAAAATGGCTGCCAAACACTAAAGAAACTTGAACTTCAGCGTGCGCTTTCCCGCCAAAAATACGATGCACTGTTGGCTACGGGCACTCACTCACACGTCCTCTTTAAACTCGCTCCAGCGTTCAATGTCAAAGTTTTTCATGCAAGTAGCATGTTTCCGGCGTTTATATAGTGGGGATAAAAGAAGTTCTAGCCTGCGAGCAGACATATCTCCTTGGGTATCTCTTATTTCCTTCCTTTGTCGTGAACTTGAAAGAAAATAGGAGGCGCCTGTGCGCAGGTTATGGAAAGGCGACGGGCGAAGACAAAACTATTGCGAGTGCTTACATAACACAGGCTGTGAAGTGCTGATACAACGTGTATCGAAGCCCGAATTGTAGGCTTTTATTGTCATAAGGTGGGCTACGTGTATCACGGCGCGCCGGATACTCGCGAGAAAGCGTCGTACATCCTCTAGCCGTACTCCTGCGTACTCTGCCGCAGCGTTCGAACGTACTCAACGTCGAATTATCTAAAAAGTATGATCTACCAGAAATATTACAGTCTAGATCATCAGAAAAGAGGTTTTATTTCAGTTTCTCGGGTTCTAGAAACTGGCGTGTGAGCGGCGAAGCCGCGACAACGAGACGCAACACGCAGCTCAAACAATGACTCAAGAAGAAATTCAACCAAGTGGGTTTGAAAGACAGCTGCTTTCTCTGTCAGTTTTTGGCGAATTGTCGCCGTTTATAATCAGATATTACATTTGTCATTGGTAAAACATGCACGGGGCGCTGGTCAAAGCTCAAACGTTTGAAGCAGAACTTGGGACGGTTGTGGATTTGAGAACTTCAGTAACCTGGCAAACTTATTCAAGTCGAAAGAGGACGCGAAACACTACTGCTACATTCAGCAAACTTTCCGAAAATACGCTCATTATGAAGTGGAAGGTAAATAAACGGGTTCTGACTTGAAAGTTTCTTCGTATTTTTGTCACAGAAATCAAAAGTTTCCGTGACTGATGATCAAAGTTTCAATACGCTCGATGTTAAGTTCATTTCTCTGGATTTTGAGGTCAAATTGAACATGATAGTACGTGTAAAATGTTTTATTATATTATGGTAAAAAGTGATACAGTTCTTGTTCTAAAAGTAGCAAGTCTGGGATAGGGTAGGGATTTCCGGTGTCTAGTCAAGTGCAGGGTTGCAAAATCAGCTGAACATGGTCTGGTGTAGGGTAAGCCGGATCATGCCCCCACCCAAAAATATACAGAGTACCTTCCCCGGGCGTAAGGAAGAGTGTTGCGTGACAATCGAGATTTCGATGGAGGGAAGACTGCAAGCATTTAGAAATAAAAGTAAAATCTGGAAAGGACCGCAAACGATAATGCTGCTAACAGTATACGTAGAATCTGCGAGAGACCTAACTAGCCAAAAAATTAACAAACATACAATGAACTGCAGGGCTGCCTGACTACGTAAAAAAGTAGACTTTGCGAGACACCATCACGACAGAAACCAATAATGTAGGATCGCAACCGTGGACAGCTGTTTCGTTGTTATTGCAACTCTTCAGCACAGAGTAACGAACTAAATGACGCCAGCAAGAATGCCAGCGTAAATAGATTACACAATGACCCGTTCACCATGTCAGGTTCCGTACTGTGTACTCACTTGTTACCCGAATCACGCGTTGCCACATCACGTCATTTAGACATTTCTCATAATACTTAACTTGTAGACACACTGATGTTTCCCGCGAAAATGCAATATATGTAATAAGCTTTTCGAGACTTTATTTCTTCCCATGCTTCTATATACAGCTATTTCAATTAACGTTGTCGGATGAAAGCTCAAAGCTACAAGCCAAGATAGTTGGGAGCGGCGCAAAATAAACGTTTTTCCCGCTCGTCGCATCGCTCATTCGCGCCGTTTCTTTTCGTTTCGCCGCTCCCAACTATCTGCATGCCTGGAACAGGTGCTCGGTTTACTCGTTCGGTCTTGACTTGAAGGCTTTGAGCTTTGAGCTTTGAGCTTTCACCCGACAACGTTAATTGAAATAGCTGTAGTTCAGAAGTTTGAGGGGCATATGACAGTATCAATCCTAATAAATGGGAAAAGACCCAATTGAAAGACAACATACTCAATTTTACAAAAATTACCTTGGCCTCAACAAAAGGGCTCCTAACGTCGTGTCCCGCAACGAAACAGGACGACTTTCTTTACAGCTAAACATATGTTCAAGAATGATAAAATTTTGGTTACATCTTGAAACACTCCCAGAAAATAGTGTTGCGAAACAATGCCTACGCATTTCACACCAATTGGCAACTGATGAAAAACCATCCTTCATATTTACAATCAATGAACTTCTCAAGAAATATAACATCAGCCCTCAAAATAATATTAAACCCCTTAATCATTATACTGATTTACAAATAATTAAGAATAATGTACAGAAAATAAAGCAACAAATTGCAATTGATTTGAAAACACATCAAATGGAAATAATACGATCTAATAGGAAGTTAAATTTCTACACCATCTTTAAAACTGACGTAAGCAAGTCTGAATATTTAGAACATATTACAAATCCGAAACACAGAAAAGCTGTAGCTAAACTTAGATCTGGAAATCACAATCTAAGAATTGAATCTGGAAGACACTGTACACCAAAAATTCCTGAACACCTTAGAATATGTCAGTATTGTCAATCTAACGAAATTGAAAACGAAACACATTTTCTATTGTACTGCAATCGATACAAAGATATTAGACAAACAGTGATGCATGACATCAAATTTAATTATTCCAACTATGATGTATTAACTGATCACAACAAAATTATATTTCTATTTAATAATGTAGATCCTTTCATTTGCAGAAAACTAGGATATTATATATTTCAAGCATTCGAATTAAGAGTCACTTGTACCACTGGACAAGGGCCCACTGCGATCAGTTAAAAAAATATTAATTAATTTAACCGACCTGTTATTTGTTATATTACTATTACTTATTACTTATATTACTTTATTTTTGTTTAGGCTATACCATATGTAAATTGGGAATGCTAATAAACTTGTTGTTGTTGTTGTTGTAGACACACTGATGTTTCCCGCGAAAATGGTTTAATCACCGGTCCGCCTCCGAGTCCGCGCGTGAAAAGCGCAAAAACGTTCCGGGGACAAGCCTGGGAACTAATACAGAAAAGAAAGGGAGCGGGAGTTGGGAACTAACACCGAATTCAAAGATGGCGCGCTGGTGGCGTGGTTCTGTTTGTCATGTTTCGTCCATTTTCGAAGGTTTGTAGTGATTAATTTGTATGGTTTTCAACGTTAATTATTTGAGTTTTAGGAACTATTTTTTCTGATGTTTGAAAAGTGGCAAATGCATTTGTTTTGTAGCAAAAAGGTCATTTGCGTATGGTTGAGTTTCCCATTCTATCCATCGTAAACCATTCTGCAATTTTAGGGTGACAAATTCTGTGGTTAACATTGTACCCGAAGAACAAGATGGGCTCACAGCTCCCAATATTTGTTTGTTTGTTGGGGGCTGGAGAAAGATTTTGTTTGGGGCAAGTGGAAACGAATTAATATGGGTGAACTCCCGGGGTATCCAATCGATGATTGGAAAAGCAATCAATAAATTGATATCAATCGATAAAATTAGCTAATTGATATCGATTAGTATCGATCAATCGATGATCAATCGATAGTTATAATATATATAGATAGCCTGAGCCTAACAGCGTCGCTCTTTGAACAGAAAGCCGACGATAAGCTTAACTTAGGTGAAAGGTCGGAAGCACAATAGTTAAGATTGACGACTGGGCTATTTTTCAATTTTAGCAATTCTCAAAAACAGAA
Organism: Cladopsammia gracilis; assembly: GCA_022457155.1. NCBI lineage: Eukaryota > Metazoa > Cnidaria > Anthozoa > Scleractinia > Dendrophylliidae > Cladopsammia > Cladopsammia gracilis. The sequence continues at coordinate 71,043 of JAJGOT010000693.1, forward strand.
TTACGTGACCGTCTGCACAGTACATTTAGACCGTACAAAAGTTCACAAAACAGCTTTTTCTGTCTCTAGAATAACTAGTACGACTGATTCCCAAATAGAATACACCTGTTACGTATCAAAAATTGCCCGAGAAACTGATTTGGAAATCAAAATTGCAAAAAATACACAAACAGATTTGCATAAGGCGACGCAAGTGAAGTTAGAACAGTTACTATGAAATCCAAGTCTTGTTTTTACATAAAATCGCTTTTCAACCTATGTGATGAATGAACAAACACATAAAATTGCACAACACAATCTTCTTTCGAAAAATTTTATTAAAATCTCAATAAGTTTATGTTTAAAAGCAGCAAAATGCGTACCAATTATAGCGCTGTCTTTGATGAAATTCAAGAAAACAATACAACTAAATTTAAGCACGTTTTATAAACAATTCTCCAAACTAACAAGAGCACAAAGAAAAAGTCAATCAGAGATTGATATTAACATAAATTCCCATTGAAAAATGTTATTTTTTTACCTTGGAAATCCTTGAAAATTCTTTAAATCTCCAGTAATCTGTAAAACAAACATCTCCCCTGCATTGATAAAAACGTATGAAGTTTCTCGAAGCAAGATTTTATCCCTGAAAGCTCTTCTTTTTCCACAAAAGCAGCTTCTGAGTATCCCTTAATTAGTATCCCTGTCTTGAGTAGCAAACCGCGAAACACTGCAGGGAAATAACGACTTTAATTCTCCGCTAAACACAACAATCCAACTAAAGTGTTTACCGAGCTCACGGCTGTGTGGCCGCGCGAAAAACAAAGCCTCGATACGCCTCGGTTTTCCTTCAAATTGCTAAGATCCCGGATGTTGTCCAACACGGGCGGGCACACACACGTCCGCGAAACATTCCGCTAGCCATGACCATGAAAAATGACGGGCATAGGTTGTTCTATGAGTATGGGGCTCCGGCGGCCTTCGACCCGCGAGCTCCGCTACAAACATCGTTCCTTGATTGCTATCGATTTGATCTTTGCGATTGGATTTCCTGTTACACACGTGCTCGATTTGCTAGTCACCAGTGAACTGCCATAAACCGGGCATAAACCATCCTCTGTAACATGCGTGGTCAAAGGATACCACCACCACCACCATTTTTCAGTGAGCATTGGCGAGCTTTTTACTGCTTGTAAGAAGAAGGGGGAACGTGGAAATGCATTTAAATTTGTGAACAATCATGGCCAACTTGGCCACATTCAATCGGAGCGTGTGGATCCTCTTTGGCCACTCCAAAAATTATATATATGTAAGTGAAACTAGAAAGCCGATGAACACAATCCCAGGATATGACAAACATATTTGCTACCTCTGCATTATGTTCTGGACAGCATTAAATCCTCCTACACCGCTGTATCAATTTGAGATCTTTGCCATTGGAAAGTATAATCTTGATGAAAGTAAATGTCTTCATAAGGTACGAAAATCTATTAAAGTTTTGGGAATAGTGTTCGATTATCATACACCATCAAGGATGAAAGCAAACTTCGATTCAATTCTTAAATCTGTCAAAGATATATTGAATAATTATGTGGAAGTGGAGAGGGCTTACATTACTAGGAAAAATGCAAATTGTTAAATCCTTACCGGTAATTCTACCTAAAGTTCTAAGTAAAGCGGCGTTGACTGCAGTTTCAGATGATTTGATTAAAGCGCCTCTCTCTCATCAATGACATCGGGGATGGTGGACTTAGGATGCTAGACATCCAATCGATATTTTGAGCACAGAGGGTGTTGGTATTAAAAAGATTTGTGGACGAAGAAAGTAGCAATTCTTCGAAGATAATACTAAATTACTTTCACTCTCCATTAGGTGGAAAATTTGTTCTTAAGGGTAATTTTGATACTCGTAAGTTGCCTGTCTATCTTTCAGTTTTTTATAAAGAGTGTCTGGATGCTTGGTCGGTTCTAAATGAATGTCCAGTAGTATCGTACAGTGAGGTTGTTCATCAAGTTATTTGGAATAATAAAAATATGACTGTTCAGAAGCTCTCACTCTTTGAAAAACACTTGTTTCTTAAAGGAATTGTTACAGTCGGTGACCTCCTTTCTGATGCCGGAGTCTTCCTAAAGAGTGCTAACGTGTTAAATGCAAATCTTTCTCCAATAGAGCGCTTTAAGCTAATGAGTATTGTTGATGCCATTCCTTGTGAATGGAGACAGATCATTAAACAAAGTTCACAGCATCCTCCTTCATACATCCGGGACATAATCTATGTGGAGATGGAAAACTCAGAGGTAGCTTTGTCAAAGGTCTCATCCAAATTACTTTACAATTTTTTTAAAAGTAAAAAGCAAGTTCCTCCAACTGCCCAAAAGAAGTTTCAGGAGAAATTTCCCCAACTTCAAGCCGACTGGAAAGAAATGTACTCTTTACCTTTTACAGTGACAACTGAAACTAAAATACGTGAATTCCAGTATAAATAATATTATTGAACAATATAGTGTTTACGAATGAAAAGTTGTTTACCGGTAGGTTAAAAATGATTGACTCGCCCTTATGTACCTTTTGCAAACGAGAAATGGAATCCATTGAACATTTATTGTTTTATTGTGATGTGACAGAGACTTTTTGGGAAGCTTTTTGCTCTTGGCTTGGTAAAATGTGAAGTTATGCTACAACCCTTTACATAACGGATATTTTGTTTGGAGTCTTCAACACGGAAGATGATTTCATTATATTAAATCATCTGATATTGACAGCTAAATTGTTTATCTATAAGTGTAAGTTGAATAATGTGCATCCTTCTATAAGAGTTTTTAAAGCCAAGATTAAGGCTGTATATCAAGTGGAGAAAACAATAGCAAGTAGGCGGAACAAATAACTAAACATTTCAAGAAATGGGAGAAGCTTGTGCCATTTGTTAGCTCATAGTTGGGGTGTCCCGCATGTGTGTCCCTCTATCTTTTTTGTTTTACTGATGTCTATATTCACCTTTTGTAGTGTTGTAGAGTGTGTATTGATTGATTTATGATAGTGTACATTGTGTAGTATTGTCTTTTTGTAGCTGGTAGTTTTTTGAGCTGTAATTTACTAGGGCAATTTGTTGTAACATTGTAATTCGTAGTTGTTGTATTTATTATTTAATTGTGAAAAACTAATAAAAGTTAATAAATTGCAAAAAAAAAAAAAAATTTGAGAGATAATCTGCCAAGATCAAAAGGTCAATATCATTGAAGAGAACAAATTCATAACTGTGATCTACAGTTGTAAAGGTGCAATTTGGAATTATTACAATAGTATAACAAAGAAAGGGAAAGTACAATTAAGATACATCGGTCTGGATTGATAATTTGATTATTGCGGAAATCTAAACATCAAAGAATGAATTTCAATAATTGAATATTTACAAAATAATTACGAGAGTTCATTAATTCATTGGTAACTTCTGAAAGAGATAACTGTTTTATATTTGGTAGGTGATACCTTATTTTCCTATAAAATCCGTCCCTAAGAATTGAGTATTTAGGACAATGAAAAAGGAAGTGAATTTCATCTTCAATTTCATTACCTCCACAAGTAGGGCACAATCCATCATCTCTTGTGATTTGTTCATATCTACCAATTTCAATCACTAATTTATGATTACTTATATGATATTTTACTAATTGTTTTCTGTCATTTTATTTCCTTGTAAGGTCTAAGTAATGAGAAAGCGTATATTCGTTCTTAAAGATATAGAATTCAAGTTTCTTAGAGTGTTGAATGGTATGTCGCCAATATAGGATATATTTTTGTTGCATTAAGTTTACATAATGTTTGATTTTAGTGTCAGTTAAGAAAATAGAATCAAAATCAGGCAAATTATAGAATTCGGATATCCTGATAAGATTAGAGTAGAAGCTATTTTTACCAGAAAAGTAAAAATCTGTTGACATTAAAAAGATCTGTTTAACAATAGAGTTATTGTCCTTACTTTGAAGGTATACGGTATAATTAATTATTTTCTGATTAATGGCTATAATAAGAGGAAACCTTCCAAGTTCAGCTCTACATGCCACATTTGATGTCTTATTGCTTACTTCTAGATAACGCTTGCAGAATTGTAAATGGATTTTTTTCAGTCTGCAAACTGTCCCAAGACTTAAAATCCGGTTTTGCGTACACACCCCAGACTTCGCTATTATATGTCAAAATTGGGGAGATCGTTGTGTCAAAGATTTTACTTGCCAGGAATGGGGACAATTTTTACTCAAATTTGTATGTTTTCTTAGACTGAAAAGAGCGTGAAGGGCCTTCTCTTTTAACTGGTCAAGTGCCATTGAAAAGTTACCCATTGAAGAGATTACAGACCCTAGATAAGTGTAGTTTTGGACGATTTCAATCATTTTATTGCCTATGTGAAAACTAGACTCAGTACATTTCTTAGCACGTTTCTGAAAGATCATAACTTTGGTCTTTTTTGGATTGATACTTAACATCCACGAGTTGCAATAGGAAGATAGCTTATCAAGACAAGTTTGCAGTCCTGTTTTGGATCTTGAAAGTATGACTAAATCATCTATCTATCTGCTAAATCATCTATCTGCATATAAAAGTGAATTTAATTTTGTGCCATTTGGTAGAACAAAAGGATCAGATAAAATATTTTCGAACAAATGTGGTATGTTGTTAACAGAGAGGTTAAATAGCAACGGGCTTAAAATACAACCTTGGCGTACACCTCTTGCCTATTGAAAGGGTCGTGTTTGGCTTTTTCCAATTTTTACGGAACATGTAGAGTTTGAGTACAAATTTTTTATTAAATTGTAAAAGCGACCTCCCACATTAATTTGTAATAGCTTGTACAAGAGTCCGTCATGCCAGACCGAGTCAAAAGCTTTTTTGAAATCCACAAAACAAGCATATATTTTTCATTATGTTGATGCACATATTTATCTACTAAGGTTCTCAGTGTGAGGACATGGTCTGCTGTACGATTTTTGGGCAAAAATCCAATCTGAGAATTGTGGAGTATATTATGTGAGTAAACATGCTCAAGGAGTCTTTGGTTTAGGATAGAACAGAACAATTTTCCCAAACAGCTTGAAACACAAATTCCTCGATAATTTGATGGATCACTTTTTTCCTCCTGCCTTATATATTGGTGTAATAAGGCCGCCACACCAAGTTTGAGGCATTGTTCCTAGATTGAGAATTGTATTAAAACGTTTTTGATAATTATACCGGCATCATGTCGTGAAGGCTAGCTTTAATCATTTCATTTTTTATTTTGTCTGAAAAAGACGATTTATCATTTTTTAATCTTTTCGCCGCTACAAGTATTTCATTTTCGGTGATTAAGTAATCCAAAGAGCATAACTGATTTTTCCGACTCTCAAGTTGTTGTAGTTCATTGATTATTGTCTGTTGTGCAGAATTTAAAGGTTCATTTGAATGAAGTGAGTGGAAATGTTGAAGCCAGCATTCCTCTGAGACCAATGGAAGATCATCTTTGTCTTTTCGAGTATCATCCATTGATTTTAAACACTGCCAAAATTTTTTTTGATCCGGGTTTTCAGTGGTTTCTTCTAGTTCGATAATCTTTGAATTGTAGTATTCAGTTCTTTTTTTGCATAATAAGTTTTTGTGTTCCGATAAAACAATATGATACCTCTCTCGCAAATCAATATTTAAAGGATCTCTGTGTTTTTGGTTTGAGAGCTTCCTTAACTCGTGTTTTTTACAGCGACATTCCTTATCAAACCATTTTTTGTTTGATGATGACTTGATCTGTCTACGTTTTTTTCCTAATCTAATCTTTAAACTTCGTTTCGCTGCTGTGATTAGTATGTTTTCTACTTTTTCAAGCGCTGTATTAACATCTTGGATCAGAGTTTCGTCAACTATGTATTCTTGTATGAGCATTTGAAGATCTGCTGAGCGTAAGCTATCTTTGATTTCATCAACTGGATACCCTGTTGTGAACTGAGTACACGCCCAAAAGGCTGCATGCTCCTAACATTTAGTCTTCAACCCTGAGCCTTATTTTACACTTGGATTTCAGCTTACTTTGGCTGCACTGGTTGCCAAGTTTGTTGGGAAATTTGGAACTACATTGCGAAGTTGTCAATTACATTAATTTTGTGGGTTAGCCATTGAACCAAATTGTGAACTTTGAAACTAAGTTGGCAACTTTGTGCCAATGAAGCTTGTAAAGTCTGAAGTAATTTTTTTCTTTCACTATTAATTTTGCAAAGTCAAAACAATTTTTAGCTCTGGGTGGTTTTCTGTAAGATTTAATTGTGGACTAGCTTGTAAGATAAATCTATAAAACTGGCAGTGATCAGATTATTTTCGAGGTGAGATTATGTAACTTGCATGCCACTATTTCAGTTGTGGTTTTGAATTCGACCAACAAAATAAGTATATTACGGTATCTTCCATGTTCACTTTAAATATCTTGCAATCTTTGCTTGTGCCGTTATCTTGTACTTTTACTCTAACAGCTTTTCCCTCACCAGCACTCACTTTCACATTGAAACTTCTAGTTTATATGAACATTGTATTGCTTATTCTTGGTTTTCACATGACGTCATAAAAATTAAAAAAATCTAAAGTATACATCCTACAAAGCTGTTTCTATTATGGTATGTGGATACAAGTGTTATAATCTTTCACAAAAAGTTTCAGGTTTTAACGATGTTTTGCTCCCGATTTACAAAGGTTTTAAATGTGTCACGCAATGCATCACGCTATTTCAAATAAGCCGTGAAAATAAACAAAATTGAATCAGCTGAAAGTTATTGTTTGCATTATAAGTACTTATAAGCCGAGTTAATTAAGCTTATAGCAAATACAATATTTTTGGATGTGATTTTTGGTGTAATTAAGACTTTGAAGTTTTGGCCGCCATCTTTGTGCCCCTGAGTGGGGCACAAAGATGGCCACTCCATACATTTCTTACTAAAAATATCTAATACTCGTTCGCCTATAACTCTTGAACGAAATGCTTTTACGCTTCAAAATTTGGCCAAGATGTGTAGTTTTAAACTCTCTACAATTCCATAAACATTTTGGATTCGAAATCTATTTTTTTTAATGCTTCTGAATTTTGATATGACGTAAGTGAAAGCCAAGAATACTGTAGATAGATTTAGCTTTAGCAAAAAAAAAAAAAAAAAATGGAGCAATATTACAACTTCTGGATAGATGTTTTGAAATACTAAATGTAAACAAAGATCTTGCCCAGTCAATGTCCTTTTGTCTGGCAAACTGATTTTCCAAATAAATACCGGTATTACAAAAAAATGACACACAGTTGAGAAAAATTGTCCTATTTTTAGAAACAGCATCACAGCAACTTTTGAGTTTACCAACTTCTTTACTCTGAGATCGAGAACTTCAAAACTAATTTTGCAATTTGGCTGGCTAACTGACAAATTTTAATTGGCAAATTAGCAAATGAATGTGGTTCCAATTTTCCCAATGAACTTGGCAACTGATGCGGCCAAAGTAAGCTGAAATCCACTGTAGACAAATCATAATATTGGGTTGGAGCTTTATCCTTTCCAGCTCGCTACCAAGATGTTGACAAAAACCATGTTAGAAATAGGAAAAACGTTCGACTGTGAAATTGTCTCTCAATTGGATGTTTCGGTAGCCATTTGTAATTTAACCAGGCAGTTTTATGTATATGTTGTACAGGTAGGTTAAAATTATTTTAAGTTAAAAATATTTTAAACTAGGTTTATTTTCATTTTCCATTGTCCCAAATTCATTAACATAACCTCAGACAAAGGAAAATAAAAATTAACCTAGTTTAAAATAGTTTTAACCTAAAATAATTTTAACCTACGACATATACACCCTCTTTCCATAAACCCAACAGGAGTCTAAACGTATATAAGGAAAGTTTTTGACAGGGGATGTGTGGGTATTAAATATTGCACATTTAATTGAAGGGCTCAGAATAACACTATGCTAAGTGACTTTTTAGGTGTTTTTTTCACTTTGCTTAAAAATGGTTGATTTCTCGTGTACAGGCTTGTTTTGGTGTCGTAAGCATTGCCGAAGTGTCAACTAACGTTAAGGAATTTGACAAATTTTACCTGTAGTAAAGAAGAGTTCTGGCCCTCTAGTGCTTTGACTGTGTACAATCCGACCGTAGTTCCTTCCAAAACTGCAGCTAGAAGTTTCTAAACAACGCCATTACTAAAAGCAGATTGGTTGTGAGAATATGCGACCGCAATACTCCTGACCCGTGCCAATGACCTGAACGAACATAACATTATTTAAGGTGGGCTTATCGATGCGGTTCGCCACTTGCGACAACATGGTTGAACAGCGAACAACTCAGTGGTTGAGTGCTGGTTTAAGCCATGTTAAGGCCCGCTCGGTGATGGAAGGATATCATGAAGTCCGGAAATCCTTAAGTCTCAAGCACCTCTGAAAGAAACGAGTCGTGTTTCTTGTTGTACCTTGTGTCTAAAGCGCCATTTAGCGCTTGTGGTGAAAAATGAACCTTGGTGGACAATATGAGCCGGCGGGAAAGTCTGCAATCGTTTCGGATCAGAAAACGGGCAACGTTGTTTGTTGTGGCTCATTTGCCATTCTGTGCCGTGGTCGAAATGCCCGATATCTGAAGTGCTTCCAGACTTATAATATTTTGCTATAATTTTTGGGGCGGGAACTCCATTTTGGATTTGGCATAGAATTTCCCGACATGCTTTGCGACAGTGGCAGATAGGTCCGCTATCTGAGTGAGAATAAATAAAAACGCTTGACATTCGACATAAAAATGGTTATGCACCCAGCTCTTCAAATGTCTATCTTGATCAGTATTCATAACAGTAATCCCAAGGGGCATGTACTACACAAAGACAACATGCTGCAGTGCTTTGTTTTTTCTTTCAGTTTTATTGATGAAAGGAACAACTTGAGAGATTGATTACTAAAACAATTACCTTGTGCCTTTTTTAAAGTGAAACGGACAACTGTAGTATTTTCCTATTAGGTGAAACGATCAACTTAAGCGATTTAATTAACAGCAGTGAAACCAACAGGTTATGAGTGCCTTAAAAGCAGTGAAGTGAACAACTTAATTGTGCTTTTTTCTTGTTTTTTTTATTAAGTGAAACGAGCAACAAAAGCGGTTTAGCTGTAGTGAAATGAACAACCTGAGAGGATTAAAAGCCACAAAACAAATGGCTTTGCGCTTTTTCCGAGTGAAACGAACAACTTGAGCTGTTTAAAGGCAGTGAAACCAACTTGCGCTTTTTCCGTGTTTTTCCTAACCCTAACGGTAACCGTAACCCTGACCAACTTGCGCATTTTTCAATTGAAACGAACAACTTGAGCAGTTTAACAGCAGTTAAACGAACAGCTTGCAGTTTTATCAAGTGAAATGAACAACTTTAGCATTTAAAAAGTAGTGAAAACAGTAATCTCAAGGGGAATGAAGTACACAAAGACAAAGTGCGGCAGTGTTTGTTTGAGGTTTATTAGCCGACCGCATTTTTGGACCGTTTTTTTTTTCTCTAGAAAATGAAGCACAAAACCAGTGAAAAACATACAGGACAATGTTTATAACATAAAAACAAGTCTGTATGCCAAAAATCAGCTAATTTGGAGAAACTTTTATTTTTTTTCCAAAAAGTCACTTAGCATAGTGTTATTCTGAGCCCTTCAATTAAAATTTTCACTTGCAGATTAGTCTTTCCACTTGATAAAATTTAGACCCAGGTTTAGCTTTCCTTTTATCTTTCACTGCAGGAATGACATCTGTCAAAGAAAGGTTATTTTAAAGTGCCTTGTAATCCACTCGCCCTGTGCACATTCCTGATTGCTCCATGTACTTGTTTAGCAATAATTTTTATGAAACCACCAAGCATGCTCTCTAGATTCTAAGGTAACCATGGGCACAAAGTATTGCCTGAACAAAATGACTTGAATTTCTTGTATTGCAGGATATGCACACATTGTCTGGACAATTGCGCGTACATGTACACGTTAAACATGGATTGGTTTTACATGTACATGTATCTCTTAAGATGCACTGTACTTTGAGGTGTAATGATGTAACAATTAAGCTTCGGCATCATGAACTGATCACTTGTATTTTCAGGAGAGATCATTTGGTTATAAAGTGGAGTTGAAAGGAGAAGAGCAAACCAGCAGAGAGCAATCTAGAAATGAATCAGGAGCTAACAGTGAAGGTAAAAACTTTCAATTGACATTATACAATAACTCTTTAAAAAAAAACGGTGGCTGACCAAATTTCTAAATTTCAGGAATGGGTACTAATAAAAAAAAATTAGGATCAATTTAGATAATACATGTAAGTCAGGGCTCAAAGTTTATTTTTTGGCTTTGGGAGTACTTGTGCTACCCAGTCTCAATAGGCCTTATGCATGATGACATCGCCAGCTCAAAATTCACCAACAAACCTCGTTTGTACAAAATTCTTTGCAAACCTTTGACAAGTACATGTATTGTTTTGAGTGGGTATTCTTTTCAACTTTGTTCCTTTGAGAATACATTGATGAGATTGTCACAGGTTTACACTTCACAAGTGAGGCTTGGGGGTGAAATTAGTTAGTCTGATGTAAACATGCATAAGGCCTATTTGAAGTCACCCAGTTGTAATTTTAGGCAAACATCAAAAGTGTTTGTGTGGTCAGTGGGATTAACTCTTTAAACCCCAAAAGTGACGAGCAGCTGATTTCCCCATTTACTATTGTTCTAGCTCTTCCACCCTCCACACATACACACCCTCATAAACTGACGTGTTAGTATCAGACACAACAAAACAGCAGCTTGTTATGCTGGAGATTAACATAACAGAGGTACAAAGGCCTCCTACATGTACATGTAGCTCTGATCACAAGATACAACATACAAACCAGGGCTGGAAATAATTTTGGGACGTCTACTGGTCAAGATGACCGGCCAAATAAAGTTTAGCTCGGTCATACTTCATTTCTGGCCGGTCAAGTATAACGAATTTAATTTTCCACAAGTACACAATACGACCACCCACCCCACAACCAATGGCTAACTCAGTGGTAAACGTTTGTGGTAGCTTTGCTATAGCAGTAGTAGTTTTACCAGCACTTTCAGGGTTTTCATTAAGAATTGTAGTAGCAGGAGAATAGTGTAAAGTAACAGGAGAATATTATGAAAGAGCGAAGTTAGCTACATATTGCCATCGAAATATAGCCGGAGAATTCTGTGTAGCAGGCGGAGAATTCTCCGATCTCCGATGCCTAATGAAAACCCTGACTTTACAATAACGTTACGATGGCTTTGCGATAACTTTACAGTAGTTTACGGCAACTTTATGATATAACGTTACGGAAACTTTACGATAACGGCTTGGTAGCTTTGCGATGACTATACGGTAGCTTTTCATAACTATAATGTTACAGTAACCGTAACCGTTTACGATAACTTTACAGTAGCTTTCATAACTATACGGTAGTTTTACGGGAACTTTACAATAACGTTACGGTACCTTTGCTATAACTTTACGGTAGTTTCACGGGGACGTTACAGTAAATCTAACGTTACGGTAGCCGCTTTGCGATAATTTTACGGTAGCTTTCGTAAAAATAGGGTAGTTTTACGGGAACTTTACAATAACGTTACAGTACCTTTGCTATAACTTTACGGCAGGCTTTACGGTAGTTTCACGGGGACGTTACAGTAAATCTGACGTTACGGTAGGCGCTTTCAGGGATGGAAATAACGGCCGGTGATCGGTAATTACCGATCAAATTTGCCAGCCAAAAATGAAATAAAATAATAAAATTTCACAAGAATCAAATAAAATTTTATCTGGACATTGGACAAAGCTTTTATGGGTGTTGTGGCTCTTAAAAGAGCCGTTGTAAATGGAAAAATGCGCAGTCAATGTCTCAAATTCAGTTTCTCCTCAAATTCATCCATTTTCACCAGCATGTTCATGGTATTTGCCTCCCATGAAAGATAGCAGTCGAAGACAGACAAGAGATCTTGGGAGCCATGGGCCGGCAAACTTTCTAATGTTTCTATTAGCTGAGTTTCCATTTCCTTCAGGTTTTGTAGTAAATCAAGACGTTGATTGTTGATAAAGTCCTCGAAGTTATCCATAATGGAATTGGCGGCGCATTCGAACAACTCTGGCATACGTAACTAAAAGCGCTGTGCAACTTGTCCTGCAGATACTCATTCAGTAGAGGGGGGTTTCAAAATTGAGGTTGTGGAATGATATTGACTTGCTTGAGAGAGGATTTTTGTGATTTACAAGCACTTTATTGTAAGCTGTTTTCAATCACTCAATACTCAATCACTCTAGTATTGTCAATAAAAGCAGACTCACTGAGAGATGGAGACGACACAATTTATTGTACAAAGTACTGTAACTTTATTGATGACGGTTGACCCAAATTTCTCTAAATAATTATCAATATAACAATAATTGGTGGTTAGGGGGTGGTTGTCGTGGATAAGGGGGACTGGGCGGCAACCAATGCTGAGCCCCCCCCCCCCCCCCCCGGACTTGGGGGGAGGGGAGGGGTGGGGGGTCATGATCATTTACACCCACGCAAAAAATCACCTATCAATCTGTTTTCCCATATTTCCATCCCTGGCTTTGCGACAATTTACGTAGCTTTCGTAACTATACGGTAGTTTTACGGGAACTTTACGATAACGTTACAGTAACCCGTAACCGTTTACGATAACTTTACAGTAGCTTTCATAACTATACGGTACAGTAGTTTTAAGGGAATTTTACAATAACGTTACGGTGCCTTTGCTATAACTTTACGGTAGTTTCGAGGGGAAATTACGGTTGATCTAACGTTGCAGCAGCCGCTTTGCGATAATTTTACGGTAGCTTTCGTAACTATAGGGTAGTTTTACGGGAACTTTACAATAACGTTACGGTACCTTTGCTATAACTTTACGGTAGTTTCACGGGGACGTTACGGTAAATCTAACTTTACGGTAGCCGCTTTGCGATAATTTTACGGTAGCTTTACGGTTTACTTTAAGATAACTCTAGGATAACTGCGATATTTATTAAAGTCATAGTGCATAAGTTTTGAAAGGATCACTATGGATGTGACCGGTCAACATGACCAGCAAGACGAACGTTTGACCGGTCAAAGCCCCAATCAGGCCGGACATTGTCTGTTGACCGGCCGTTATTTCCACCCCTGCAAACACAGAATAAACTCTAGGAACTTTACAATATTGGAAGAAGAGAGAGACAGAGACAGAAAGAATGGTATCCTCAAAAACAGGTGACTGAAGAAACACTATCTCACAAGTCATGCTAATAGCAGAGCTGAGAAAATAACTGATTCTATCATTTTAGCAGCAACCGTTTACTTATCAGGGATTACAGCACTTTAGATATTACAAAACTAGCACACAGACTACAGCATAAATAAAATAATTTCTAAATGGCTCTGGTAAGCATGAAATCCTCCTGTCAGTATCACAGGTAGATGTTTTTCCCTACCATGGCTACCAGTACGTTACATTCAAAGTACATGATTGTATCAACAACATTGAGCACAACAGGCCACAGTGTTACAGCCTTTAAAATTTTGATCTAAAAGAAAATAAATCTAGAAAAAAGTGTACATTTTCCTGTTTCAATTTTTCTCAGTGCTGGAAATCCCTTTCTCAAACTCATTAATAATTCATGACGAAAATACAAAGGAAATTAATGTTTAATGAGTGTTTGGAAATCAGTTCAAACACTCCTCATTTTTGCATCCTTAATTTCTCCTCCTAAAATCATTTTGTTTGAGAAGTAATATCAAACATTCGACACAGTATTTCATCAGATTTCCAAACACCTTGAAGTGGGTTAAAAAAAACTCGGCTGCGCCTCGTTTTTCAACCCACTTCGCGGTGTTTGGAAATCTGATGAAACACTGTGTCTCATGTTTGATATATTACATAAAATAGTTTATACAAATGTATACATGTAATAAAGACTGTAAATTACTGCATCTAACCACACTAAGACACTATACAATTACAACCAAACTGATAGACATACGTATACATTCATGTATGTGTAGCTGACTGACTTGAGCATCTGAGAGTTCATTTTTAACTTATGAATATGCAAGGAGTGGAATGAGTTATAGCAGACAGGGACAAACAATATGCAAATTTTCACTTCTTCCTTCCATCTATCATAATTATGTAAACTTTTTTTTTTGGTAATTCCGCTGATCAGTGCATACAATCATGTAAGGCTAGTGCATATTTTGCCTGTTCCAAATGGTTTGAATATTAATAGTAAGCTTGTTTTCAGCAAGCATATCTTGGAAATCTGTAAAAAAAAAAGTGAGCAATCAGATTGCGGTCCTTTCTTGATTCAGGAATATTTTATCTTCAGAAATAAGATGTAAACTTTACAAAGCATTTATAATCCCTTATTTTAAATACTGTTCCACTGTCTGGAATTTTTGTGATTCACAAAACCGTGACAAGATTGAGTTGCCAAATAAAAGAGCTCTTAGGGCTGTTTACAACAATCACTCATCAAACTATGAAGAGCAAGAGGCTACACCACAGGGAATCCAAACGCTGTATTAGCCATAACATAATCATTGTTATTCACCTGTGTTCCCGTGTCTTTTTGAGTTGTTTTGGAAGTGATTTGAATCAGAGCAAAGACGGTTCACCTTACACTTTTCAAGTATTATCTTGTCTGCCGCTTCATAAAATAATATAATACGAGGCGCCTACAGTATTACATCTCAAGTTTCCATTATTGTTAACTATTAACTCTCCTCGGGGAAGAGAAAGAAGAGAAGAGAACAAGGGATGAAACTAAAATGAGGGCAGTTTTAGTTTGAAGCATAATTTTTTTGTTACTGAACAAAATCAGCTAGAACTTCACACCTTGATTAATCAAAGGTTGAATAATCATGTGAGGCATGATTTGTTTGTTTGGACGCCTGTTTTCCTGCTTAGATTTGGGTTGTTTTTGGAAGCGGCTTTTCGTCAGATCTGTGACTACACTTGACTTGACTGGAAGTGATTTTATACTTCTGAGCATGTGCTTCATCAAAGTGGTTCTATTGTTCTCGTGACAGACTCTTTTGTATTCCTTTGAGAGCTGCACCTGTCGGAAATATAAAACAGAACATACCACGTGGAATACCTGGTCTTTGCGCGAGATAAATCTACCTCTTATGTATCAATGTTTGATCTAGACTGTTTGTATAAATACAGTGCCTTCTTTAATGGAGGTTGGTTTTGATGCAGAAATATTGAAAGAAGAAGAAGGAAATGAAACATCGTCACATCGAAGATGTAAGCACAAAAAAAATGATAATAATAATAAGCGACATCCATTTCTGCTATTTAGAGCCTTTAAGCCAAAATTCAAATTTTAAATGAACCAATTTGTAACAGGCAAAGGGAGAATTATTCACTGATTTTTTTTTCTATAATCCCGGACGGGACCAAAAGCTGAGCGAGCGATTCCTTGGCTAAAATATGTTATGGTTGTCCACATAAATTTGTATTCTTACCTGTATGTGGAAAACAACCGAGCAAAACAAAATGGAAATATTATTTTACTCACTCTAAACAACATTAAAATTGCCTGGCACTGGAACTTGATTTGAGCGAAAAATGCTTGTCACGGAAATTCCAGTCAAAGGCTGGTCACCTCAACAGTAGTCGCAGATTCTACGAACGCTCTCAGTGAGTTTCACCTCTTGTTCTCTTCCCTCTTCTCATGGCTGTTAAATTGAAACCCGAGATTCTCCCCGAGGAGGGTTAATAGTTAAAGGTAATGGAACTTGAGTTAATAATAATGGAAACTTGAGATGCAATAGGCACATTGTATTTACGAAGCGGCAGACAAGATAATATTTGAAACGTGTAAGGTCAACCGTCTTCGCTCTGATTCAAATCACTTCCAAAACAACTCAAAAAGACACAGGAAGACAGGTGAATAAAAATGATTATGTTATGGCTAATACATCGTTTGGGTTCCCTGTGGCTACACTTTTTTTTATTGCTGTGTTACACTGCTCATTACATGTTTTAGCTATAACACTAATACAGTGCTTACGATATGCTTACATTTCACACTTATAACATATTAACACTACAGACTACACTTATTTATTAATAGTACAGTTATTAATTCGTAATAAAAACAATTAAAATTAATAACGTTCGCAGAAACGCATATACACACGTTAAATACATTCGTTAATTATGACACCTTATAGAAGATATTTTACAGTTTTCTTTCAAACTATATATCATATACATTAAATTGTCCACTTCAAAAATGTTTGTAGCTAATGGAAACACAAAGTTATTAAAAATTAACAAGTTTAGATACATATTAATACATGGTATGGGAAAAAAATAAAGAAAAGTAAATAGACTGTTCTCGAAGGCCACCAGACTCACATAGCTAAGAAAAACTACAGATTACTGTCGCGAATAAAGGCTCCCCACTTCCTGTTGAATTTATTTAGGGTCCCATTTTTAAGAGCATAACGCTTCTCAACATCCAAACATAAGTGAATATTTTGAATATAAAGTTCTCGGAATGGGATAGAGTGCATTGATTTAGACCAATATATGTGGTATCTAGCAATAAGGAGAAAGTGGTGTAAGAGAAGGTTTGAAGTATTTTCAACTAAGCCCAAGCAAACAAGAAATGAGAAGTTTTCGGTTGAGAAGCAAGGATAGCTATAAATCCAATCTTTAACTTCGTTCCAAAAGCTGTGTACATTTGGACGTTCCCAAAACAAGTGAAGAAGAGTTTCTGAATTTTTCTTGCAGAAGGAACAAAGGTCACTTTGTATAACACCAATTTTAAACAAATAAATATCGGTGGCTATTCTTCTATGGAGGAGTTTGAATTGGAAGTTTTGCAATTTTGTTTCCCGAGTACATAGAAAGGGCAAGTTATATGATTTACACCAATCTTTTTTATCAAGATCATACTGTTTAGAGTCCGAGAGCCATTTGGTTTGGCTTTCAATTGGAAGTGAAGCTTTTCGTTTCACGAGTATTTTTTGCTGATTTGCAGAATTCCGATGACATCATCAAATTTTTGGTGCCATCGTCAGAGTTCAGCGTTGGGTGGCGAGCACAGACGTTTTTCAAAACAGAAATTGCACAAACAACACTACAATATTGGAGAAAATTTGTTTTTACAGAATACTTTTTCTTAAAGGTATCAAAAGTTAAAAATTTGGAATCCTTATCAAGAAGGTGGTCGACAGTACGAATACCTGCTAAAAACCAGTTTCTATAGTAGAAGGGTTTATTGTTAATGCGTATAAGAGAGTTATACCAGATTGGCATTTGAGAAAAGTTGTTCGGTTCTTTTATAAAGCTGAGATTTGACCAGATTTCAATAATTTTTTTTTAGAAAAGGGGTCCTCTAGTTGCAAAAAGGGAATGTCATCTATTTTAAGGTTACCTGTAAAGATTAGTTCGGCAGTGTGCTCCGCTAAAAAGAAGTTCAAAAACAATTTCCATTTTCCTTTATTTTCCTGATCTAGATATTTTTGAATCCATTTTGCCTTTAGGGCTTGGTTAAAGCTCTGAATGTCCAACATTTTTAGACCCCCCTCAGAATAATCATTAATCATTTGTGTTCTTTTAATTTTATCACTTTGTCCATTCCACAAAAACTTGTACAATAGACTCTTTATGTCCTTAAGGAATTCGTGTGACGTAGGCAGTGGAGACATGATATATACTAGCTGCGAGGCAAGCAGGCTCTTAATAACTACAATTTTACCGAGGAGGGTTAGCCTTCTAAACTGCCAGTTTTCAATTAAGTTGGAGATTTTTTCTTTCTTTTCTCGATAGTTCAGTGTTACGGATTCTTCTTTAATAGTGGAGAACCAGACACCCAGTGCTCTAACTTTATTGACGGCCCAAGTGATGTTCTGATAGGCAACTATAATCCTTTTTTGAAGACGTAGTGAACCAATCCAAAGAGCTTCTGTCTTTTCATAATTGACTTTTAATCCCGAAATTTCTGCGAATGAATCAAGCAAAACAAAGGACTGTTGCATCGACATGTCTGAACCATTGAGTATTAAAGTGGTATCATCAGTGTATTGACTAACTTTACACTCTTCATCTAGGATGCCAATTCCCTTGATTTGCTTGTGGTTTCTAATCGCAGTACCTAAAATCTCAACACATAAAACAAAAAGGTATGGGGACAGAGGGCATCCCTGTCTAACTCCTCTTCCGAGATGGAAAAATTCCGATGCCCACCCATTGTTTTGAATACTGCTACTTATATCTGTATAGAACAATTTAATCCAAGAGATAACGGAAGAGCTAAAGTTGTAAAAAGCGAGTGTTTTCTCGATGAAAGACCATTCTAGAGAGTCAAATGCTTTTTCGAAATCAACAAAGAGTAACAGACCAGGAATATTCTGCAGTTCTGTATAGCTTATTATACTATTAAGTAACCTAATGTTCTCACTGATTGTCCTTTAAGGAAGCCTGTTTGGTCATTGTTGATTATTTCTGGTAGAACTCTTTTTAATCTAGCAGCTATAGCTTTAGCCGCTATTTTGTAATCGGTATTCAAGAGACTTATAGGTCTCCAGTTTTTCAAAAATTGTTGAGGTTTGTTTTTCTTTGTTATCAGTGTTATCAGCCCTCTTCGTTGTGAGATGGAAAGATAACCTTTAGAGAAAGACAAGTTTAAGGAAGTTAGCAAATATGAAGAAACATCGTTCCAAAAGACTTTGTAGAATTCTGCCGGAATGCCATCCGTCCCAGGAGACTTACCCACTTTCATTGTCTTGAGACTCTCTAAGCACTCAGCTAATGTTAGGGGACCTTCACATGACATTTTCTGATTATAGCTTAGCTTAAAATCATTCACATCGGAAAAAAGGGTATTTTCGCATTCGTTGGAAAAATTATAACCTATTCTGGAGGTGTAAAGAGACTCGTAAAATTTTTTTGCTTCCATTAGAATTTCCGGATCTGTTGAAATATTTGTATTGCTCTCAGTTTTTAGATTCCTTATAGTTTTACTGTTAAAATGTCGCTTTTCCAGGCTATGGAAGTATTTTGTATTCCTTTCACCATCATTGTACCATTTCACTTTAGATCTTATAATGGCCCCTTGGGTTTTGTAGCCAATTATCTCCTCTAATTATTGCTTCTTTATTCTTAATTCAGTGTGTAAGGTTTTTTCATTTGTTTCTGATAAATTTCTTTCGTCGAGTTTTTTTTCAATAGTTACAATTTCTTCCTCTAAAGAAAGCTCCTTTTGTTTGAGGTGTAGCTTTTTTGCTGAAGCGTATCTGATCGAAGCTGCTCTGATTTGCATCTTAATTACGTCCCACAATAATATTGCATCAACTTCATTGTGATCCTTATATTCCTTTGAGACGTCGATTATAGTTTTCTTAATTAAAGTGACATAGTCGGTTTTGGTAAGGAGGTGCGTGTTTAATTTCCAAAAACCTGGTCCTCTGGGATTAATTGTAGTGCTTATACAAACTGTAATCATTGAATGGTCGGTCCGGAAACCGGGTAAGATTTCAGCTTCGAGAACTTTTGGACATAAGGTTTCGGAGATTAAAAAATAATCTAAATGGCATTGAATTTTCGGTTTGTTCCTTCTCCACGTAAAACGCGTAGCGTCTGGATTGAGTGCTCGCCAAATGTCCATTAATTCAAATTTTTCTTTTAGATGTTCAACTTCGTCTCTAGATTTCCAATGTGTGGTGGGGACGCCACCTTTTTTATCTTTGTGGACATCATAAACTAAGTTAAAGTCACCGCCAAAAATTAGAAAGTCGCACTCAAAAGAAGTCAGCCTTTCACTCACTTTTTTAAAGAAAGTAGCCCTGTCTTGATTAGGCGCGTAAACGTTCACAAGCGTCAAGATTTCGCCTTTTGTCTCAATGTCAGCGATAATAAATCTTCCCTCAGGATCGGTAAAGGATCTCAGAATATTAAAATGAAAACTGTTGTTAAAAAGTATACCCACGCCAGCTCTAGAACTCGAAAAGTTGGTAAACATTGTTAAGTATCCCCATTCAGAACGCCAAATGGCTTCGGAGTCACTTATACTATGGGTTTCTTGTAGAAAGTGTATAGAAAATTTTTTCTTCCTTAACCAAAGAAAAGTTTCCCTTCTCTTTGAATTGTTGGACAGGCCTCTCACGTTTAGGGAGCACACTACTAGATCATCACTATGCGTTGAAGTTCGCAACATATTGGAAAGTAGGTGTTGCAATTCCTTTGTGAGAGGTGCCTAGAGAACAGCTACCGGTACCTAACAACTGAGGTGTGTCATAGCAATTAGGGCTAAACATAATTAAGCGACAAATTATACACAGAGAAAAACATATCAAACAGAAAGGACACAAACACATAGATACAAGAAAAAAAAATAATAATAAAACAAAGATATTGGGCAGTTTTCCTTCGGGTTTTGGCTTTCTTACCAGTACTTACAATATCTAGTTTCGGCTTTCCTAAGCTCCAAGATGGAGGCCCAGTAATTTAAATTTGCATCATTGACATAAAGGAACATTATGATAACAAGGATACTACTCTATTGTTTGTCCTGGAGCGATGTAATTTCCGTTGACGAACAGTTTATCAGGTTGTGCTTTGCTAAAATAAGCGTTAAAACCTTTTTCCTTGGCTTCTTGAAGTTTCTTTCATTGGCCTTTTCGTGACTCGTATAGTTCTTTCGGGATATCATTAAATACATGGTAGTTCTTCTCCTTTAGGTGTTTACGCGCTTGATCCATCACTAGTTGTTTGTCGGCAAAGCAGAGGAATCTTGCTGTAATTGGACGTGGCTTTGAACTGTTTGGTTTTCCAAGGCGGTTAACTCTTTGGAATTCGATTGTATCGCCTGGCCTGTCAATCTTGAGTTGTTCTGCTAGAAAGTTAAATACAACCTCTTTGGTGTTTTCAGTTGGCGAGCGAGGGCCATTGTTGATCTCATTAGCACCGTTAAAAGGATCGATATTTTCTGGTATTCCCACAAACTTGACATTAATTTTTTTCTCGCCTGGAGTAGGTCTCCATATATAGAATCTGTTTCCTTAACTGTTTAATTTTGTTTTCGGCCTTTTAAGTATCGCGTTTGATGTCAGAGATGTCCTCGTCATTAAAGTTTACACTTTCCTCAATTTCTTTGACAGACTTGTCCAATTTTTGGGTCTTTTCTTTTAGAACGTGGACTTCCAAGTCAATTCTACTGACAGTCGCTTCGATACTGGCAATTGACGTGTATACCTGGTTCAGACGGTTTTCAATTACATCCAGCTTTTCCAATTTCTTTAACAGTCTCCATTTTCCTTCCCAGATCTTCGGCCATTTCTAAGTCTTCGAAGACTTCGTCGTCAGTTTCGGCTGTGAAACTCTAAGACGCGTTGATTTAAGTTACCAATTTTTCTGTACTCACTTTTAATATTTAATTTATTGATTTCCGATCAAATCCACACTCGTCTATTTAATACTTTCCAAGCAGTGAATTATTTCTGTTACATTTGAAAAGACTGCTTAAAGAAATAGGCAGTCAAGGACTGCATGTGGCCCACATGCTGTAATTAAAAAGAAAATCGATAATCAATATAAAGATTGAATTAGTATTCCTGTGTTACTAAATCTCATGCAACCTGTGTAAAATGGGTTGTTCCAGAAAAAAATCCCCCCCCCCCCCCCCGCGCAACGGATGAAAGATTTTTTTACCCCTCCCCTGCCCGGATTTCCTGGCCAGGCAGACCAATCAATTAAATCAATCAATCAATTAACTTTATTTAAACACGGTAAAATGGCTCAGTAAAACTGTTTTTCAGACATGCCGTGCACTTAAATATAATCTAATCTAAATGATAACAAAAATATGTAATATATATATATATATATATATATATATATATATATATATATATATATATATATATATATATATATATATAATGGCAAAACTGTTACACTATACTGGTTTAAATAATACTAATAAGATTAATAATAATAAAAAACACTATCTTACATCATAATATCCTCTATAAACACATAAAAATTACAATCATAGATGTTATAGAACCAGATTCTATAACCCACCCTCATACCTTGATTTTTAACCCAGATACCCCCTCCTGCCCAGATTGCCATTAACTTTTTGTAGGCCCTAAATAAACAGGAAATTGCATTCAGGAGATCTGGGATTTTTTTAAAGTTTTCAAGTCTTTGGTGATAATTGCTATGAATTGGTCAAACATTTTGTAAATAAAAGTGACGCATTCACTAAAATCTCTTTGTGATTTTAAGACCAAATTGAAGTGAAATGTTTCCATAACTTAAAGCTGGTTCTTTAAAAAAGTGCTTTGATTTTGCCATCTATCATAAGTTTTTTCCAGGCTTCACAGTTTCTTCAAAGTGTTGTCGCAAATACACAATTTTGTTTTATGCAAATTTCACGTGAAATGTAATTTGATAACAAATTGTTTTTATATGACCACTGAATCCAAAATACATTTTCTATAAAAGGTCGAAACTTTTGAATGAAACTCATATTTCCTTGAATGAAAATGTCTTTCCTTTGATTAAAAGAGTCAAACACGTATCAGAATTCAGTGATTTTCTGTTCCTGGAAGTCTTGGCGATTTATTGTATCCTAATTACAAGGTGGAACTGGCTAGTGTCTGTAATATAATTCAATTCAGCAACCTATTTTTATTATGCTTTCTAAAATTGCCGACTTTTCCTGTGTAATAGAATGCCAATCTTATCCGGAAAGATGATTCGCATAATGCTTTCGCTAATCAAAAAAGCAGTTCTGAATGTTCAAAGGTACAGAAATGAAATGCTGGCGGCATTTGAATCATGAGTTCAGATAGCTCATGGTCTCCAAACAAACACTTCAATTCACAGCTTGATTTTTCACTAAAACCTTTTTCTAAACCAGGAAAACACCTAAAATAATCTTCGAAAACAATACTTGGCCACATTTGGTGAAAGCTGTGCTTGGTAAAGCAGTAAAAAGAACGAGAAAGCTTCATTTACCTTTCCCATGGATCCAAAGCGTACACGTGCAAACAGAACTGCCTTGACAATCAAGTCGACCAATCCAAAGCTATCAGAACTGTTTCATCATATAGCCATCGGGTGAACTCGGCACAACTTTGCACTTCGGAAAGTCGGACTTACTTACACAGATGACAACAAAATAAAAAAACAAGTAACCACAAAAAGCAATAAAGTCAGTAAAAATCGACATTGATATGGCATGCATTCCACAGTCCATAATCCACAGAAGTCCAGTCCTGAAGTCCAAATTTTTTATTAAATCTGATGGGCTGAAGTAACGACGCTGTTTTGCTGTGTGTTTCTATTTTTCTTTCTTTAAAAAAAGTCTTGAAATTACTCACCACAGGCAGCGAGGACTGCTCCGACACAGGCATTGTAAAGAATCAGTAGTAAAAAGGAGAATAAATTGACAATGTGCTTACCAGTGGGAGAGATCAATGTTTGGCATTTTTGACTCAGAAGAACTCTGATTAAAAATAGCTCTTAGTTTTTCAGAATCGTGACAAATTCGGCCTCAAGTTGTATGCTGTGTATAAAAGCAACGTTCACCTCAATGGGAGAAATAAAGGACTGACTTATCCACCAATAAGACCAAATCACGGAAAATGTTTGTCATGCGCATGCGTGAGAAACAGGCTTTTAGCGAGAAATTGAAAAGTGCGCATCCTCAAGATATTTTCCATCATAAATTTTTAAAGGATTAGGTGCAATTTTCATGAATTTCTTCAAAAAGTGGGCGTCCAGAGGACGCCTTGACACCCTGCTGGCTAAAAGCTTGGTGAGAAACATTTGTCTTATATTTCAATGTACCATAAGAGAAGAAGCAATTTATATTTTAATATTTTAAACAAGATAAGAAGACTTCCGACATGGAGAAGAGTTACTCCTTTCATTCAGTCATCGTACCTGCAAACCACATTACTATTGAATGTTTTAAATGAAGGCCGTACCACAATGAAGCCAGTCATTCTTGCGAGTATAATAATGATATATGTGACGTGAACATTACTAATGTGAGTAGGGTTGAAGGAGATGCTGTCGTGACACTTCAGTATTGATGTTTTGCTGGAAGTGAGAGAAGCCGGAAGTCACTAAACCGGAAGTGTAAAGGGCAAAGCTATGAACCAGAAATGCACAATTTAAAATATGCATGAATAAATGTGCATGCAAAATCGTGACGCACACAAAAAAAAGAATAATAATAAAAATAAAATAAATAAAAACTGAGCCCATTACTTTATAACTCATGCTGTAGCTACTTGCATGAGTAATTATTTGATAGGATCAACCTAGTAACTCTGAATGACAAACGGATACAGGATATGCTGTTGACTGCATTCAACATTTTATAATTATGTCATGGATATGCCAAGGTACTTGTCTTGTCTGCTTTTTTTTTTCAGTTTAAGTTTTTTTTTATTTTATTATTTTTGTCACTTTACTTACACTAATTACAGTACTAAAAAGATTACATTGATCTCAGCACTTACTTACACAATCGCCTCACGCAAAAAATGACAATCACTACTTTACACTACATTACACCACTTACAAAAAAAAAATAATAATAATAATATAATTATATAAAAAAAAACACTGGGCCTGGTCACAATGCCGTGCGGACGTGATTACTAAGACTCCGTTCGAAATGGATATTTTCTCGCCTAAATAAGTAATTACAGTAGCACTTTCGATCGAGAAACTGGCTACAAGAAAGTAAGAACATCTCTCGTGACAGGAGCATATTTTTCTACGTCCATATGGGTAAAAAAACGTCCTAAAGGATCGAGCTCATCCGTAGACGAAGAAGAAGACATGGCCGCCTCGAACTACAAATCTCTAAGACTTTCTGTAGATTGCCTAAACAAAACGATGACAGACGGCTTCACAAACATTCATGCTGCTATTGATAACCTTCGTCTTGAATTTAAGACTGAAATAGATGGAATTAAAAGTACAATTAAGGATATAGAAAAAAGCCTGGAGAGCACACAAGAAGAGGTCGAAGGAGTAAAGGAGAACATGAACAAAGCGACCAAAGATCTTTCAAAGAGCACCGAAACATTGAGCGCAAAGATTGTGGAACTCGAAACCCAGCTCAAGAAACAGATGGAAAATAACATCAGACTCGAACAGTACACGAGAAGAGAAAACCTCCAATTCAACAACATACAGGAAGCGGAGCAAGAAGACTGTAAATCAGTTATTCAGGGTATTATTCAGCAGATGGAGATAGACTCCTCCACAATAAGATACCATGCTGTACATCGTCGGAAAAAGGTTGGAAGGAAGGCACAGACCAATAATTGCGCGATTTGTGAGTCGCGAGGACAGGGAGCTTGTGTGGTCCAAACGAGGTAAGATTAAACAATTACATGAACACGAAGATGCTTACAGAGGACTACGCCCGGGCGATACAAGAAGAACGGAACATTTTAATCAAAGCTATGATGAAAGCTCGTAATGAACTAAGTCTGGACAACGTTAGAGTGGTAGGACGCTTTCTTTTAATGAACAACGAAAAATACGATTGTAAAACAATTCCAGATAACTTAAAATAAGTTATGTTTGACTAGTTGAGAAACCGCCTAAATTAAAACATATATTAGTTTATGTAAATTACTGGATCGGTTGTGTGCAAATCTAGTTTTTTAACGAGAAAAATCCATTAGGTGTGACGTCTAGGTGACGCTTTTGACTCTTGAACACCTGTAAACCCTTAAGGGGAAACGGCCCAACAATAGCAAATTTTAATTGTGTTTTGTATGTGCTGTTTTCTTTCTATGTGTACAGTTCAATTTGTGTTCATCTTATTGCTAGCTACTTTCGTCAATTTGCACAACTACATGGCTTTAGGAAATTCGATCTTTTTAAACAAAAATGAATCTTCAAATAGCTTCTCTTAATGTACGGGGCATAGGAGACAAACAAAAAAGGAGAGAAATGTTTAATTGGCTCAAAGCAAAGAATATTTCTATCTACTTTCTTCAAGAAGTACACTGCATTGAGAATACAACCACTATTTGGAAGGCGGAATGGGGTTACAAGACTCTCTTTAGTTGTTGTTCCAGTGCTAAAGGGGAGTCGCTCTCCTTTTTAACAACAATTTGCATTTGAAATTGAACAGATTTTTCTGGATACAAATGGTAGATTCATTATTTGTGATAATAAAACAGAAGGAAAATACATCACATTAGCCACTTTATATGCTCCCAATAATGATGAACCAATTTTTTTTCAAGATTTCTTTGACCATCTACTTGATTTTTGATGTGAGGATCTAATAATTGGTGGAGATTTTAAACTAGTTCTAGATCTTGATAAAGACAAAAAGAGTGGCCGCTTTAAAACACATACAAACTCAGTTAAAATATTGCAGAAATTCATGACTGTCAGAAATTCATGAACTGACTTTGACAGATGCTTGGAGGGTTTTAAACCCAGATAAAAGGAGATATACTTGGCGTCGAAGAAATCCTGAAATACACTGCAGATTGGATTTTTTTCTTGTAAGCCAAAACGTGATGTGTAATGTAACACGTGCTGATATCTTGGCAGGGGATAAAACGGACCATTCCCTGATAGTTATTGACACAGCTATACACTCAAACCAAAGGGGACCGGGCTTCTGGAAACTAAATACTTCATTTCTTACAGACCTTAATTACGCGAATCAAATTCGAACAACAATTAAAGAAGTTAAGACTGAATATGAACGGGATGACGATGTAAACCCAGCTTTGCTGTGGGAAATGATAAAACTAAAATTTAGAGAACAGACTTTAAAATATGCCAAAAATAAAAAAGCGAAAATACTAAAAATGGAAGACGAATTAGAAAAACGCATTAATCTGTTACAAAACGTGATTGATTTCAATGGCACCGGAGAACAGGAAAAATTGGATGCTACTAAAGAACAGGAGCTCAAAAAGGCAGAACTGGAGAGAATAATAGAGTATAGAATGAATGGTGCGATTTTGAGGGCAAAATGCAGATGGCATAATGAGGGCGAAAAAAATACAAAATATTTTCTAAATCTCGAGAAAAGGCACTATAAGAATGGCGTTATGAAAATGAATTTGTCACCTCAGACAAAGCGATTTTAAGCGAATGTGAAACATTCTATAAGAACCTCTATAGTTCTCAATTGGATGCCAGTCGCAATGACTTTCAGAATGATAATTTTATCTTTGTCGATACAAATACAAAAGTTCTAGACACCAGGGAAAGACAAACATGTGAAGGCTTTATAACCAAGCAAGAATGCCTGCAAGCACTAAAAGACATGGAACCAAATAAAACTCCGGGGTCGGATGGCCTACCTGCAGAATTTTACAAGATTTTTTGGAACGATATCTCTGATTATCTGATAAACTCAATTAACCACGCATTTGGTATTGGACAGCTTTCGGTGACTCAAAGACGAGGAATAATTAAACTAATACCGAAAAAAGATGCAGAAACCAATCTCATTAAAAACTGGCGTCCAATAACGTTGTTAAACTGCGATTATAAAATAGCAGCCAAGGCTATTGCAAACCGAATTAAAAACGTTCTACCAAACATGATTAATAGTGACCAGATGGGATTTATCAAGGGCAGATTTATCGGAGAAAACATTAGATTAATTGATGGGGTAATACAATTTGCAGCTGCCAAAAATATTTCAGGACTACTACTTTTTTTAGACTTTGAAAAGGCTTTTGACACTGTAGAGTGGACTTTCATACAGAGAACCTTTAAGCACTTTAACTTCGGCCCGTCAATTATTAATTGGATCAACACCTTTTATAATAACATTGAAAGTTGCGTCCTAAACAATGGTTGGTCGACGCATTTTTTTAAACCCCAAAGGGGAGTAAGGCAAGGCTGCCCCCTTTCGCCCTATTTGTTTACTTTTTGCGTTGAGATATTAGCTGAAAGAATACGAAATAACAAAGACATCAAGGGCATCTTTGTGCATGGAAACGAAATCAAAATCAGCCAGTATGCGGATGACACCACTTTTATTTTAGATGGCACAAAAAAATCTTTAACTTCCTCGCTTCAGGTATTGGATGATTTTAAGACAATATCTGGCCTAAAACTAAACAATAGAAAAACTGAAGTACTCTGGATTGGAGCCAATGCCGGAAGAAAAGACATACTTTGCCTGGAAAAAGATTTACAATGGGTCACAGACAAAGTGAAGGCCTTAGGTGTGTGGTTTTTGACCAATTCTGAAGTAAGTCTGGAGATAAACTATTCTGAAAAACTAACCAAAATTAACAATAGCCTGGGCTGCTGGGAATACCGGCGACTGAGCTTACTCGGAAAGATTACAGTATTAAAGTGTCTGATAGCCTCTCAACTTGTTTACATCTTGTCGCCCTTACCAACAAATCATCGCGTTTTAAAAGAAATCAACAATATATTCTTTAAGTTTTTATTGGATGGTAGGGGGGACAGGGTCAAACGAGATGTTATTATAGGCAATTATTCAGATGGTGGATTAAAGATGATAGACTTGTATTCCTTTAACAAAGCACTATAATCTACCTGGGTAAAAAAATACCTTGATCCAGAGAACCATGGTAAGTGGAAATAGTTTTTTGACTATGAATTGCACAAATTTGGTGGCCAGGCTATTTTCAGAGGAAACCTTAACAAAGACGACATGTTTAAATTTACAACTAGTATCTTGGACAATTTTTTGGCCGAAATTTTGAATTTTTGGTCGGAATTAAGTTATGATTCGGACGCGAACTCAATTGACCACTTTCTATCAACAAGCTTATGGTATAATTCCTTGATAAGAATCGGAAATAGACCTGTATATTACAAGTACTGGTTTTCTAAAGGTGTCCAAAATGTCGCGCATATAATGAAAGATTCCAACACCTACCTCTCACTCCAAGAATTAAAAGATCGTTTCAATATTCAAACAAATTTTCTTACTTTCCATAGTCTAATATGTGTAGTGAAAGCTTTAGAGAAAACAAATAAAGATCGTCTTTTAGATAGGAACACCAAGTCCGAAAGTTTTCTTGAACGCTTTGTTAAGTCTAATAAGGCAAATAGAGTAGTCTATGAAAAACTTATTGATCTAAAGCAGCAACCCCCTTACCGTAGTCAAAACAAATGGTGTGCGGATTGCGAGGTAGAAAATATGGAAACAATTGATTGGAAGTCAGTATACCAACTGTATTTCAACTGTACCAAAATAACTAAACTAAATGCTTTTCAATTCAAACTACTTCATAGAAGACTGGCAACAAATGATTTCTTGAAGAAAATAGGAATAAAAAAGAATGACATGTGTACTTTCTGTAGAAGTGAGGTGGAGAGTCTAATCCACCTTTTCTGGTCTTGCAATGTGACGTCACGCTTTTGGCAAAGTTTTAAGCATTGGCTCACCACTGACAAAGGCATCGCAGATATAGAGACTATTAACTTTACTTTAACCATAATATTAGGCTTAAATACTAAAGTTTTTAAGAAAAACCAACTGGATGTCTATTTTTTGATTGCGCGTTATTTTATTTGGATCTGTAGAACACAGGGCAAGGACCTAAACTTTCAGAATTTCACGAATTTTGTAAGTTTTTTTCTCTGATTGCCAACTTGTCTCCTATGCCTCGTTTCTATTTTCTATTAGCTTAATATGAAGAAAGTTTAGCCCTAGCAGTTTTTCCCTAAAGACATAACTCATTAATCAAGTATACAAAATGAAAGTAATGTAGCAAATTGATGTAACGTGAAGTATTGTTAGTAAGTTGATGCATTGTATTATATTGTAAGTATGGTATTGTAATTAATTGTAAGTAATGGAATGTAACATGTATTGTAAGTTAGTAATGTATGTGTTGAAATAAACAAGTATTTATGAAAAAAAATATATATATATATTTTAATGAAATGTCATATTTGTGTAAAATTTTGCAGATGAGGCTTTTAAATGAAGTCGCTGGTGGTTGAAAGCATCATCTCTTAACTTATAAAAATTGTATATTTTAAATATTTAACGACACTGTAAATGATGCAGTAGCATGATAGTATATAAAACTCGGATCATGTAAAAAAAAATAAAATAAAAAAAAACACTGCACTAGGTTTTCTTCTTAAAATTCCCTTTAGTAAACAAATACAATTGAAAGGACAGTAACAAAATTTTAATGTCATATAATTATATTATATCAGTTTTATTTGAGATTGAGTTTGAAGGTAGTAATTTCCACTTTAAAGATATGGATCACCAGATAGAAGGAGTTGGGAGCTATAAAGGGGAAAAAAGAACTAAAGGAATCCCATTTAGTGAAATGTTTTAAGAGAGTTCCATTTTTCCTTGCGATAAAGAATTCCAGGTTATAATTGGCTTTCAGTTTAGCCTTGAAAATTTCAAAAGATGGAACAATTTTATCAATTTTACATCTGTAAATAAACAATTTTGCTAATAATAGAATATGATTAATCAACATAAAATCTTTGTCTAAATCAAATTTGCCAAAAAATATATCTTTAAACATGAATTCTAATTCTTCATTATTATAAATTGCAATCCAAGATAACACCTCCTTCCAAAAGAGAGTTGTCACATAACAGAAATAGAACAAATGCTCTAGGGATTCATCTTCATTCTCACAGAAAGTACAAACAGGAGAATCAGCGATTTTGAAAGCAAACAGCTTGTCGGTAGTAAATATGATATGATTTAACAGCTTATATTGAAAAGCTCTTAATTTCGTATCAAAAGAAACATTAAAAGCTAACGAATAAATTTTCTTTCAGTCAAAAGAAAGACTTGGATATTTATTTTTAACTCTGACTTGAGCTGTAGGGGGACTCACCTTATGGGACTTGAATTCATTATATATCACTTTGGAGGAGATACTCAACAGGTCAACCTTCTCACCCATTACTGGCAGTTGAAAACAGTCTTCGTTTAACTGAAATGGTTCGGAATACGTATTCTCTTTTATAATGTTGCGCCATTCACTAGGTATAGCATCATCTATTCCCATCAAAACGAATCTTTGACTTAAGGTTAGTTTAGCTCCTAGAATTTTCGTACTTTTGAGGAAAACATGATCCTTTGAGACCAAATCCCCAACTTTATTTAAACCCTGCTTACGAAAGAAAGGTTGATATATGGATTTTCCTAGACTGAGAATATATTTGTTGTTCCATACTACTTGATTCATTATGTCTTGATAAGAAACTACCTCCTTCGTTGTAAGGTAGGACGATGCCTCAAGACAATCTTTATAGAACATTGGCAAAGAAATAGGTAATTTGCAATAATCAAAATGACACTGCAAAATAAACTTACCACCTACTTTCTCCAAATAATGATCTAAAACAAATTTCCAAGGACTAATATAGTCTTCGATGTAATTTTTAGACAGATAATTCGCTGAGCCCGAATCATACATTCTAAATCCAGCATCTTCAGACCGCCATCTTCTATATCGTTAATCAATTCCACCCGTTTGACCTTGTCCTTACCATTATTCCAAATAAAATGGTAAAGTTCTTTGTTAATTTCCTTTACAAGATCATTGGAAACAAAAATTACAGCTGCTTTTGACATAAATTTTGGAATAGCAAATGATTTAACTATTTGAATTTTCGCTATAATAGTAAGCCCCCTCCACTTCCACATATTTAGTGTCTTTTTTATAGATTTAAGAGTTTCCTCAAAATTTTCTATTTTCCTAGACAACTCGTTGTAACTAAAATGCACACCTAGGATTTTTAATGATTTTTTAAATTAATACGGAAAGGTTTCCAGTTTTTTTTTCTGAACCCAAACAAAAAATTCTGTTTTTCCTGCATTGACGTTGAGACCAGATAGTGAAGCAAAGTGCGTGAGATTGCAAAGTAGGTACTCATAAGAAGAATTACCTTTCAAAAAGCATGTCATGTCATCAGCATAAATGGCAAGTTTAACCTCTTTGTTTCCGATCTTGATACCTTGAATATTTTCATCTTGCCGAATACTACATGCCAGAACTTCCAGGGCTAAAATGAATAGAAAGGGCAATAGTGGATCACCTTGTCTTACCCCCCGGTCTACCTTGAAATAATTTGAAGTGAAGCCGTTGTTCATGACACAACTAGACACGTTTGAGTAAAAGGTACGAATCCATTGAACAAAATATGGCCCAAAGTTAAAAGTGTGAAGGACTTTAAATAGGTATTTATGGTTTAAAGAATCAAAAGCTTTTTCAAAGTCTATTGTAACTAGAACACCTGAAGTATCAATTTGTTTTGTATATTGTAGTACATCATCTATTGTCCTAATGGCATCGAAAATCGACCTTCCTTGAACATAGGCACTTTGATTATAATGTATCAGATCAGGTAGGATAGGTTCCAGTTGTTTGGCAAAGGCTTTCGATGCTATTTTTGTGTCAACATTAATTAAAGATATAGGTCTCCAATTTTTAATTAATCTTTTATCTTTGTCCTTTTTTTCTAACAAAGTAATCAGTACAATACAATACTTTATTTTTCACATTTCCATGACATTTTTGTTACAAGAAAATATATATCTAGCTAAACTAAAATTACTAAAACAATAGGACAAATAACTGAATATAAATACCATTTGAGGAAATGCCTAGCGTCCAAGTTAACCATACAGTTTTCTAGTTAGACACTAGTCTTGTATAGTATCAGTTCACATGTAGACATCTATTACAAACACATAAACACACACACTGCACACAAATAGCAAAAATAGCGAAAATTAGAAGATGACTGGGGTTGGACATTATATCTGTTTCGACAATAAATACCGTTTAACTTTTTTTTTGAAATCAAAATGACTAAGATCTTTGATTTCTTTTGGTAATTTTTCCCAAGAGTCAACTGCTAAAGCTGATGATGTTTTTTTTTTCCGATATCAGTCCTGAAGCGTGCTTTATAGAAGTTACCTCTTGCAGCATATCTAGTGTTATATGTATGGACATCACTGGCATAGCGAAGGTGGTTGTCGAAATATTTTCTACTGTAAGTAAGTCTAATAAGTTAAGTAGCGGAAGAGCACTGTCTGTATTTTTGCCATACAGAGAAGCAAAAAATACAAGATTAGACAAGTTACCATTTCGTATAGTAAAGGAAAGGCTAGAGAAAGACGAGTAAGAAAGACTTGCCTTTGCGTATTGGATAGTTGTCCATGCTCATGTGCATAATTATAACAGTCAACTAAGTGTTTTCCAAAGACTGGCCAGAAGACTAAGTAAAACTCAACAGTGAGGCCATCATTTCCGGGTGTTTTATTTTTTGAAAAGATTTTAAAGAATTGTAACACTCGTTAGCAGTTAATTTTTCCTCACATTTTTCTTTCTGTGCTTCCGTGAGTTTTGGTATGGAAACCTTTTCTAAAAAGGACTCCATTAATATCTCATTACTTGGCTTCTCGTGATAAAGATCAGAATAAAAGCTACTAAGTTCATCCATGATCACTTTAGGAGATGTTGTCAGAGATTGATCTCTTGTATAAATCTTCCGGATAGATCTCTTGTTACCTCTGGAGCTTTCTAAGTTTAAAAAAATACTTGTTACTTTTTTCACCCTCTTCATACCACCTAGCTCTCGAACGTATTATTGCTCCTTTTGTAATATATTCATATTGAAGGTCATATTCTGTTTTGAGAATCTCTAACCTATTTATATTATCGGTTGATGGATTTTGATCACACATAATTTGGTAGTGTTTTAACGTTTCCTCCATTTCTGATAATTCTATTCGTCTTTCTCTAGCCTTTCCTTTACTATACGAAATGGTAACTTGTCTAATCTTGTATTTGATGAGATCCCAGAACACTCTAGGATCCTGAATATCAGTAAATTCTTTAATCCAGATCGGGTAGCTATTATTTATCAAATCTACATATTCCTTGTCCTCTGTAAGACTTGAGTTAAACTTCCAGAACGAGGGTCCACGTGACTGATTTTCTATCCCATTGATGGATAACATAACTGCTGAATGATCAGACTTAATGGAAGGAATGATGTCAACTTGGTCAATATCCTCTTGAAGTGTGTTATCTGTTAACCAAAAATCAAGTCTTCTTTGTATAAAGGGGGTTTTCTGTCTCCAAGTAAAACGTTTTGTTTCTGGGTTCCTGATCCTCCAGATATCAACTAAGTCATGTAACAAACAAAATTAATGTCTTCAATTTGTTTTACAGATTCTCTTAGTTTTGGTTTACTGCCATGACTATCAAAGTCTGGATCCAAAATAACATTAAAGTCCCCACCTATAATGATCTTGCCATCGTCCTCTATATTGATTTTATCCAATTCATCCTTGATTTGGTCAAAAAAAAGAAGTTGTTCATCAGATTTGTTTGGAGCATAAATATTCAAAAATATGAACTTTTGATCTTGTACTAATGCCTCCACCAGAACAAAACGATCTTGGTTATCCTGACGAATAGATTTAAGCTCAAATTCTAAACAATCTCTAATCATGATCATAGTGCTCCTGCTATGCTCAGAGCCATGCGAAAAAAATATTTTACCTTTCCATTGACTATTCCAAGTATTTTCAACCTCCTTAGTACTATATGTTTCTTGTAAGAAACAAATATCCGCTTGTTGCTTCACCAGCCATCCAAACACTGCTTTCCGTTTCTCAAAAGACCAAATCCCTCGAGCATTTAGTGATACTAATTTAAATGCAACATTTAACATTTTTTATCGAATCATTCACGACTTGCCACCTTTGACAAAAGACCCCATTACTCGTATAACTTACTTTAGCATAACAAAAATTTACATAACTGTATCCAAATATCGGCCTTCCAAAAACTATAGTGCAACAATACTTAACATTGAGAACTATCAATAATAAAAAAAAAACAATATTGTACGGCAACCAGAAATACTGTTTTGCTGCCGTAGAACGAATCAAGGATAGAAAACTACCAATAAAGAACAATAAAAAGTAATTAATACACGAAAGTACACAAATAAATACTATTTTCTCCGAAATTCTAAATTGATCTCTCACCCCTCTCGGTTCCCAAAATACAAAATATAACCTGACTTAAAGAATTTTATGTGAAATACCGCTAACATATAGCTATATAAAACTTCAATCAAAATAATTAAAGAGGGTTTAAAACAACATCAATAAACAATTTATCCGGTTGAGCTCGACTAAAATAAGCAGTCTTACCGTCTTTTCTTGCCTCAGACATTTTTTTCATTTGAAGTTTCCTACGTCGTGCAATTTCCTGCAGGAAGTTGGCAGGCAAACCATACCCGGTGTCTTTTAAAGATTTAGCTTTCGAGAACACAAATTCTCTGTCGCTGTTACGAAGGAAATTAGCTAGAATTGGTCGCGGCGTCCCATCTTCGTTGATCTTACCACTCTATGTACCCTCTGAAATTCTGTATCACCTTGTTTTACCTTCCAGCAGTTCTCTAGGGATACTTCAAGTTCTTTGAGCGTATCTTCTCCGTCACCGTACTCATTAATACCATAAAATCTTAAATTTTCTCCCCTTGAGTACACTTCAGCATATAGCAGTTTGTCTTCCAACGCTTTATACTTTCCATTGCAAACTTCTTTGGCTTCTTAGCCAGCAGCTTTGGCTTCATTTACTTGATTGTTGAGTTCTGTTACGCCATTTTTCAATTCGTCAACCGTTTGCCTTGTTTTCAAATGGTTCTCTTCCAGTTTTTGCACCTTGTTTTCCAGCCTGTCAAATTTCCTTTCCAAATTTAAAACCGAGGAATTAATTTGTTCTAGTTTTTTGTCCATATTGTCTAACCTCGTTAGAATTAGGTCGATTTTAGATCCAAAACCTTGTGCCATGGCGAGTGTGTCCCAAGTTTCGTCCATTGAAAGATCCAGCGAGGAGCTCGAACTTGACCTTGTTCTTGTTTCTTTTATCCTTTTCTCTTCCGGAGATTTCAAGTTTAGCTCGCTATCTGAAAAGCTAGAATTGCTTGTACGGTTTTTCCTTTGCGACATCATAAACATCAGAATATTTCAGTTAAATATCATTTGTAAGAAACGAAAGTATGGAGAGCAACCAAACACACGTTTAGTCACCTCGCATACCTCAACCCAGTCCCTTGCATGCTGTTAAGTTAAAAATAATTCATATTTCATTACCACCATTAAAGCCTTAGTGGTGATTTGGTAGCGATGAAACCAGGCTTGAAAATAAAAAATCGTAGGCACATTGTGGTTAAGTTGTTTACCAGAAAGGAACTCTTACATGTCCACTTCTTTACCATCATGTATAATTTACTGTTATATGTATTTTAAACCATTGATTCCGATAAAAAAATTATAAGGTGGTGCAGTGGGGCGGCTATCTTTAGTCCTTTAGAACCTGCGTTAGTAGGATGCCAGGCCCAGGAAGCTTCTCACTTGTTACTTTTGGTGGTACTGGCCATTGCTTCACAGCTTCAATCTTGCCTGGGTTGGTGCTCACACCTTGAGCCAAGATCACATGACCAAGGTATGGGACACTGGGTCTCAGCAAGAAGCACTTTTACGGTTTCACTTTTAGGCGTGCTCGGCAGAACCGTTTGAAGACCTGCTTCAACCGCTCCAGATATTCATCAGAGTCTTGTCCATAAAATAATGATCACCTCGTCCAAGTTCACAAGACACGTCTGCCACTGCAAACCAACGAGGACAAATTCCATCAGTCTCTGGAAGGTACCAGGCACATTGCAGGCATTACCTGGAATTCGAAGAGGCCATGATGAGTCGTTAACGCTGTCTTCTCATGGTCGGCAGTGACCATCTCGACTTTCCAATAGCCACTCGCTAAATCCAAGTTTGTAAACACTCGCGCACCTGCCAGGGCATCAAGGGTGTCATCGATATGCGGCAGTGGGTTGGCGTCTTTCCTCGTCGCAGCATCGATCTTGCGGTAGTTCATGCAAAAACAAGTGGTACCATCCTTTTTCCTGAACAGTAAATCAGGGCGGCCCACAGTAAGGAAGAACGATGTACTACACCATGTTGCGGCATCTCCACATGTTGGTGTAACTGTCTGTTGTTGATGCACGAGTACCTGCCTTGGTGCCCGCTTAATATGAGGTTGACTGCCGGTGTCGTTCTGGTACTTTACAATGCCTATTCTCCCAAGGTCAAGGGTGGTAAAGGGTTTTTTTCGTGATCCATGAAAGGTCTTTTTTTCCCATGAATTGTGAAATGGCTATTTTTTTCTTGTGAAACGTGATTTGGTTACATACCTGTAAACCGTGAATCAACTTTTTTTCATGAGCACTGCAAAATGACTTGTTTTTTTCTCGTGAAATGCTACTGTAAACCGTGATTCTTTCTTCCTACCAAAAAATTATCCAGTAAGCGTTTAACTACACCGGTGGTAAATTGCGTGACGAATGCATGACCGTAACTGATCGTCATTCTGGACCCCAGGTCACTATAAGGTTAGGTAATGTTACACAACATCAGCAAAACAAAGAACTCGGCTTTCTTTCTACATCAGGAAGAACGAGGAGTGGACGGTCAGTGAATACAACAAACAAAACTGTACTTTGGATGTAATTTAATTAGCAAAAAGTAAGGAATGTTTTTTTTTTCGTGAAATGGCCATTTTATTCTCCGTGAAACGACAATTTTATTTTTCGTGAAATGTGATCCAGACCCCCTTTATCCCCGTCAAAGTTGTCAGGTCCTGCTAAGATGATATTGGAGTAGTTGTCCAGGAGTGCATCAAGCTTGGCTCTCTGATGCCTGGACAACTCCATGTTGTTCAAATTGAACTGGTGGGACACTAGTAGTTTCTTATTGGTTGTCTGGGATACAAGGTGGCTGCATTTGGCTGGTTCCCAGGTAAACCTGTCTAGCTGGGTTGAAGGTGCCTACTGAGATGTTCTGGTAGAGGAGTGGGTGATGGGTTAACCAGAGGATTGGTACCGCATTCTTCCTGGGTTGAGCCACCACTTGAGCCAACAAGAGATCATGCCGTTTGGCAAACCCATGCATACCATCATCACACTTAGCCCCCTTAAACTTTTAATGCAATTTCATGAGGAGCAGGCACCACCACAGTCTCTGCCAGACTTATTCTAATATATATAGATAGCCCAAGCCTAACAGCGTCGCACTTTGAACAAGCTTAACTAAGGTGAAACTTAACTAAGGTGAAAGGTTGGAAGCACAAGAATTAAGATTGACGAAGGGGCTATTTTCAATTTTAGCAATTCTCAAAAACAGTATTACGCGACCGTCTGCACAGTACATTTTTATAGACCGTACAAAAGTTCACAAAAACAACTTTTCTCTGTCTAGAATAAATAGTACCACTAGTTTCCGAATAAAATACAGTTTATGTTTGTCAAAAATT
Organism: Cladopsammia gracilis; assembly: GCA_022457155.1. Taxonomy (NCBI): domain Eukaryota; kingdom Metazoa; phylum Cnidaria; class Anthozoa; order Scleractinia; family Dendrophylliidae; genus Cladopsammia; species Cladopsammia gracilis. The sequence continues at coordinate 109,416 of JAJGOT010000693.1, forward strand.
GCCCGAGAAACTGATTTGAAAATCAAAAATTGCAAAAATACACAAACATATTTGCATAAGGCGATGCGAGTGAAGATAGAACTGTACTATAAAATCAAGTCTTGTTTTGTTTACATAAAATCGCTTTTCAATCTATCTAATGAATGAACAAACACATAAAAATGGACAACACAATCTTCTTTCGAAAAAATTTATTCAAATCTCCATTAGTTTACGTTTAAAAGCAAAACGCGTACCATGTAATTATAGCTCATCGAGTTCAAGCTTTCTTCGATGAAATTCAAGAGATAGGCACGTTTTAAAATCAATTCGCCAAAACTAACAATAACACTAATAACAAGTCACTCACAGATTGATATCAACATAAATTCTCATCGAAAACTGTAATCTGTTTTACCTTTAAGTTCCTCGCTTGCTTGGAAATTCAAATCTCCACTTCTGGTTCTGAAATCATCTCCCACATTGATAAAAATGTAATACATGAAGTTCCTCGAAGCAAGATTTTATCCCTGAAAGCTCGTCTTTTTCCACTAAAGCGGCTTCTGAGTATACCTTAATTGGTATCCCTGTCTTGAGTAGCAAACCGCGAAAAAATGCAGGAAAATAACGAGCTTAATTCTCCGCTAGGCACAAGAAAACAACTAAAGTGTTTACCGAGCTCACAGTGTGTGGCCGCGCGAAAAACAAAGCCTTGCTTTCAAGATCCCGGATGTTGTTCCAACACGGCGGGCGCCGGCGGGCGGACACGCGCCCGCGAAACATTCCGCTAGCCATGACCATGAAAAATCTTGGCGTAGGTTCTATGAGTATGGAGCTGCGCAGCCAGGCCTTCGGCCTGGCAAGTGCTCCGCTAAAAACCTTGTTTGGACGACTTTTGCCTCTAAGTCCAACAACCTTGTCTCCGATACTAATTGTTTTGGCCTCAAAATTAATTTTACATCGGTGCTTTCCCAGAAAATCAACACCCTGCAAACAATCCTGAGTCACATCCGCAGTAACGAAAACTGAATGAATAACCAACGGCACTTAATTTAAAATTCTTAGATCATTTGTCTAAAATCCACTGGTGAATAATCACCACCGAGCCGGTGTTGATAAGCATGTCCCCCCACTGACCCAGACACATGCACGGCTGTGTCACACGAAACACTATAAATAACGCTCATGGTTTTATTTTTTTCATTTCTTGGGTCTCTCCACAATTGCCGATCCAACTGCAGCACCGGTCTCTAAGCGTTTTCCCGCTTTCTTGGGACAGTCTGCGATGTAGTTTCCCTTTTCGTGACAACAAAAACAACACAGTTCTCTGTGGTCCTTTGAACTCATTTCCAGCCCCAGACCATTTTGTTTACTTGCCCCGTTCTCACCAGCTCTATGGTTTGTCAATTGCTGTTGAACGAAATGGACCATTTGCTCCATGGTGGCTCTGTTCTGTTTGAGGAGCTCCACAAGTTTGCTCTTGTGTCCCAAACTGCTGATAAGCGTCATGCTGTTCCAAGCCCCGAACCCTAACCCATTAATCTACAAAGGTCATATTTCCATTTCTAATAAGTAGCCCAAGTAATTACTCAACAGTTCACATTTGTTATGCTTTAAATATACAGTACCAAATGCACTAAACATAGAGAGTTATGAGTACAACATGTGAAACAATTATGGAGACCACCAGTCAAATTCACCACTCTCCTCTGCCACAAAAAACTCAGCCTCAAAATTGAAATTGTATTTGCTATTCACCTCCAGGCATTGTTCTGGATTTGGTGTGCAAGTTTCTTTTCCCATTTGTCAGAAATAAAGTAACTTTTTCGGCTGGTTATCCACTGGCTTGGTATTTAATAAAACAATTATTCACCTCATTGTTGGTGAAGATTGATAGATATTTATCTTGCCGCTTTGTATCTTGGCAAATATCCACCGCATTTCACTTCCACTTTGGTGAATAACTGTATTTACCACATGTTTTTACAAAAATTTCAACCTTTCTGATGTTTTATTTTGTCTCTTTCAGGTGTTAACCACTGAGTGAATGTGTCATTCCTATGCCATGAAACAGCACATCAAGTCCCTTGAGATCAGACATACATTATATCATAAAGGTAATAATTTTGTTATCTTTCATCACTAGGAAACGACCATCTTTTTTTGTGATAGAATAATTATTTAAAATATGATCCCGGTCAACACAGAAGGGGTTGTAATGTTAGTCAAATCTAAGGATGCCTATTGCAATGTTTTGTTGTGGATCATTCCTTGGTCGGGTGTTATGAGGTAACATAATAACACTTCTGTTGCCTCAGAAAAGTGCTAATTAGGTGCCCAAGTGCATAAGTTACTCCAGCCTATAAAGGCTAGTACAAGAAAAATTATTATACATTACTTTATTCCACCCGGTCCAAAGATGGGAGAGATATTGGACATGAAAAAAAATCCTTAGCCTAGGTTTCAGGTTAGCAAGAGAATAGGAAATTTATTCCTACGTCTTGGTGTAAAAATTGGCAATGAAGTCACAAATGCATTCTGACTCAAGTCTTGGGTTGATGACAAAAATCAAAACATCTATTACATTGTTTAGAACACATTTGCAATGAATATCACTTTAGGAGATAATAGTATTTTCAAGGCAAGTGAAATTTAAGGGAAAAAACAGTAATCTTTGGATGTTGTCCTTCAGTAACATTTTAAGAATATAAAAATTAGTGCAGCCAAGCCGGCGATTTACCACGAACAAAATGCTACCATATCCATGAAGCCTCGATGTGGTGTCCCCTTATACCTCAATACCCATACAGGAAGCCATCACCAACGTCGTTGATAGGATTCAAAACCCAATATTCTGCCTCTCCAAGCAAGATGTAACAGACCTTCTCACAGTCGCGCTTAACAACTTATACATCTCCTTTAATGGTCATGTTTTCCACCAAAAAGAAGGCTTCCCTATGGGTTCTAGCATGTCAGGCATTCTGGCCATCCTATTCATGGACAAACTAGAGACCATTACCCTCTTCTCACACCATAGGTTTTACAAATGATTATTAAATTACCACAGATAGTTTTGTCAGACCTAAATTATTACTCCCTGCAAATAGCTCTGACTAACGCCTCGAGCTTTTCATTCAAATGCAGTTTTAAAAGAGTGAAAACGTCAAGCAAAACCTCATTTGAAAGAATAGCTCGATCTCTTAATTGCCAAGGAGTTAGTCAGAGCTATTTGCAGGGAGTAATAATTAGGTCTGATGAAACTTTCTGCGGTAATTTACACTTATGTCCAGAAATGCACCAATGGAATGTTTTGACCGCTCATATTTTAAACCTGAAAAAACTCATGTTAAAAATGTTTCAGTGATTTATTCAAAATCAAACAGTTTAATTTATTTGAAATATTCCCATTTTGTGTGCTACACTGTGTAGATTATAGCGTATTTATTCACTTGTCGTGGGTGGCCCCAAAATCGAAAGATAATTAGGAAAAACTGTTTTTTGCCATGTTTGTTTACCATTGCTATGGAAACGCTGATTAACATAAAAAGCATCTCCCAAAGCTTTCATCCTAGCCTAACATCTGGTATCAAATTCAGATTCATTGAGCTAAAGTAAGATTATGTATAAGCACATTCAAAAAGGGACGTGTGACCCAAAAAAATAACTTGGAGCCACCTTAATATTATACAACTGTTCTATCTGAATCCAGCCTGTGTGTGAGCATTAGTCTTGAACTTATTATTTCTATTTTTAGAAACCGTTCATATAAAGTCAGTCAATGGAGAGGAATGGATCAAAGAAAATTGGACTCACAGGATCAGGAGGGAACATTGTAAAAGTAAGAACTGTCACTAGTTAACCCTTTAAGCCCTAAGATCTGATCAGCATCAAATTTCTCCTTGTAATATCAATGCCTTATTAATAAAAAAGGTCATTAGGTCATTAGAATTAAGGACATGATCACACAAGATGAATTTTCTTGATATCCAAACAATTTCTCCCCACTAGTTACTTCTATAGGAAATGTATAGGGCCAAGAAATGAGAATTAAAATTTTGATATTAGGGCTTAAAGGGTTAACTTCAAGTTTGCACTGATTGATAAATACTAAAATCCAGAGGAAAAGAAGTTTAATTCAGAATTGCTGTTTCAGTTAACAAGCTCTATGAGCAGCAATACAAGTGCAATGGTCACTAAAGGGAAATGATCACATTTGGAGTGGTTTAATACTGAGGGAGAGAAAACTGTACATGTGTGATCATGAAGAGGTGTAAATAGAATATACATGCTGACATTGGGGCTCTTAAGAGTCCAGCCTATGTTTCAGCATCTTGAATTTATCATTTATATTTTTAGATACTCTTCATATAAAGTCAGTCAATCAAAGGAGGAAGGAGAGGAATGGATCAAAGAAAAGCTGGAATCACAGGATCCTATAGGTAAGAACTTTGATATTGTGCAGTAACTAGTTAACTTCAAGTTAACAAAATGCTTGCTGACAAAATTTGTAAAGTTTTGGGGATACCATTACCAGATTGACATGTATTGATTGTTTGCATTGAGTGCTTAATACATGTACATGTAAAAAACAGACTGAACAATTTTCCAACAATCTAATTATTGTTCATTTCATTTAAACTTTACAAATCTAGAGGGAAAGAAGATAAATTCAGAATTGCTGTTTCAGTTAATAAACTCTGAGCCAATGCAACTGAAATGATTGCATTATTTTGGAGTGCGAGAAGATTCAAGGTTTTTGGAACAGTGTTTTTTTTTGTGGCTTCAGTCTTGTCAAATTACTAATGAATGTTTCCAAGTAGATATCGCATCATTTGAGGCTAATAACTTATAAACTACACGGTGAAGGTTTTTGTTTTCAATATATTTTTGTTTAATTGGCAAGAGAAACATTTTAACAATTTTTAAAAAAATTCTGTACATAGAGTTCAGAGCTACCTTAAATTTATGTAAAAATGACAAATCTGAATCCTATGTACAGATTTTTTTCAAAATTGGCACAAATGTTTGTTATGTTTATAAGACGAAAATGTATAAAAATCAAACAATTTCACCGAGCAGTTTTGAAGTTATTAGCCTTAAAAGGTTGAAAATGGGGTCTTTTTGGCCTCTTTTGACGTTGCCATGGTAACAAACTTTGATGTCATAGCCACCTAAATTTGTTCATTGGTTAAGTGTTTACAAACCTGTACTAAACATTTTCTCTGAACTTTACTGGTGTAGTTGTGATTGAATATCATAGATGTATCATGATGGGAATGTTTAAACTATTAGGAGCCACCTTAAAGTGTATATGACAGTGATTTCTTTATTTGCTTGATCAAATCTACATGATGTTCTGATAAGAAAATGGAAAAAATTTTTCGATATCGATTTTCCTTCTCCGCATTTTGGCCGTCTAAAAACGTGAAATTTCACTTCCGGTGTGTTACAAAACCATGCAAGAAGAAAGACTGGAAATAGTCCGCTGTGACGTCAATACAAGAATGCCAGTGTCACGATTTCTCAGTTCCTCCGTTTTTTGGTGCGTGTTGCTACAACCATAGACAACACACTTTAATAGAACTATGTTTCTTCCTCAGGGCGCATCAACAAATGTGAGGAACTGAGAAACCTCAACACCGGCATTCCTGTATTGACGTCACAGCGAACTATTTCCAGTCTTTCTTCTTGCGTGTTTTTGTAACACACCGGAAGTCAAATTTCACGTTTTTAGACAACTACAATGCAGAGAAGAAAAATCAATATGGATTTTTTTCCATTTTCTTATCAGAACATCATGTAGATTCGATCAAGCAAATAAAAAAGTCACTGTCATATACACTTTAAAAGTCATTGTACAACAATCTGAATCCAGCCTGTGTATCAGCATCAACTTGAATTTATCATTTATATTTTTAGATACCCTTCATGTAAAGTCAGTCAATCATACATTTTAAGTGGGAATAAGATGAATGGAACAAAGAAAAGCTGGACTCACAGGATCAGGAGGAAACACTGTGAAGGTAAGAGCTTTGATATTGTGCAGAACATTAAAGGTCTCAAGGATGTACAGTGTAACACACATTTAAACAATCTATGTAACATTCCCTAGCAACATTTGATCAAGTCAGGTTTCTTCGTCACTAGAAAATTACAGAAAGTACAGAGTAAAATGAATGGCATTCAAATCCCTTGTCATTAAATCAAATGCAATGAAAACAATGTGATCTACACAAAATTAATAAATATTGGGTGCATTGATGGCCTCAAATTCAAATCCATCATAGACTTATCACTCATACACGTATCACTGATACCACCATAATAAAGTAATCATTCACATACAACAGATCAGCCTGATAGAGTAAGCATCCACACGCAACAGATCAGTCTGATAGGGTAATCATCCACACAAAACAGATCAGCCTGATAGAGAAATCATTCACACAAAAACTGTAATAACTACATGATTGACATTTCCCGGCATGTCCGTTGTGCATAGGTTAGCGAGCACATGCTCGAGGATCAGGCGGTCAGAGCTTGATTTGTTTTGTTATGTATCAGTAGTTATTCGACCATTAAAAGACCATTACATTGGCGACGAGGATCAATCGTACTCACCATGGCCGTTCTGATTAATGTCGTTTCAATTCCACCGTTTGACCCCCATGGTGAACAGAATTCCGTCGCTCACTGATGGGAAAAGTGGTAAAAACGTTTCTCCATATTTTCCGACGCCGTTGGCTGCAAAAATGACAAACAGTACTCCTGCACACCGCCGGTTCAGATGTCCAGGACATTTTTCACACGCAAACTGAAACAGGAACCGATTACAAAACCGCCGTGGACAAGTTGAATCAGTACTTCGCCCCGAGAAAGAATATGTCTTACAATCGGCACATCTTTCGACAAGAGAAACAGAAGGAAGGCAAGACCGTCGCTCAGTTTGTCACAAGGCTTCGACAGCAAGCAATCTTTTGCAAGTTTCCCGAAGAAAGCGTCAACAGTTTCATCCAAGATCAAGTCATTGACAACTGTTTCTCCACAAAGTTGCGAACGAAGCTTCTCGCCGAAAGAGATTTAACTCTACACCGCATGTTGGATACCGCTCAAGCCATGGAAGCTTCGGAAAGCCAGGCCCGTCAAATCGCCAAAGACAACCAGTTTACCAACGTGTATAGCGTCAGCTGACAAGCTCAAGGAGGTAAAAGAGGCAAGAGAGAACGTCAAAATCCGTCGGAATCGAAAGAAAAACAAAACTCCCGCTGCGGGATCAAAGGTCATTCTGGCGATGATTGTCATTGTTCACGCAACGTGACATGTTTTAAATGTGGAAAACCCGGGAATTTTGCGTCATTGTGTCGAAGCAAGATTCCTCAAGGTGGTTGAACAAACTTCGACTCACAACGTGGACGTAATGCTGACAAAGGAAAGTTCCGTGGAAATCGTGTACATTATGTTGATGAGCAAAACCAACAACCGTTGCGTGACACGTTCCGATCACCGGACTCTGACAGTGATGCTGCCTATACCGATGAACATGCTTTTGCATTTCAAAGTAACGTGAGCACATTTCCTGTTGTAATCAATGCTCTTCCCGTTGGAGTAATCATTGACTCGGGCACATCATGTAATATTGTCAACTCCGCCGTGGCGGACTAACTCCATGACATTGGCTCCAGGTTCCAAAATTGCCGACGTTTCAGTCACCCTTACAGATCACTGCTGATAGTATGCGAGGAGTACCTGACCGCTAACATCAGTATCAGCGGAGTTCAACCCGTATCAGCAGATTTCCTTGTTGTCCCAGGCTCCACTCCATCGCTTTTGAGCAAAGTTACAGCCGAGAAACTTGGGATCCTGAAAGTTGGAGTGAATCATGTGTCGCAATCCAGCTCATCGCCATCTCCGGACGACTTTCTTGCCAAGTATCCAGGTCTGTGTGAGGGAATTGGATGCCTCAAAGATACTAAACTGATGCTGCACATCGATAAGAGTGTACCTCCAGTTGCCCTCAAGTACAACCGCACCCCCTTCCATATGCGTGACAAGGTTGCCCAGGAGATTGAAAAGTTGGAAAAAGAAGGCATTATCGAGAAAGGGTCTGGTCTGACAGAGTGGGTTTCAAGGATTGTCACTCTCCCAAAGCCAAAGAGTCCCGGAGAGATCCGTCTCTGTGTAGACATGAGGGCCGCCAATCAAGCCATCCTAAGAACAAGGCATGTCACGCCCACAATTGAAGAACTGACTACAGATCTTAATGGTGCGACTGTTTTCAGTAAGCTTGATCTTCGCTCCAGTTATCACCAGCTAAAGCTGCACCCCTCCAGTAGATATCTTGGACTCTATCGATACATCTTGGACTCTATCGATACAAGAGACTGAGTTTTGGAATCAATGCTGCCGCGGAGATTTTTCAACACACGATTCAAACATTGATAGCTGACATCCCTGGCGCAAAGAATATCAGTGATGACATCGTAGTATTTGGCAAAGATCAAAGCAACCACGACCGTGCATTAGATCAGACCCTGCTGAGGCTTCACCAGTCAGGTCTGACCGTCAACCCCCAGAAATGTGAATTCAACAAACCCAGCATCGAGTTCTTCGGTCACATCTTCTCCAAAGATGGCATAGCTCCAGCCCCTAGTAAAGTTCAAGCACTTCGCGACGCTGCTGAACCGCAGAATCCTACAGAACTCCGTTCCTTCTTGGGCATGGCGCAATACAGTGCCCGTTTTATTAAAGATTTCGCGACAATTACCGAGCCCCTACGCAAGTTGACCAGGAGTCAGACACCATGGACTTGGGACAGACCTCAAGTTGAAGCATTTGAACATGTCAAGAATGCTCTTTCAGAAGCCACCACAATGCCCTACTTCAACCCTGACAAACCCACTAAGATTCTGGTAGACACCAGTCCTGTTGGCCTTACTGGAATTCTTGTGCAAGATGATAAGCCAATCGCGTATGGCAGCCACGCACTCAGTGACGTTGAAACATGATACTCGCAAACAGAACGTGAAGCTTTAGCAGTCGTGTGGGCATGCGAACATTTCGATATCTACGTCCGTGGTGCATCATTCAAAGTCGTAACAAACCACAAGCCACTAGTCCACATGTGGAAGAAACCAAACCCTCCGCTACACATCGCGAGATGGGCCCTAAGGTTACAACCCTATGATGCAGTCAACCCCGCAGACTACATGTCAAGACATCCGTCTAAGCAGAACATCCTGTCCAGCAGACAAGAAAAGATGGCAGAAGACTATGTGCAATTCATCTCCCAGACTTCACTCCCCAACGCTCTCACTATTGAGGAGGTGCAACTCGCAACAGAGCAAGACAGCACGCTACAGGTCATCATCAAGATGATACAGACAGGAAAATGGTATGACGTCAAGCTGCACGAAGAGCCATCCGCAGTCAATCATTCGGCGCTGCTACAATTTCGGAATGTCCGAGAAGAACTCACTGTTAATCACAGTGCCAACCTGATTCTCAGAGGCTCCCGAATAGTAATACCTTCCAGCCTTCAAGCAAGAGTTGTACAGTTAGCGCATGAAGGACATTAAGGCGAGTGCAAAACCAAGGCACTAATTCGCAGCAAAGTGTGGTTCCCCGGAATAGACGCTGCGGTAACAGAAGCTGTCCAGCGATGCATACCCTATCAAGCAAACATGTCCCAACGACGTGTTGCGTGACACATTCCGATCACCGGACTCTGACAGTGATGATGCCTATACCGATGAATATGCTTTCGCATTTCAAAGTAACGTGAGCACATTTCCTGTTGTAATCAATAGTCTTCCCGTTGGAGTAATCATTGACTTGGGCGCATCATGTAACATTGTCAACTCTGCCGTGGCGGACTAACTCCGTGACATTAGCTCCAGGTTCCAAAGGTGCCGACCTTTCATTCACCCTTACAGATCACCGCCGATAGTATGCAAGGAGTACCTGACCGCTAACATCAGCTTCAGCAGAGTCCAACCCATATCAGCAGATTTCCTTGTTGTCCCAGGCTCCGCTCCATCGCTTTTGAGCAAAGTTACAGCCGAGAAACTTGGGATCCTGAAAGTTGGAGTGAATCTTGTCTCGCAATCCAGCTCATCGCTATCTCCGGATGACTTTCTTGCCAAGTATCCAGGTCTGTGTGAGGGAATTGGATGCCTCAAAGATACTAAAGTGATGCTGCACATCGATAAGAGTGTACCCCCAGTTGCCCTCAAGTACAACCGCACCCCCTTCCATATGCGTGACAAGGTTGCCCAGGAGATTGAAAAGTTGGAAAAAGAAGGCATTATCGAGAAAGCGTCTGGTCCGACAGAGTTGGTTTGAAGGATAGTCACTCCCCCAAAGCCAGATGGGCCCTAAGGTTACAACCCTACGATGCAGTCATTGAGTATCGCCCCAGGCACGACAACCCCGCAGCAGAACATGCTGTCCAGCAGACAAGAAAAGATGGCAAAAGACTATGTGCAATTCATCTTCCAGACTTCACTCCCCAACGCTCTCACTATTGAGGAGGTGCAACTCGCAACAGAGCAAGACAGCATGCTACAGGTCGTCATCAAGATGATACAGAGAGGAAAATGGTATAATGTCAAGCTGCACGAAGAGCCATCCGCAGTCAATCATTCGGCGCTGCTACAATTTCGGGATGTCCGAGAAGAACTCACTGTTAATCACAGTGCCAACCTGATTCTCAGAGGCTCCCGAATAGTAATACCTTCCAGCCTTCAAGCAAGAGTTGTACAGTTAGCGCATGAAGGACATTAAGGCGAGTGCAAAACCAAGGCACTAATTCGCAGCAAAGTGTGGTTCCCCGGAATAGACGCCGCGGTAACAGAAGCTGTCCAGCGATGCATACCCTGTCAAGCAAACACGTCCCGACGACGAGTTGAACCGCTGAACATGTCAGATCTTCCGCATGGACCCTGGCTTAACCTTAGTATTGATTTCTGTGGCGCACTCCCGTCAGGCCAATACTTGTGATGATCGATGAGTCCTCTCGTTTCCCTGTGGTAGAAGTTGTTCGCAGTACCGCCGCCGAGACAGTAATTCCAGTCGTCGACAAAGTCTTCTGTAGGTATGGGTATCCTGAGGTCATCAAATCCGATAATGGCCCTCCGTTCAACGGTCAAGCGTGGAAAAGTTTTGTCAACAGTTGTGGTGTCAGACATAGAAAGATTACTCCATCGTGGCGTCAAGCCAACGCCCAGGCAGAAAGCTTCAACAAGCAAGTTCAAGGACACAGCTGGATAAATGCCTTGCATCAATTTCTGCGTGTCTACAGGTGCACACCTCACACCACCACGACCTTTACGCCTTATTACCTACTCTTTGGGCGCGAACCGCGAACTAAGTTTCCGGAGGTCAGTTCGTTTACACGTGCTGATGACAAGCTTGTCCGTATTCGAGACTCCCAAGCCAAAAGCTCCATGAAAATGTACTCTGACCAGCGTACACAGGCCCCAAAGACTGCAATTGAGATCGGTGATGTCATTCTTGTGCGGCAACCCAAAACCAACAAGTTGTCAATGCCCTATAACCCGCACCCTTTGGTTGTCGCCGACAAGAAGGGTACCATGATCACTGCCAAAAGGGAGGGTGAACCGCCAATCACACGTACTTCGTCGATGTTTCATCACCTACCTCAAACCTTACTGACCAAGTCACCAGAGCCGACCCCGTTGGACCAGAGTGGTAGATCAGCTAAGAGTAGAGTTGTTGGTCCACCATCCACTTCTGAAAGACCCAAGCGAACAATAAGGAGACCCAAAAGACTGATCGAAGAAATCTAATGCCTGTTTTCGAAAGAGTTTCAGAACTTTGAACTATGTTTGTGTGAACGCTTAAGACTTTAAGAACTGCGGATGTTAGTTCATATTTTTCTAAAGCATCCATGTGATTTGTTTTACCTTATTTATTTTTTTTGTTTCGTTCTAAGTTTTTTTTTGTTAAGGAAAGGAGGGATGTAATAACTAGATGATTGACATTTCCCGGCATGCCCGGAGCTTGATTTGTTTTGTTATGTATCAGTAGTTATTCGACCATTAAAAGACCATTACAAAAACAAAACAGATCAGCCTAATAGTGTAACAGTAATCAATCACAAAACACAGATCAGCCTGATAGAGTAATCAATCACACAAAACATCAATCACAAAACAGATCAACCTGATAGGGTAATCATTCACACAACAGATCAGGATGATAAAGTAATCATTTTCATACTACAGATCAGGATGATAGAGTAATCGTTCACACAAAACACCTCAACATGATAGAGTAATCATTCGCACACACTGATATCAACCAAATACAGTAGTAGACATATATGTATCAGGACAACCAGATGGAAGTAGCCGTTCACACAACAGTTCAGCGAGATAGGGTAACTATTCACACATAATGCGTTAAATTGCCCAACATAACAATTTTTTAAATTTTATTTCTTTGAAAACTTCACGAAAAAATAGATTTGGGAAGGGTATCATTTCCGTGTGATGTCTCCGTAGTCTAGCGATAATTAACGCTTCTTGACTTAAACACACGTCGGCCTTATCTCCGGTGTTGTTTAATGTACGTTGTGGGACTTTCCTAGGGGTTCCGCCTCCGTTGTCCACCGATTAATGAAACCAAGAACAGAACGAAGGTCATAGCAGAAATTTTGGACTGAAAATTTACAATCTTTATCGGCTTCCGAGATCTGACACCAAAACAGAGACTTTCGAGACTCATTTCCAGTAGAAAATTAAGTAGAAGCTGCTGCCAGAAATCTGGAAATTCCATTTTTTTTGTTGGTTCTGCTTTCATCAATGGTTTTGCTTTTTATAAATAATTTTGAACGTAGAAGAATTTTGTTTGCTGAACATTCTGAATTATTAATTTGTTTGTTGGTCTGAAGGCAAAACTATTTTTACATCATTAAAAAAAAACGAAAAAACCTAACGTTCAGTTAACAAATTATACGAGCTGCCAACGTTGGCGTTAAGGTGGATTTTTCAGCAAAGTGAATCTTGTCAGTATTGAAAAATATGTAGTTTTCCGCCCTTACATTGAAAATAGCGCGCTCGGTTAGGTGAATATGTTCCTAATATTTTTACAAAAGCTCTTCAAGGATTTTTTTTATTTGAAGCTTAAAATTTGGTAAAACAATTGTCTTAAAATGAAATGTGGTCAAAGGAAAATTATGCGATGTTTTTGGCTTGAAATTTCAAACTTTTGCTATTTTTAATGACCAAAGAAATTTTTCAAAGAATTTCTTTGATCGTTTAAAATAATAAAAGTTTGAAATTTCAAGTCCAAAATTACTTCTTACTTGAAAACAAAAAAAGGAAAATTGGGTGGTCGGCGGGGGCTGAACCCCCTCGTTAAGTCACACAAACTTAAATTAAACGACGGCAGAGATAAGGCCGTCATGTGTTTAAGTTAAGAAGCGTAAGCTTATCCGCTGCGCCACGGAGGCGTAGCACGAGAAAGAGAGGTCAAAATTACCTAGAAATAGGTTGTGGGGTCTATTGTTTTCATTGAATCTATTACCTTTAATTAAACATGTTTTATTGAAAGTCCGTGCAAAATGTTTGTTGTAAAACAATACATAACACCACATACTTTTGTAAACGAATTCTATAAGCTGCCAACGCTGGAGTGAAAGCGGGTAAATTCAGCAAAGCTAATGTAGTCTATATTTATTTATTTATATATGATAATCCGCAAAGCTGTTGTTATTTTTAAATAAGCAGTCTTGAATTTGAGCGGAAAATTGTAAAATGGCTGGAAAATCGGTGGCTAAGGGGGGGTGTTCTCGTCCCTCAGATGAAGGTTAGCGATGGCAGCTAGCACGAGAAAAAGCTTGAGGGTTTGATTGTTTGATGCTTGAGGTGTTTACCTCCAGTTTTCGTGTAGCCGCACCGAACTTTCCTTTATTGAATTAGTATGAAACTTACACAAAATATTATATATATTTCGAAGTTTATGAGAGTGTAACAATTTTGTAAATCGCATTTGAAATTGCGCAGATAAACGAGAGACATTGATATCATTTGAGTCTAAATTCCGAGCGATTGCATCTAGAAAAATCAAACCATTACGATAAACTATGACATACTTTGATGTCATCATACATAAAACACATTTTGGCGTAAATTTGAGAAACTTATGGATGTGTTGATACATATGTAAAATCAAAAGTTTCTAATTTTTGTAGATGCCATGGTAATCGATCGGAATTTAGAGTCAAGTGATTTCAATGTTTCTGGTTATGTCCGCAATTTTAAATGCGATTTAGAAAATTGTTACACTGTTATAATCTATGTACAATATTTTGTGCGGCTATGCGGAAACTGGAGGGAAACACGTTAGGTATGAAACAATCTAACTCCTCTTTGTTGTGCCAGCTGTCATCGTTTCCTTTTATTTGACGGACGGGAACACCTCCCTTGGCCACTGATTTTACAATCATAGTTTATTGTAATGGTGTTGTTATTTCTAGATGCCATGGTAATCGCTGGGAATTTTTAGATTGATGTGATTTACAAAATTGTTAGTTTCAAAGTTCAAACTATGTATGTTTCATATTAATTCAATTAAGGAATGGTGGGTGAGGCTGCATGGAAATGCTTTAGAAGTGTGTGTTATTAGGTAACAGGTTACTGTATTCATGGTTATTTTTTTTAACAGAATGGATGTTGGAGTACGTTGGCTGAAGCTTTTTTGCTTTAGAAAGAAAATGTTTAAGGGACATTTTAGTATGTAATGAAAATTAAAGTATAGTTTGTTTTACATTGTTCAGTAAATGGATGTGTGTATGAAAGTAATTACAATTTAATACTAGTTTTGTTGTTTGTGGGAAAGAAAATTTTTGCCAACTAGTTTGTTGTACAATTTAGTCTAGCTTTGAACGGAATTTTTTGGTTAAGTGTCTCTGTTCAATGTAATGTAGGTTTGAACGCAAATTTTTTTGGTTAAGTGTCTCTGTTCAATGTAATGTAGGTTTGAACGCAAATTTTTTTGGTTAAGTGTCTCTGTTCAATGTAATGTAGGTAGGTTTGAACGCAAATTTTTTTTGGTTAAGTGTCTCTGTACAATGTAATGTAGGTTTGAACGCAAATTTTTTTGGTTAAGTGTCTCTGTTCAATGTAATGTAGGTTTGAACGCAAATTTTTGGGTTAAGTGTCTCTGTACAATGTAATGTAGGTTTGAACGCAAATTTTTGTTAAGTGTCTCTGTACAATTTAATGTACTTCTGAACGAAATTTTTTGTTAAGTGTTTTTGTACAAGTTAATAAAAGTACAGGTTTCTGCATTGGTTATTCTAGTTTTGAATGTTGTCTGTTTGAAAGAAAATTAGCTGGTATTGCAATGTCGTTTGTCTGAAAAAAAAAATTTCCTGTCTTTTTAAGAAAAGAAATTTTATTTCAACAGTCTGTATGTATTAAAGAAGGGCAAGAACTGTGTAAAGGTGCTCCATATAGTTTTTCTATCCCAATTTTCCATCTTCAAGTATTTCATTCGTGATTGATGCTATATACTTACTACAAATGGACTAAACTTTAGTATGCAGCTCTAGTTTGGACATTGGAAAGCCCTTGGCAAAGCTGTGCTGCTATGGGTAATTTTCTGGTTATGTTGAGGTTTTTAGCTAAATCGGTCTTGCGTACAATGTAGGAACTATTCTGACTGAGTTTTGTTGAAATATTTGGGAGAGTTTCAAAGGGAGTCTGAGTTTTCTTTGGGTAAATTTGTGAATATTTCGAGACATGCAAATCATCTGTCATAAATAGCAACTTACCAAAATGGTTGAAACATCATTGCACACAATTGAAAGTCAGAGTGTAAGGCACCCTAATTTCTTGTATTCTTTCGAAATAGGCTAATTTGATTTGCTGTTGTGCTCCTACATTTCTAATAATTATGCAGCGCCTAAAAGTTATTCACTTGCGCTATTTACAACGCATTTTCTTTCCTCAGCAAATTAAATCAGCCTATTTTGAAAGAATACACGAAATTAGGATGTCTTGCACTCCTATTTCAAATGTGTGCAACAATGTTTCAACCATTTCAGTAAATTTGCTCGTCTTGAAATATTCAGATTTACCCAAAGAAAACTCTCCTAAATATTTCAGTGAAACTCTGTCAGAATAGTTCCAACATTGTAAAATTACCCATAGCAATGTAGCGTTGTCAAGCACCCTCCTCCCTCCCTTTCGGTTACACGTTCTAACATTGTTTGATTCAATGTTAGAATGTGTAGCCGGCATGTTAGATGACGTTTGTCTAACATTTTTTGTTAGAAGAAGTGTTTGATGGAAATCAAAACATTCTTCTGACAAAAAAAATGTCAGACAAACGTCATCTAACATGCCGGCTACACGTTCTAACATTGTTAAACCAACAAATGTTATATGACAATGTTAGAACGTGTAGCAGGGGTTTAAAGTTTAGTCTAGTAAGTATATAGCATGACATTTTTTCAAACGTCTTCTAGAAATGCCTTATTTCAATTTTTGAAGTTTCCAAAAAAAAAAACTAGTTGTGGCATTTTCTATGAAAGTGTAAACAAGAAGTTCGTTAAAAAGGTCTCCATTCGATTTTTCTTCCCACATGTTTTATTAACTTCACATGTGACGAATCTAATGCAAATGAGCAAGAGCAATAGATTTCGCTCATTTGCATTAGATTCGGGACATGTAAAGTTACTAAAACATGTCGGAAGAAAAATCGAATGGAGCTCTTTTAAACCAGAACTTCTTGTTTCAAAGAACGACAACTTCAGTCAAAAAGTTTTTTTTTATTATTATTTCTTTTTTCCAGTCCTGCATGTACTTGAATCCAACTTGAGATGGACGACTGTAAAACAAAAAGCAAGATCACAATTAGTAGTCCATAGAAAAACACAATCGTTTACCGTCTCATTTGCATTACCTAACAAGGCAGCCGAAATTCCACACGGACTATGAATAAAACATCACATTAACACTAATATTCATTCACTGCAAACAATAGATCTCACAACCTATTTCTAGGTAATTTTGACCTCCCTTTCTCGTGCTACGGCTCCGTGGCGCAGTGGATAAGCTTGCGCTTCTTGGCTTAAACACATGACGGCGTTATCTCTGCCGTCGTTTAATTTAAGTTTGTGTGACTTAACAACAAGGGGGTTCAGCCCCCGCCGACAACCCAATTTTTTTTTTTTTTTTGGAAGTAACAGTAGTTTTTGACTGGAAATTTCAAACTTTTATTATTTTAGACGATCAAAGACATTCTTTGTAAAATTTCTTTGGTCATCAAAAATAGCAAAAGTTTGAAATTACCAACCAAAAAAAAAAAATAAATACAATTTTCCGTTGACCACATTTAATTGGAAGACAACTTTTTTTTAACAAATGTTAAACTTGGAATAACAAAAATCCTCGAAGAGCTTTTGTTGAAATCTTAGGAATATATTCACCCAACTGAGTGCGCACTTTTCAATACTGACAACATTTACGTGATTTACTTTTAAATGAACGTTTTTTTTTCGCTATTTTTGATTATATAGAAATAGTTTTGGCTCCAGACTGACAAACTAAGGATTTAGAATTTTCAGCAAATAAATTTCTTCTAACTTTAAAATTATTTATAAAAAGCAAAACCGCCGATGAAAGTTGAACTGACCAAAGTTTTCGAATTTCCAGATTTCTAGCAGCAGCTTCTACTTAATTTTCTACTGGAAATTAGTCTCAAGAGTCTCTACTTTGGTGTCAGATCTCGGAAGCCGATAAAGATTGTAAATTTTCAGTCCAAAAATTCTGCTAGCTGACCATTGTTTTGTTCATGGTTTTATTTAAAAAAAAATCGGTGGTCAACGGAGGCGGAACCCCTAGGAAAGTCACACAACGTAAATTAAACGACAGCAGAGATAAGGCCGTCATGTGTTTAAGTCAAGAAGCGTTAATTACCGCTAGAGTAGGGAGACATCACGGGAAAATGACACCTTTCCCATATCTATCTTTTCGTGAAGTTTTCAAAGAAAAAAACTTGTTATGTTGGGACATTTAACCGCATTATGTGTGAATAGTTACCCTATCTCGCTCACCTGTTGTGTGTTAAGGTTAGGGAATGCTGCGCTGATTTTTTAATGTGTTATATTTAATTGAAGTGCCTTATCTGTAAATTGAGACTTCGAATGTTCTGCACAATATTAAAGTTCTTACCTTAACAGTGTTTCCTCCTGATCCTGTGAGTACAGCTTTTCTTTGATCCATTTCTCTTATTCCCACTTGAATGTATGATTAACTGATTTTATATGAAGGGTAACTAAAAATATAAATGACAAATTCAAGACTGATGCTGATACACAGGCTGGATTCAGATAGTACAGTTGTATAATGACTTAACACTTTGTTGTAACTCCAATAATTTTATCAGCATGCACATTCTATTCTATTCCTAATTTGCATAATTGTAACACGATTACTCGTGCCAACGATCTAGAGCACAAAAGACTGACTGCTCGCAGTCTAATTTGAAACACTTCTTAATTGTATGCTGCATTATTTCTCAACCACAACATGTTGTGACATGACATGCTAAGTGTTTTGGAACTTGGGATATGTACCTGATAATGAGGTCCTCAGCACCGACAGTACCAGTGGGTGATCACCAGGTTGTAGCTTGGGTGTGGGTTGCTATGGAACATGGATTAGAAATGGTGTCATGTACCCATCACAAAACCTGCTGTGTTGAACATCTTTGAAGAAGTAGATTTTAATTCTTGGGCAATGATGGTGCCAGTTATGACGATTAAAGACTGCACAGCTGGAAAAGAATAATGTCACATAATCAGTCTGTTTTATTTAAAGATGAAAAATAAAACTTGATGGTATACACTACACAAAATTATTAAAATGATCACTGTATGTAGGTGCCATGTTGGTTTTCCTCAAAACTATGCACACGCTGACTCGTGTTAGCAGCAGAAATTGGAGACACCCACACAGACTGTTCAGTAACATTAAACATTAAAAATAATTTATAATAGTAACCAAACCACATTCGCACTAAAGCCATTCTATGCCTTATGAAGGAAAAGATGTGGGTGAAAACATTTTGCATAAGGCATAGGGTGAGCTTAAACACGACTATGCCAGATAGTGACCATTTCCTTCATCCCAGCTTTTAATAAAGACATCCCTAGGGTTCATCAATAACCCACTTGTGTCGAGCATTTAATTGGTTGGAGGCTACTATTCTCATAATCTGTGTGCAGTTGATAATGTAACTGTTGTGGTTCAAATTTTTCGTTGGTTTAAACATTTTGAAACCAGTTTGATTTTTGTATTCATGTCTCTTATTATGTAATCGAATCTGACACTGAAGCTGGTTTCAAAATTTTCAAACCAAAGAAAAATTTGAACCACAACATACATGTAGTGATATTGCTAGGTATTCTTCCTTCACTGTCGAATCAGCCTTGCTTTATTCGTTTATTCTTCCAGTAGCATCTTCAACAAGCGGCCAGCGGAGCATTTGGGCTTTTCTCTGGTTTTCTTTTCTTTTTCACCGAGTGTTTTCTTCGGAGTGCATGGGATTTATCCACTCGATATTCATCCACAGTGTGCCGGTGCTTTTTATCACTCTTATCGCAAGCATTTCCTGTATGGTTCGCCCAACGAACAACAGTCATTCGGCCGCCATGTTTCCATCTGAGAGCGGATCTGCGGACAGTCCAACGACTTCAACCAGTATTTCAACTAGCACTTCCTCCACCGAGCAGGCGGCGAGCCAGTCCTTTAGCGGCGATGCTCTGATACGAGCAGTGTCTCAAGCCCTTGCCAATTGCTTACCTGGCATCCTGGCTTCATTATGCGAGTCCGCCTGTACCTCAGCCTCATCGATTCCTGCATCTACTCCCAACATCTCCACATCCACGTCAACTGCGATTTCTCAAGCCAGCTCTTCAGGTACGATCCCTGTCCCATCGTTCATTTCTACCTTTAGCACACTTTCTTCTCCAACTTACGGTCCAACTCTTCCACTAACTGCTGGTGCGTTTTTACCAAACATTAGGAGCGGTGTTACATCAGCCGCTTCGCCACTGTTGTCTTCGCCTCCTGTGAGGGGAAAAGATTTCGTAATCGAAATAAAATCGTAATAAAATAATAAAAATTGCCAATTCGTCGAGCTTGCAGACCTGCTCCCGACAATCTGAAGGCAAACTCGTCGACGCCCCATCCCACAAAAGATCGGTCGAAATTCAAGACATTCTAACATGGGTGGAAGCGTTCACCATATATTGTCTTGTCCTGTGCTCATCTCAGCCGGGACGATGCGCCGATTTGTCACACTACAAGTTGCTGATCATTCAAACAGCTTGGCAGCTCTATGACTCCGCCTTTCGCAAAGACACTGCGGCCACAGGATCGAAAGTCTGGTAAAAAATGAACCCAGACCTCTATAATTTCCACACGTTAGTTGCAGCTCCAGCATCTTCGAGCACATCACTGGATAAGATACCTGCTTCTCAATCTGGTCTGGACCACAATCCTCGTTCCTTACAGTTTTGCCATTCATGGAATGCAGGCCAGTCCCAATGGCCCTTTGCCCATTGTCGACTTCACCATGCCTGTGAGGTGTGCAGCGGCGACCATCACAGCTCCTCCTGCAGACTATAAATAGAGTGTAAATAGCTTCAATTGTTCCAGTTTGCATTTTTCTAGTTCCAGTTCAGCATATTGTCATTTCCCACACGACAAATCGTTTCGTTCCAGTTGTCCAGTTTTCAGCCAGTCAGGTTCCATCTCACCCGGTCATAGCTCCCCTCAGTGCTTCCTGCCATTAGGCATCTCAGCCTCCGGTGCTAGATTGGACCATGGTGGCCTCGCTCTCCACTCATCCTTAAATGCGCCTCTCTGCAGTATTGCCATTTCGTCCCAGCCGCATTCACCCACAGCCGAGGAGTTGCACCAGCCAATAGTCTCGTCTGGCAATCCTCCTGTGCCTCTCGGCCCTTCTCCTCTGGACCCCTCTATGTCCTTGCTGGATCATTTTTCACCCCTGACACCCTCCCCCCCCCACCCCTCTTGTGTGGACAAGTTACAGTTGGAACTACGTGGCCACCCAGATCAGGCCAAGGTGGATTATGTCATTTTGGGTCTTCGCCATGGCTTCCACGTGGGGTTCAACTCGTCTTCGGTGTTACTCAGATCAGCTCTATGTAACATGCCCTCAGCTCTGCTTCAACCTGCTGTCATTGACCAATACCTGCAAAATGAGGGGAGAGTAGCCGGCCCTTTCCCAACCCCACCCGTTCCCTATCTCCACACCAGTCGCTTCCGGGTGATACCTAAGAAACATCAGCCTGGAAAGTGGTGTCTTATCCTCGATCTTGCCAGTCCAGAGAGTGCTAGTAGTCAATAATGGCATTCTAAGACGTCTTCTTGGTTCAGTATATGTCAGTGGACGATAATTATCATTGAGGGAATTATGTCGTACAGCCGCGAAGCACTGATGGCAAGACGTCAAGAGTGCGTATCGTGCCTGTTCACCCGGACCATCGCTGTCTCCTGGGGATGCAGTGGAGGGGTAATTTCATCATTGACCTTGCCCTCCTGTTTGGCCTACGTTCAGCCGCCTACATTTGCTGGACGAGTGGTCTCGCAAAAAGTACAGCAAATGTAAGGAGTTGGAGTCCCTCATCAGTACCCTCAAACATGCATCTGAAGTGGTTCCCCAGGGTCTCACACTCCTTTGGAGAATGACCAACCTTCTTTCAGCCTTCAAGAGAGAGGACCACCCTATCAGGCTAAATAAGGATTTCCACTTGGATCTAACTTGGTGTCGGGATTTCTTCCATTCTTGGGATGGTTGTAACTTCTTCCTTTCTCCTCAATTGGCCCCTCTACCAGATTTTCAAGTCTCATCGGATGCTGCGGGTACCCTTGGCTATGGGGCTATCTTCGAATAGGATTGGTTCACTGGAGCCTGGTTTTCGGCTCAAATGCCGTTGTCAATGGAGCTGTTCCCTGTGATAGTGGTGGCCTCGCTTTAGGGCCGTCGGTGGTCATCTAGACGAGTGGAGTTCTGCTCAGATAACATGGCAGTGGTCGAGGTTCTACATTCAGGTACATCCCATGACCCCAACTTAATGGCCCTTCTGCGCCGTCTGTCTCTTTTGGTTGCATGGCACTGTTTTTCTTTTACAGCTACTCACATTCCCGCCAAATCAAACCCGGTGGCCGATGCCATTTCTTGTTTTAATTTCCAGAAGTTCCATCTCCTGCGCATCATGCAGCTCCAGCCACTACTCCCATCCCAGCTGCCCCTCTGGAGGACCTTCAAGTTCGGTGACTAAAAAATGCCTCCTTTATCTCTCCAATGGACTAGCCCCTTCAAACAGGCGTGTGTATTCTGCGGCTCAAAAACAATTCATTGAGTTTTGCCATCTAGATGGCTGCGTGAACCAGGATGGTTCCATCCTTCCGGCGTCGGAGCATACCCTGATGTGGTTCTGTTCACGTCTAGCTGATTGGCTCCATCACTCATCTATCCAGGTCTACCTCTCTGGTGTCCGTTCCATCCACATACATGTACTGTAGATATGGGTTTCAGCGACCCGCTCATTAACTGCCTCCAACTTCAGAGAGTCTTACGGGGAATGAAGCGGCTTCAGGGCTCTCTTCAGAATCCTCACTAGCAGGTCACAAGTGACTTGATGAGAGTCATACACAGCATTTTAGTTCTTTCAGAGTACCCACAGGCAATGCTTTGGGCTGCCTGTTGCCTGGGCTTCTTTGGCTTCAAGAGGGCGGGAGAATTCACGGTGAATGCCCCTTCGACCCAGAGGTGCATCTAACGCCACAGGATCTCCAGCTGGACTCCGCTTCAAAAACAGACCCTTTCCATCAGGGCTGCTTCATCTATCTGGGTCGGGGTCGCACATTCATCTGCCCCATCATGGCTTACTTACATCAGCATGGCCCAGAAAAAGCCAAAACTAAACTTTGAGCACTAACTTACATGAATTGAATGGATCCTAAGTTTTATTGGTACCCATTTTTTAAATTAAGAAATTTGGTCAGCCACCATTTTTTAGAGAGTTATTGTACAATGTCAAAGTTTTTACCTTCACAGTGTTCGCTCCTGATTCTAGATTGCTCTCTGCTGGTTTGCTCTTCTCCTTTTAACTCCACTTTATAACCAAATGCACGGACTTTGAATAAAACATGCATAATTAAAGGTAATAGATTCACTGCAAACAATAGACCCCACAACCTATTTCTAGGTAATTTTGTCCTCTTTCTCATGCTACGTCTCCGTGGCGCAGTGGATAAGCTTGCGCTTCTTGACTTAAACATATGACGGCCTTATCTCTGCCGTCGTTTAATTTAAGTTTGTGTGACTTGACTTTTAAAGGAAGAAGTAATCTTTGACCGGAAATTTCAAACTTTTAGTATTTTAAATGATCAAAGAGATTTCATAAAAGATTTTATAAAAATCTCTTTGATCATTCAAAATAGCAAAGTTTGAAATTTCCAGCCAAAAAAAAAATTGCAGAATTTTTTACCACATTTCATTTGGAGACAATTTTTTACTAAAAAATAGTAATCAAAGTGCCCTCTGGGCTATCTCCTGTAAGTTTTTCCCATCATGCAATGCTGTCATATTATGTCCGAATATTGTTTTTGATGTTGCAATTGGACATTTAGGTTAAAGTGTCAATTAAAAAGTGTCAATTGCTTCTCGTCGTTTTTAACAGAGAGTAACATATGGTAAAAAAACTCCATTTGTTCTCTGTTCAAAGAATGAACAAGTTCTTTATAACTGTTATCATCCATACGATTAATTACCAGCTTTTCATTATCATTTGCTGTAGAAAAAATTCCAGCATTACTTGAAAGATTGTTCCCTTGGTGATTGTTATCTAAACATGGGTTAAAACAACCAAACAGTTCACTGTATTGCCGTGTTTCTTCACTTATATCCTACTCATCGTAATGTTGAGCAGACGGAGCTACAGTATCTAATTGATCACGTTCTTTATTTTCAGGATCTCCCATGGCTTTTTCTTAGGAGTTCTCCTTTCTTTCCTTTCGAATATAACATGTTTTACTTGCTGAAATCTTATTTTTACATGGGATAAGCATCAAGAGCTCTCTGCAATTAATCTTCAGCATCCATTTTATTAAACATAACTAAATGAATGATTTAGCTTTTATTCTGCGAAAAAGTTTCATTCCTCCTTTCAAATAAAATTCTTTACAACTTTGTTCTCTGTTTTCATTATTGGGTTCATCATCAATCTTATCGTCAAAATCTGTTTCAGGTGGAAATCTAGTACCTGTAAACTTACTCAGTATTCATCCCCTCATCTTAACTTTTGTTTGAATCAGTGTCACTGTTAACAAACAGTTATACCAAGAACAGAAATGAACTAAACATAGTTGCTAGAGCTGTCGTGGTCGTCTTTGACATTTTCATTCTTACACACTTATACATCTCAGAGTGACGAAGAAACATTCTTTCACAAGCCTTGCACGTCGCAGACTTAAACGCTGCATCACGAACAAAGAAATTTACTGATCCTAAAATTTTCATAGCGATAACATAAACTTATTTATCTTGCAACACGACTCTGAGCCAAAGAAACCCTAATATATGCCTAATGTAATCTAACGGGACAAATATCTTGCAGGTATACTCGGGAAAGCTATCCTAAAGGCTACTTAATACATTTTGCGACTAGTGGGAGTCGTGTTTGGCCTGTCTCTTTTTATACTTCGTTGTGATTTTTTTTACAGAGACTATACCGTAAAATGCTGCTTATAAGCCCTGGGCTTATGTAACTTCGTAGGGTTTTTTTGGCTGGCAAGCAAAAATATTGCCATAAAGAAGCGTTCTTTGAGTTAATTTCATTTAGGCGTAAACTTTTGTAAAGAATTTCTGTTAAGGAATTAAGACTGAGGAATAAGGAATTAATGGGTATAACAGGAGTAATGTTTTGTTACCGATGGGCCTATAACCGGGTTGGCTTTTTTTTTATTTATTCCATTACTCCA
The DNA here is from genome assembly GCA_022457155.1 of Cladopsammia gracilis. Classification (NCBI taxonomy): domain Eukaryota; kingdom Metazoa; phylum Cnidaria; class Anthozoa; order Scleractinia; family Dendrophylliidae; genus Cladopsammia; species Cladopsammia gracilis. The sequence continues at coordinate 134,441 of JAJGOT010000693.1, forward strand.
TTACTCCATTTACTCCATTACTATGGAATTACTCCATTATATGGTACGCATGGAGCACAACATTACTTCACGAGAATTACACGCTTGTTGTACAAAAGATACGTAGTGTAGTCTCGTGTATGTCTCAATGAATTCAAAATACATTGGTACAACTCTACAAGTGAAGCTGTTCTTCGCGTACAGAGGATATACTATTGGATGCAGTGATCGCAATGCCTTGATAAGACAACGGAAGTTCTGTCTAGCTCCAGGTCACTACTCAACAAAAGAATAAACTAAAGAGCTAAAACTACCTGCAAGAAGTCGTGATTCCAATATAGGAACATGACAGGAGTTTATTACTCCTGAAAATGATTGCATTTTCATTCTTGGATCTTTAATAGACACTTATCCGTGATCAAGAAACACTTTCTCACAAGTCTTGCATGCCGCAGGCTGTGGACACTTATCACAGCCTCTTTACTGATCCTAATATTTCCACAGCGGTAACATAATCTTTAGCCGATTGCCATTTATTTTGCAACACGAGTCTGAGCCAAAGAAGCCCTAATATATGTCAGGACAGTGTAGAGAATACATAAAGAAATAAAATAATTATAGTCATGGCTATGGCATGAAATCCTCCGGGATTGATCCTGTCATTAGAGAAATTATCCAAAGATCAATGGGTCAATATTATAGAGCAAAGCGGATAATTGCGACTTGTAACATCCTAACAGTGGATCTATAGCAAGGGACAAATACCTCGTAAACCTACTTGGGAAAGCTGTTTTAAAGGCTTTTAAATACTTCTTGCGACTAGTGGGAATCGTGTTTGGCCTGCCTCGTTTTAAGAGCTTATGACGCGTAAATAAGCCATTTCACAGCTATAGATTCGAATACCAGATATATTAAAACCATTGATAGGAAAAATCTAAGGACTATCCGTACCACAATTATCTCTTTAAGCAGAGACTAAATTGGGCACGAATCTTTCTGACCAAAATGAACCAAAATGAGGCCTAATAAAGTAAAAACAAAAATGAACTAAAACCCCGAACCTCACTGAAACCTAACTGTTTGACATTGGTTTGTTTGACCTGGAAAATCAATCTGATGACAGTATTGCAAAACTCTGCTTAATCATTTCTAATGATATGGCTAAAAAAAAAACAGGTTTGTTTAGTACACTGTACGATGACTCACTAAAAATAAAATAATGTCGCTTAAAACAGTCCCCTTGATAAAATAAAATTCTTTTATTCACATCTTACAAAAGCGTTTGTGAAATTGTTTCTGATCGCTTTTACAAGCACACTTATAGAAAAAGTTCTATATTTGTTTTTCAACCTACAAGGAAATTGAAAGCACTGGTTCGTTAAAACCTATTGTTGTTTAATTTAGTCAGCTTCTATAACTTGCAAATGAGGTAAATTAACCGAGGACATTTTTAACTAAAGGGACACTGTCCCGACAGAAATATCGTGTTTTCATGATTATGGCCAGGAGCTTGCTTTAGCTTGCTTTATCATCCGAAAATAGGAAGAAAAAAAATAGCCAAAAGTGATGAACGCAGAAAAATATGAATTAAAAAGACAAAATAACGACAAAATTCCACCAGAATCGAAACTTTGAATATTTCTTGACCGCATGTCATGTAATCAAAATTGCTTAATTGCTCAACTTGATCCATTCTTCTAATTCCGCACTTTTTCTCCAAACTACTGCTTCTGTTTTTCTCCTTGAGAATCTTTTAATCCAATTTAGTTGTATATTTGGTGACATTTGGCGATATAACATGGAAATTAACAAACACATTATTTCAACAAAACTTCATTGTAAACGTACAGCATACAACCATTCTCAATCAGCAATGTCAGCTTACCTCAAACTCTCCGGTTTTCCCTTTCTTAAAACGCAGTGCTATAATATGATAATACCACTGAAATGTCTTGAAGCAACCAGTTTGACAAACCAGACTGGACATCGTAAAGGATATTAGCCAAGCGCGCTTCTAGCGTGCCAAATATCTGAGCACAGTCTACACTAGGTGAGATAAGATTACATTACGTTACACTTTTTGACGCTCGATACAATGAAAGTATTCTGCAACATGTTCCCCAAACAACATAGAATTCATAATCGTACGCCTTAAAAATCATCGCTACGAAAAAAGAGATAACAAACAGTAGGAATGTTACCTAACTGAAAAAATATATTCCGAGACATTTTTCGAAATAGGCAAACAGCGTGGCAGATTTTATATGAAATTTTAACACGCATATTTCTTCACTGTGAAGGTCAAGTCAATAAACCACTGTATTAAAAAAATATGCAACTCGACTCTTGTTTTCTTATTGATAATATCTAACACAAATCTATCTAACTCCGTAGTGACGTAGGACTGATGACAGATAGAACAGTAATGTGCTAACAAAAATGCAACAGGAATGTCCCCACAAATTCACTAAAAAGTCTATTAATAGTATCTAACGCATTTTTTGCTAACAAAAATGCATAAAGAATGCATGTTAGCCCACATAAACTCCTGTAAGTTAAACATTAACTTACAGGAGATAAAAATTCCGAATTTCCAGATTTCCAGCAGCACCTACCACTCAATTTTCTTTATGCAAATTACTTGCTTTGTTTACTGTTTTGCTTATCATGCCGATGTTTTTAACCAAATGAGAGCTACTGTTTATGTGCAACGTAAAACGTCCTACCTTTGTAGTGTTTTCTCCTGCTTCTGCCTGTGATTCCAGTGTGTTCTCTGTTCCCACAACAGGATGTCTGAAAAAAAAATCATTAATGTTGTAAAGCACCAACTAGATTTAGGGACTGAGCATAGACAAGATAACCCACCCCCACCCACTCCCCTATCTGGAAGTTGATGGTTCACCCCTTAGATACACTGCATTACCCCACAAACAGCAAGTATGAAATATGCATAGGGAGAGTAATTGAGTATCACACCGAGTATAATATTGTTTTGTGTTTAAACTTTTTTCCAGTATTTTTTTGGGGGTAGTGAGATCTTGGCAGGGATTTTTTTGGTGTGTAACTGAAACATCAACACTGTCTATGGGTGTAGTTGCGGTTCTTTCTTTTCTTGTTCTTTTTTTTTGGGGTGGGTGGGTGGGGGGAGGGAATCAAAGTTTGGTTTCATTTACACACCTCCATCACTTGTTAACCCCAGTATCCCTCCTGGAACTGTTCCCTTAGCTGTTATCCCATGTGGTCTAAAAATGGGGAAATTTATGGTTTAGAGGTGTCTGCTCCTGATTCAATGATTTCAATTTGTTTTCTTTAATTTGTTTGCCTTCTTCCTACTACCATTTTATTGCACAGAATGCCAGATCCCTCTTGAAAATACAAACGATTTGTTGATGAACTAAAACACATAATAAACTATGTTTGAAAACAACTAGACTGTGATGAGGGACATCTTTGAAAAAAGAGCTACATTATTGCATGCAAGAACATGGTTTATTTCACCACATTCCAATTTCATGGAAATATATGCGCTGATGATTAATTACAATCAAGAATTGTGCAATTGATGACACTCTTGATATGGTTTAGAATGAATTGTTTTTAACAAATCCTTTTTAGAAATGAAATGGAATAGAGGAATGATTTGCTATTACTAAGATTCTAGTTGTTATTTTTGGACAAAACTAGATGGTTTCAACACGTTCTTTTAAGTCCAACTGGCTTGTAGATTATTGCCTGATAAATAAGTTTTGAGATTTCTAACACATTTCTTAGTATGGTGATCTTTTACGAGGATGCTTACAGTATAATAAATAATAGTTAATTATTACTCAAGTACAATTTTCCTTGCTTTTATATAATGTTAACCACTTGCAAAGTTAACAAGGGTAATGCAACTCAGATTTAGAGCAACCACTCCAAGCTTATAATAAAAACAATGATGTCTGCTAACTATCTAGCTCTCAAATATCATTTTTTTTTTTCAAATATGAATTTTACATCGATACTTCACTGTTTGGAAAAGCCAATTTTACAAGTTTTCCTTTTTTAAATGTTTGACCCCTGGAAGAACCACATGGCTAATTTGCATTGTAATGAGAAAACCAACATGGCAGCCATCGTGGAAAAACCACTTCACTACTACTACAGCTACTACCATTAAAGAAGATGAGTTCCGAACCAAAACATTTTCGCCCATCCTGAAGGAGAGTATTATTCGAGCAGGAGCAAATATTCTGAATTAATATTTCTCACAGCATGGCTCTCGCATCCATACACTGCCCTCAATGATGAAGGCATAACACATACCCCTAGTTGAAATTTCTTAACAAAACAAAGATAAGAAAAAACTAGTCAGACTACTTCTGATTTGTGGTAAATAACACATCTATGTTAAGGCAAAAGAGAATTAAACTCACCAAATGAAATTAGTAACATTTAAAAGCAGTTGAAATATGAAAGGTGTGGCTGACCTCAGGGATGGAAATAAGGGAAAACAGATTGATAGGTGATTTTTTGCGTGGGTGTAAATGATCATGAGCTTCTTATCACAGATGTAAACTGACAGAGCCATGAACTGAAAATAAAACCAATGATAACTGCTTGTTGTTCGTTTTCCCTTAAGAAACGTTAAAAAAAATAGTGGCTGATCCTGGATGTGAGACCCAATATATTCAAACCCAGAAAAATCACAGAAATCGCCTAAAATACCCTAAACACCGGTGTATAAGCCGCACTTTTTTGCCCAAAATTTTTGCTCAAAATCGAAGGGTTTTGCATCGGACGTTTACCTGAGCGTATAGTAGAGAGACAAGGGAGGAAAGCTCGATTTTGGACCTCTCCAGCACCGAGCCGATTTTCACCAAGAAATTTCCATCGCACGGCTTCCAAACCCCGCACCGGGCAAGCTGAAACCCAGAGGTTTCTTCTCGTACCATTACATTTAAAATCCGTCCAAAACTCAAAGCGCTAGACCCCAAATAATATCGAGAAATTCAGCGTTCGAAGCTCGAAAACACCGCGGCTGGTAAAATCTGTGCGGCCTCCAACAGTCACGCCGTTTGCTCCTTTCTGATTGGATGATAACAAACGATGCCCTTTCATAAATTCGTCTAGCGGGAGGGGAAGCAAGGGCAAATAATCAGCAACGAACTTTACACTTACTATCCCGGGGTGAAGCGAATGGCGCGTGATGGAATGAGCCCAGCAAGACGCCATTCGCTTCACCCCAGGCTGGTTAGTAGAAAGTTTGTCGCTGCTTATTCGCCCCTGCTTCCCCTCCCGCTAGACGAATTTATGAAAGGGCATTGTTTGTTATCATCCAATCAGAAAAGAGCAAACGGCGTGACTGTTGGAGGCCGCACAGATTTTACCAGCCGCGGTATTTTCGAGCTTCGAACACTGAATTTCTCGATATTATTTGGGGTCTAGCGCTTCGAGTTTTGGACGGATTTTAAATGTAATGGTACGAGAAGAAACCTCTGGGTTTCAGCTTGCCTGGTGCAGGATTTGGAAGCCGTGCGATAGGAATTTCTTGGTGAAAATCGGCTCGGCGCTGGAGAGGTCCAAAATCGAGCTTTCCTCCCTTGTCTCTCTACTATACGCTCAGGTAAAACGTCCGATGCAAAACCCTTCAAATCGCTAAAATTCGCCGTTTTCAGCTACAAGAATGACACCACACAACATTTCAGGTAAAAATACGTTTAGTTTGATCTTGTATGTAAATATTCATCGCAGTATATTACGATAAGTGAACCTTTTCGATATTCCCATACATTTCCTCTAAATTTAAAAATACGAACAACGGTCACACAGTTTGTGTGGGCCCCCTGTGTCTAACAGTGCGGCCAGAACGCCTTCGAGACCAAAAATCAAATTGAACAATCTGCATCGAACCTCTGGGGGTACTCCCATAAATGAGCTTTATAGGTATGTGCCGCTGCGAAGGGTATGGTTTTCAGGCAGTTTAGTCTGGGATAGGGAACAGTAATCAGAGAGTTTTGGTCTAGAATAGGGTAAAATTTTCCACAAAACTGATCAGTTGCTTGCATAATTTAGTCTAGACGACGTTTACTGGCAAATGGCATTTAAAAATTGGTACGGCGGGAAGTACGGCATTTTTACTGACCCCTGGTATCCTCAAATTTCTGGAAAATAGCGAGTCTAGGAAAGGTCTAGGATAGGGTAGGATTTTTCGGTGTTTAGTCTGGAATAGGGTTGCAAAATGCAGCTAAAATGGCCTAGTATAGGTTAAGGGTCTCAGTCCCAGCGGCACACCCCTGCCCAAAAACTTGCAGAGTGCCCCCCCCCCCCCCCCCCCCGGGCATCGAACACAAAATGCACGAACATGAGTGTTGTTTAAAAATTGTAACATTTAGCCTCAAATTGTCAAAATACCTGTGTTAAAACAGTGCTCACTATCTTTGTCAGACATTTCAAAGCTTTTAACAAAGAAGGAACACCAAAGACGACAAAGAAGCCAAAGAAAAGAGTCTGCAAACAAGCGGCCATCTTGGTTAACCATCATCATCATCATCTTTATTTAAAAACCTTAGTAACCAGGCTAAATAAAAACGTGCTCAAGAAATTTGCACTGTTACCAAGCCATTCTCGTCCCCAGAGCCGCTTGACCCTCTTAACCGCTGGAGCCTGAGTACGAGGGTCAAGGGGCTCTGGGGACGCAGGATTTGATTGGCTAGTCTGAAAACAATAAAATCTAAAACGGAAGTAAAAAATATAGATTAGGTCACACTACCGGGGAATCGAGTTAGTGATCATTTTATGCAGAATTCAGTCGAAAAATCGCTTTGTAGCTTGCATTTAAACTATCGGAAGGTGTTGGATTGGGACGCTTATACTTAAGAAACACTATGTTTATTTTTTAACGACAAAGACTGCGCGTTTTTAAGTGCTATACTTTGTTAACTAGAGGAAGAAGTTCGATCGAGGATTCCTTTGGCTGGACGTAAACAACATGTCCAACAAAACTTCACCGACCCACCGAGGATTATCAATTTCAGGCAGTGCCCGGAGAAACTATTTTGTGGATCAGAACATATTAACGAATCCCTTATTTGATAAAACAGCTGTTTACGACGATCAAAAAGCAGCTGGATCACTAGTTTGGTTTACTAACTGTGGCAAGTGCATTTATAAATTTCAAAGGTACATCATTATTTCTGTTAAAATCCACATTTCGTAGTAAAATTTGTCACCCTTCTTGAATTCCAGTATATTACGTGTAGCTGTTCATTTTTGGGTGTTATATTTGGTTTCACGATTTCATTATTCCTGTATAAACGATTGAGTACTGCACTGCATTTTATCAGATTTGAAAATATACTTTTGAGATAACATTCCCTAATAACCATGAGTGATGGACTGTCATGAGACCCTTTAATTCCACTGTAGACACTGTATTGCCAAAGGTTAAATACCAGTAAACATTATGGTGGTTAACTTCATTTTTCTAATTAATTTGTTGTTTTTATAACAAAGTGTATCCATACATTTATTGCAATTTTTCATTGTTTATTTTTTATGGAAAATATAATTTGGGCAGTTATCATATTAAGTGGTTTCACACTAGGTCTTCCAAGTATGCTAAGTATAATGCACATACTTAAACCCTACATTGTGACCAAAGGAAGTCCATTGCAAGTACTCTTTCCTCAGTTTTCTTGGCTTTCCCTCCATATCAATCCCAGTAACTGACTGCCTGTAACAGGCTAACAGAATGCTGATCAGTACATGTGATGTGCTTATCCTCCAACTTGCTTCTGCTATACAGACTGTGTGGGCCATGTATCTAAGAGGACAAGATAGCTGTTGGTTTACCAACTACTCTTGCTTTTTCTACGACTGACAATATAAAGCTGAGCCTTTTTCAAATGGTGCTTTATGCATCCAGCACACTAAGTATTTATGAACTGTAACAGTTACCACATTGACAATCTGTGAAACTGCAAAAAGCTAACACAGTTGTAATGAATACTCTCCATGCCTGGCCCAAAATCAGGTGATCAGGCTTACTAATCTTACACTGGCACCAATAAGAAACATACTTTACAAGGCTGTTATCTCATTTATAATATGCAAGTTCACTCTAAAACATTTGACTGTTTAATTTTGTTTTAAAATGATTATGACAGTGGCATATATCTACATGTCTGGTACCCAAACAGATAGATTACATTTCCTGTTAGGCTGATCTTAGAACTCATGCTAAAAAGTTGGCTTCAGTTCACATACAAACTTTTACAGGTAGGATGTATGAGGATGAAATATTAACATAGTCTTTCAAAAATTGATTTTCATTTCTGAAGATGACAATGGATCTTGTTATCTGTTGTAAAAGCCCATCAACTCTGCAAAGGCTCAAATGGAGTTTTCTGGAAAGGGAGAATCTGTTGAGTGAAGTGAGTGCATGTACAAAAGAACCAAGACAGATGCTGGAGCTCAATCAGTCTTCATGTCTTTTACATCTGCACTCATCTTGTTAATGTGCAGATGAGCTTAAGCCCAAAAAAAAAAGATTTTTATGTTTACAGAACTGGAGAACATTGGCCTTCAGCAGCCAAACTTAATAGAGTGATAGGAGATGACATTCAATGACAGTGAAATCTATCACTGGTTGATTCACCTACAATGCTTCTTTGACTTTTGGGCTACTTGTAGATCTCCATTCAGCGACCTTTGCAATAACAGTAGTATTTTTTTAGTGGTAGTTTTTTTTTATTTCTCCAAATTACAGTGCAAATGCTCTGCCCTGAGAAAAAAAAAGTCATGTGGATGCAAAAAGTGATTTTATTAACGAGTTCAGTGCACAGAAAGCCACAACACATATTTCAACATTTCATTAGACATCATTTCTCTTTATTTTTCTTCCCTGTTCAGTCTTAGATTAATTCAAAAGGTCCAGTAAAGCTTGTATAAAAGCCAAAGGGAAATAATGTACTTGTAAGTTTGAAATGTCCAAAAGATTTCATTAGTGAAGTCAAAGATTTGTGAATTAAAATACCATTCAGATTGATATTTGGCTGTAAATAACATCTAATACCTTGAATTCTGGATGCAAAAATCTTGGCATCGGCCAGACTAGCCATCAGTTGATGATAAGTTTGAATGTCAGCTGATGTAAGCTTATTTTTTCATACGCCAAAATCCTCGAACTATCTGATGACGAATTACGACGATTATTACCACATACACAACTCAAAAACCGTCGAAAGTTCAACGATAGCATCTAACTACTCCTCGCCAAAAGAAAAACGTCCAACTTCTGAAATGAGACAGCCAGAATCCTGCCTTTTCTTGCACCGTGTTCTTCAATTGCAGTTGCACGTCCGCCATTTTGAAAAAACTCTGAGCCTGCGTAGAACAACCGGAAGTCCTAGATTCTAGGACTTCCGGATCGTGTGTCCCCAGAGCCCCTTGACCCTCGTACTCAGGCTCCAGCGGTTAAGAGGGTCAAGCGGCTCTGGGGACGAGAATGTTACCAAGCTTGTTTTGGCCTGAACGAACGGTGGGCAAACGAACGTAGCTGCACTAAAACTGCTGAAATTGCCTTTTTTTTTCAACACATGATGATTCAATGGGTAGAAACAAAGTCTAGCTCACAGTGCTGCCATTAAGGACCAGTAGCCGGCCAAAACAGCTGGCTACTTGCCCATCCTCAGCCGTCTACTTTAGTTTTACTTCACTGTTACTGTTGAAGAGAAAGCTTACAGTAATAAAAAGTCCATCGAAATTACTTACAAGTAAGACATTCTTTTTTAATTTTTTAGTCAAAGTTAAGATGTATTAATCTGTATTACAACAGTTTTAAACGTCGGCAGCTGATGTTAAGGGCTATTCGATTTCTCATGTGCCCGCCTCGAATAGCCCTTGCTAATTGCGGGCACAAGCTTTGTAAACTTATACTTAACTTGAAATAAAAACTTGTTGTTGTTGTTTGCAAGTTATCGAAGGTCCGTGGGTAGCGCCTGGAACATTTTCACAGGTGTTTCCCAGGTTTGCGCGTAATCTCCGGGGAAAAAACATGGCGTCCTGTACAACCCCCAAAATGATCCCGACCCCGAAATGATCCCCATTTTTTTCACACTGCCCCTAAATGATCCCCAAGTAAATTTTGGAATGGAATGGCCTTCCATCCAGAGAAAGCTGGAATGAATAAAATAAAGGCAGTTAAGGAAATTTTGATTCTCATTTTGTGCAGTATTCACTTATTTATTCATTTTGGACAATTCTTAAAATAAATAATTATAACGCATTTTTTAACGATTTTTCAAGAAACTATATCATTTCTTATTTTTGCGAGTGTAGCGTTTTCAACTGTAACTAATAACAAATACAAACTTATCTGCTTCTTATAGCAGACCGGCATGATTTAAAAGAGGAAACAAACACGATTGAACGTGAACATCAACAACCATATTATTTCAGTAACAAGAAATACAACACAATTATACGATCAAAAACCTAAATGGTAACAATTATACAGCCAGTCTATCAAAACAATACGAAAGAATCGTTATTAAGTTTAATACTGAATGCGTATTTGTGGCGGTCAAAGTTTAAAGTGCCCCTAACCCCCAATTTCTTTTTTGCTTAATCAACTCTATGTACGTTGAAAAGTTGAATAGTTAAATATTTCTTGTTTTTAACGTCGCGTTAGTGAGTTACAGAGATTTGAATATACAAAATGCTAATTAGATGACGTAAATTCGGGAATCATTTATTATACAACTACTTGTTTTTATCTCCAAGTAATATTTTTTACGAATCAATTGACTATCCATAGTTTATATTTGGTATTTCTCAAATTGATTTTCCTTAAGTTGTAAACTGTGTATTGTTAATTGATGTAGAAATAATGGCAAATTCCCGAATTTACGTCATCTAATTAGCATTTTGAAAATTCAAATCCCTATAACTCACTAATGTGACGTTAAAAACGAAATATTTAACAATTCAACTTTTCAACGTACATAGAGTTGATTAAGCAAAAAAAAATTGGGGGTTAGGTGCACTTTAAGGTGTAGCTTCCTGCATGTCACCGGTGGGGATGCTCCTTGTAATGTTTAGGTTCCTGTATGGCACCACTAATTATCTATTGCGCCTATCTACAGTTGCACGTTTAGAACATGAATAAGGTAGAAGGTCAAGTCAGTTGAACATTACTTTATAAAACATCTGTTTGATATTCTGTCTCATGTCACAGTAAAGATATACTTTCGTGTTTAATTTCACTAAATTACCTTGTGCATAAGGGTAATAGGGAATCGAAACAAGCATTCTAATTCTGGTGTCTTTTATGGCTTTCTATATATCTTTTGAACATTCCTTTGTTAATTTTACATAGAAGCTACACCCTAGAGCTACTGTTCACTTTCAGTATGTGTACCATTGTTCATCTTTAGTACACTCGTCACACATGTAACAGTCCTCGTTGTAGTACTGCATGAGGCTGCTTTCATTGGCGTAAACACCTACAGATAGGCACTGGAATTTCTTACAGCATTTGCCTTCCCCGTACTTTTTCAAGTATTCAAGAACATCCTCTCCTTCATTAGATGATGGCATGTCCACACAGTCTAAGCTGTGATAGTGAGCCTCTGCTTCGTGCCCATGTAGAGCCATGCGTTTGAGATTCTCTTTCCAATCGGCACTCTCAAACCTCACGGAATTAACGAACGCTTTTCATTCAACTAATTTACATTTGTTTTTCACGTCACAAAATTTCCACCAATGGCGGAGCTCCTCCTACTATATAAAACCACACACTACCCACAATCCCTTGATTCGCTCCGACGAAGGGCTAGCGCTCGAAACGTCAGCTTTCTTGAATCTTTTTACGGTGGCTAATTTACCTTATCGACTCAGTCGATAAAACCAAATTCTCATCTTTATTAGAGGCGTCAGCTTGTTACCATTTACGTTTTTGATCGTATAATTGTGTTGATTTTCTCGTTACTGAAATAATATGGTTGTTGATGTTCACGTTCGATCATGTTTGTTTCCTCTTTTAAATCATGCCGGTCTGCTATAAGAAGCAGATAAGTTTGTATTTGTTATTAGTTACAGTTGAAAACGCTACACTCGCAAAAATAAGAAATGATATAGTTTCTTGAAAAATCGTTAAAAAATGTGTTATAATTATTTATTTTAAGAATTGTCCAAAATGAATAAATAAGTGAATACTGCATATAATGAGAATCAAAATTTCCTTAACTGCCTTTATTTTATTCATTCCAGCTTTCTCTGGATGGGAGGCCATTCCATTCCAAAAATTACTTGGGGATCATTTCGGGGTCAGTGTGAAAAAAATGGGGATCATTTCGGGGTCGGGATCATTTCGGGGGCTGTACAGTCCGCGCCTAAGAAGCCTGCGCTCGAGTGCCAATCCGCCTACTTTCCATTTTCAGCCTGCTACTTACAAAATTAATGACAGCCCTGAGCTCATGTTTTGTGGAGCCAATTCTCTGACTTACGTTTTTATTTTAAAGAACTTTTTTCCCAAGATCTGAGCCTACTTTAACTGGTTTTAGAAGACTCCTGAAAGTAATCTCTTTTTAGACATAATGGTATATCGACATCCTTCATGTAAATAGATGTAAATTAGATTTTTTAATGTAAATATATTTTTCCCCCTTTTTCATTTTTTTTTTATACTATAGGCTACTCTGTAATTTTGAGAATAAATAAAGTTCATGTATGTAGGGTGCGGCTTATCTACAAGTGCGGCTTATACACCAGTGTTTACGGTAACCAGACCATCCTAAATGACTACGAAAACAGCAATTCACTTTCAGTTTTCACGACAATTAGTACCAAATAAAATATGTTTCTGATCACAGATGTAAAACAAAACAGTGCCTCAAAATGAGTAAAACTGAAGATGTTCACCTGTTGTTTGTTTTCCAGTAAGGAATTAGATTAGATTGAAAAAAAAAAATGGTGGCAGATCCTATATTTGAGTCCCAATTTAATTCAAATCCAGAAAAATCACTAAAATCTCCTACAATACCCAAGCAATCCTTAATGACTACAAAAACAGCAATAATTATTCACCTTCAAGCACAATAATTAATTCCAAATCTGTTTAATTAATCAATCTGTACAGACAATAAATAGATCTGGTATTGATCCCTGAAGTTTAGAAATTCGGTCAGCCATATTTTTTTTTTAACTAAATGAGAGCTACTGTTTATGTGTAACGTAAAACTTCCTACCTTTGCAGTGTTTTCTCCTGCTTCTGCCTGTGATTCCAGTGTGTTCTCTGTAACTGATTTCTTCTTTCCTTCCCACTTCCAATTGACTGAATTCCAACAACAGGTCTGAAAAGAAAAATAATCAATGTTGTGAAAGCACCAACTGGATTTAGGGACTGAGCATTTTAATCGAGCATAGACAAGATAACCCACCCTCACTCCCCCCCCCCCCCCCCCCCCCCCAATCTGGAAGCTGATGGTTCATCCCTTAGATACACTGCATTACCCCACAAACAGCAAGTATGAAATATACATAGGGAGAGGAGAATGGGTCGAGCGTGGAGGTAAGACGTGCTGTTCTTTCTCTCCTACTCTGAAGTTTGACTGCAAGTTTCTTAGTAAATGGCAGACCGCTTTAATCGCTTCAAAAGAAAGAATAGAACCAGCCACTCAGATTGTGAAGCTAAATCCCCAGAAGGAAAGAGAGTTTGCGATGAAATTACTATAGTAAAAGACGACATTACCGACAACGACGCCATTACTGACAACGAGCGGGAGGACAACTGGACATTGGAAGCTTCAAATATGTCGGAAAATATTGGCTCCCAACTGCAGTTGATACTAAACAAACTAGAGCCTTAGAAACTAAATTTGAAACGGAAGTTACAACAGTCAACAATTCAATGGCAACAGTAAGACCTTGAGAAGACGGTGAACAAATTACAAGGTGATGTGGCGTCCATTGAAGGCAAAACAACCAAGCTGAGGAAAGAAGTTGACCAAAGGACAAAGCCCTTTCTTTCCTCAACAGTGAAGTGCAACAGCTTAAATGCAAGCAGGAAGCTCAGAAAAAGGAAATTTAGCACCTGTGAAGGTGCTTGCCGATCTGCCGAGGGAAATAAGAGAACAAAGAAAAAATCAGTGGCCTAGGTTGCGACAGGCAAGGGAAGAAGGAAAGAGAGCTTTCTTTAGTTGGCGCGAACCAGACAAACTATACATCAATGGAGAACTTGCATCGGTGTAAATGCCTATCTAGGAATTTGAACGTTTGATTAACTAAATGATCAAGGCAGTAGGTTTTAGCAGTAGAAACAAAATTAAGATTAATTAATTCATTGTATGTCTTCTTTATTATTCTTTTCTTAAAATTATAAAATACAGTATTTCGTCGTTAACTCAAAATGTCAAAAAATACCTCGGGGTCAATTGAAATTGCAGCACCTTGTTTGAATTTGTTGGGAGTAGGTGAGAGAGATATTATCAATCACAGCACGTTTCTCGATTTGTTCTACATTAGCGTATCAGTTTTATTTTGTGCAAAACGAATTTTATTTTTCAGTGTTTTTCTATTACATGTTGTTTATTTTATTGTAATGTGATTAGCATACTATTTTTTTCCTTGGGTAAAAGGTCAAATGCAAATTTAAGCTCAGCTTCTTGGAAAGTACACTATAAAATTAATGAAGTTGTTTGTTACTTTGGGTGGAAATTTTTGCACCATGATATTCAACCATGGCTCCTAAGAATATTTTGTTTAAAGTTATTGTCACTAAATGCTTAAGGGATTCGGTCTTTTGAAAAAACGAAAAGCATTGTTCGGGTGGTTAATGAAAGATAAAGCAGATATTTGCTTTTTTTTTACAAGAGAAGTATTGTACTCCTGAAGTTGAAAACATGGAAAACGCAATGGAAAGGGAAGTTGCTTTTCTCTCATGGTACGACGCATAGTAAGGGCATCCTCATTCTTATTACTCGTGACGTGCTTTCTTCTACAGTGGATAAAAATGGGCGATTCATTATTCTAGAAGCAATTGTGCAAGATCACCCATTTCTCTTTGTTAATTTATATGCCCCTAACAAAACAAACGAACAATCTGCCTTTTTTGAAGAAATTCCGTCTAGAGCTGGAAAATATTTCTTTACCAGAAGCAAGCTTTTAGCCAGAAATCGAAAAGTGGACGTCCGGAAGATATTTCCCATCATCAATTTGTAAAGGATTAGGTTCAATTTTCATGAATTTCTTCAAAAAGTGGGCGTCCACCCTGCTGGATAAAAGCTTGACCAGAAGATTGTAGCATATGATATATGGAGAATTAGAAATCCTGATTTAGAACGCTTTACATGGCGTCAGAAAACACCTGTGATCCAAAGGAGGCTCAATTTCTGGTTGGTAAGTAATAGTTTACAGAAAGATATTGATAGCGTTGACATCAAACCTTCAATTAAATCAGACCATTCAGCAATTGCACTTTCCATAAGAGAAACTGAAACTCAACCCCGCGGTCCTTCTTTTTGGAAGCTAAATTCTAGTTTATTAGATGATAAGGAGTATGTGTCATTGATCAATTCCAAATACCCGTCATGGAATGAGGAATTCAAAGATGTTCGGGATCCAAGGCTTTTCTGGGACTTGATGAAGTATAGAGTTCGCCAAGAAAGTATTCATTATAGTAAAATAAAAGCTAAAGAACGAAGATCGAAATTAGCAGAACTAGAGACTAAATTAAGTAATTATTGTCAAGAAACGTGCGACCAGAATCCTTCCACCGAAAATATTAACATGTATGAAGTTCTGAAGACAGAATACTAACTCTTAAATGACTACATTACTCAAGGAGGGATAATATGATCTCGAGCTACTTGGTATGAGCAGGGAGAAAAAATTAATACATATTTTTTAAATTTAGAAAGCTCTAGGGGAAAGAAAAGTTCAATTCGGAAGATCGTTAAAAATGATGAATCTCTGACATCAGATCCGAAAGTAATCATGAATGAATTACGTTCGTTTCATTCTGACCTATATCAAGACCATTCAAGCGGGAATAGTGAAAATTTAACTGATTCGTTCATTAGGAATTTGCATCTCCCGAAATTAACTTTAGAACAAAGGAATACGTGTGAACAATTTTTAACCGTAGGAGAATGTCTAAACACTCTTAAAAGCTTTGAAAAGAACAAAACTCCAGAGAATGACGGTCTCACAGCAGAATTTTATTAAGGTTTTTGGCCGCTGGTGGGCAAACATTTAGTTGAATGTTTCAATTACGCGCATGAACATGGCGAGCTTTCTAATTCACAGAAACAAGCTGTAATTACATTAATTAAAAACTGGCGTCCAATCTCACTTATTAATGTTGACACCAAAATCGCCTCTAAAACTTTAGCTAAACGATTGGAGCCAATTTTACCTGACTTAATTCACTACAATCAAAGTGCATACGTGAAGGGAAGATCCAATTTTGATGCTATAAGAACTACTGACGATGTTTTAGAGTACACAAAACAAACGAGAATGTCAGGAATTCTCATCGCGACTGATTTTGAGAAAGCATCACTACTCAAATATATCAAGTTGTATCATAAATAATGGTTTTTCTTCAAGTTACTTTACCATTGGCCGAGGTGTGTGCCAAGGAGATCCATTATTCCCCTTTCTCTTTATATTAGGATTAGAAATTATTGCATGTCATATTCGACAAAACGAAAAGATTCAAGGTATTCCAATTCGTAATGTTGAGGTGAAACTGTCACTTTTTGCTGATGATTTAAGTTGCTTTCTTCGAAACACATCCTCTTACTATCATCTTAGAGAGGGTCTTGAAAGAAAGCTTCTCGATTGTTTGGGGCTAAAAGTTAATGAGGAGAAAACAGAATTTTTTCGTTTAGGTTCAGGAAGTTAGAGGGCGAAGCATTTCATCGTGACTTTCAATCTTCCATTAAAATTATTGGTGTGCACTTTGATTACAATCACCTCACTAGAAAAAGAGACAACTTTGACTCAAGTTTGAAATCTATTAAAGAAGTGCTTAATCTGTGGAGGTGGAGAGATCTGACTATCATCAGCAGAATACAAATAGTTAAGTCATTTGCTATCCCGAAAATCATGTCCAAAGCGGCGGCGATCTCAGTGCCAAATGAACTAATTAAAGAAGTTAATAAAGAGCTTTATTCGTTTATTTGGAGGGGCAAAGACAAGGTGAAACGTTCAGCCTTAATAAATGACATTGAAGATGGCGGCTTAAAAATGCTTGATCTTGAAGCTATGATATCAGCACAAAGAATTATCTGTCTGAAAAAGTACATTGAGGATTATGAAAGTCCCTGGAAGAATGTTTTATATTTCTACCTAGAGAAAGTAGGTGGTAAATTTCTTTTACACTGTATCTTCGATAGTCGTAAATTAGATATTTCGTTGCCTATATTTTACAAAGAATGCTTGGATGCCTGGTCCTCAATGAATCGCTTAGATTTGATCTCATATGAAAGTATAATGAATCAAATTATCTGGAATAACAAGCACATCTTATGTGAAGGAAAATCATTCTTTCAACCCTTTTTTTACAACCACGGGATTGTTAAAGTTGGCGACCTGGTATCCAAAGATGGCATCTTCCTCAAAAGTGGGAAAATTGCAAACGCCTCACTGTCCCCTTGCTTTCCTTTTGCCTTAATGAGCATCGTAGACGCTATTCCTAAGGAATGGCGTTCAACAATTAAAGTAGGCCCTTTTTGTGCACCCTCTTCTTTGGATGAAACTGTCTTTCAAATATCGTTATCGGGCCAAATTGCCGACCTTACATGTGCTACATCTAAGTTGGTTTACAAAGAAATTCGATCTCAGAAACAAACCCCACCCACTGCTAAGGCAAAAATTTTGAGTAGATACCCGGAAATTTCGGCAGATTGGGAAAGGTTATATTCATTGGCCTTTGAAATAACTTGGGTCTTGACAAACTGTGAGCCAGCGAGCCATGTGAGTCACGCGAGTCATGCGAGGCAACTATTAGTTCCCAGTCCCTTTCATACATTAGTTCCTTCACCCTTTGGCAGTTCGCTCAGTTCGGACGAGTTTTGGCTTTCCTTCGATTATCCTATTCTTATCATAGCAGGAAATAGCAAGGGTGACAGGCCGCACAATCTCTACCAGTGTGAAACATAGGAGAACCTTTTACATTTTTGCTCGAACGAGTGTATCTTTTAAAGATTTTCCTTTAAAAATATATAATAGATATAATATAATCGATATCATAGGTGGTTCTTTAAAAATTTGCCGTAAAAGTGGTTGGTTTTGTATATGGTGCCATTTTCTCATTAAAACTTGTTTGATGTTTGGCACTGATGGTTGGTATTGTGTTACAAAAGGCAAAATGTCTTTTTGAGTTTGTTTATCTTGTTTAAGCACCGATTCCCTTTCTGTGAATTATATTTCTGATAGGATTTTTTGTACCAGGTTATTTGGGTAGCCTCTAGTCAGCAAGCGTTTTTTAAATTTTGAAATATTTTCCTGAAAAGTGGTTTTTGAAGAATTAGTTCGTAGGAGTCTCAGGGCTTCGCCCTTCACAAATCCTATTTTAACACTTGGCGGGTGACAAGAGGTAAAATGTGTATATTGAAACGTTTCCGTTGGCTTAAAATGTGTTTTTAAATCAAGGAATTAGATTGTTCCTTGAATCTTTCACCTTTGTATATAACTGTATCCAGAAATGCAGTTTCAATGTCTGAGATTTCAGCCGTATTTAATTTGATTGTAGGGTGATGTGAGTTGGCTTGTTCGATGAATTGTACAATATCTGGTTTGCTGATGTCCCATAGTGAGAATATATCGTCAATGTAACGTTTCCAAACTGTGGGTTCTCAAAATTCTCAAAACTAGTACTATATGTTCAGAGACCGGAGGGAGAATTTGTAGTGTTCGCATCAGTTGGCATCAGGGCTTTATGTAAAAAGATCCACCATCCAGCCACAAGGAAACCGACAACTGCTTAGTATTTTTATAACTTCGAGGAGTGCGGCAATCTTTAGAATAGTTACATTAAGGTGGCTCAAAGTAGTTTTTTTGGGGTCACACTTCCCTTTTTGAATGCGCTTATACATAATCTTACTTTAGCTCAATAAATCTGAATTTCATACCAGATATTAGGCTTGGATGAAAGTTTTGGATGATGCTTCTTTTATGTTAATCAGCATTTCCATAGCAACGGTAAACAAATATGGCGAAAAACTGTTTTTCCTAAATATCTTTCGATTTTGGGGCTACCCGTGACAAGCGAATAAATGCGCTATAATCTACACAACGTGCATTCAAAATGAGAAAATTTCAAACAAATTAAACTGTTCGATTTTGAGTAAATTGCAAAAACAGTTTTTAACATGTGTTTTACATGTTTGAAATATAAGCGGTCAAAACATTTCATAGGTCTCACAAATTATCATTAAATTGCCACAGAAAGTTTCCTTGAACTTAAAATATTACTCCCTGCAAATAGCTTTGACTAACTCCTCGGCAATAAACAGATCAAGCTTTTCATTCAAATGCAGTTTTGCTTGACTTTTTCACTCTTTAAAAGTTTCAAGCGCATTTGCAAATAAATTCAAAACGAACAAATGAAGATGTTTGATATCTTCCTAGTATGTTTTTAAATATATAGGCAATAATATTTCCAAGCTTCAGTCCAATTGATTCAGAGGAACATCCCGAAAAGAACCGTTGAAGTTAGAGTACGAAAGCAGCGACCTCGGGATGAAAATCCAGTACAATGAGCGTGACATCGCATGTTTATTTCACACGCGCTCGGTGACAAATTCCTCTATGCACGCTTGCTCTGATTTGAATGTTTCGATATCGTAATTATTCAAGTATTTTTTTTTTCATTTTTTCAAGGCCATTGCGCGATGGAGACTTTTTTATATCTTCCAAAAGTAATGGACCTTCATTGCAACTATAACATGTCTTCAGTCCTTCCTTTAAAAGTTTTAGATTGATAACATAATTTTCATTCAGAAAATTTGACTTGAGCGAAGGATGGGAATATTTCTTCCGACTTTTTCAGGTGGGTCACTTATAGGGGGCCGTCCAATCCACCGCTTTTCTCTTGCTTTTTTCAAAGCATCTCTTCGGTTGAATTTGGAATTTTGTCGACGAGTGCGAACCATGATGTATTTGAAAACTAATGCGTATAATGAAAACAATACTTGAATAATTACAATACGAAAACACCCAAATAAGAGCAAGCGTGCATTGAGGAATTTGTCACCGAGCACTCGTGTGAAATAAACATGCGATGTCACACTCGTTGTACTGGATTTTCATCCTGAGGTCGCTGCTTTCGTACTCTAACTTCAACGGTTCTTTTCGGGATGTTCCTCTGAATCAATTGGACTGAAGCTTGGAAATATTGTTGCCTATATATTTAAAAACATACTGGGAAGATATCAAACATCTTCATTTGTTCGTTTTGAATTTATTTGCAAATGCGCTTGAAACTTTTTAAGAGTGAAAACGTCAAGCAAAACTGCATTTGAATGAAAAGCTTGATCTCTTTATTGCCGAGGAGTTAGTCAGAGCTATTTGCAGGGAGTAATATTTTAAGTCCAAGGAAACTTTCTGTGGCAATTTAATGATAATTTGTGAGACCTTTGAAATGTTTTGACCGCTTATATTTCAAACATGTAAAACACATGTTAAAAAATGTTTTTGCAATTTACTCAATATAGAACAGTTTAATTTGTTTGAAATTTTCCCATTTTGTGTGCAACGATGTGTAGATTATAGCGCATTTATTCGCTTGTCACGGGTAGCCCCAAAATCGAAAGATATTTAGGAAAAACTGTTTTTCGCCATATTTGTTTACCGTTGCTATGGAAACGCTAATTAGCATAAAAAGAGCATCATCCAAAACTTTCATCCAAGCCTAATATCTGGTATGAAATTCAGATTTATTGAGCTAAAGTAAGATTATGTATAAGCGCATTCAAAACGGGAAGTGTGACCCCAAAAAAACTACTTCGAGCCACCTAAAAATTTAAAAAAAGTTATTTTATACTGGCTCGCATGGCTCGCATAGCTCGCATGGCTCGCTGGCTCGCATATTATACACACTCATCTAAATAACTTTAGATACCAAGCTGAGAGAATTCCAGCACAAGTTATTAACTCTTTTCTGATGGTCAAAATTCCACTAAAATCAAGCACGCTTGGTTAAAAAGGTACAAAATATTTATTAAGCATCCAAATTCAACATGTAACACACCATCTTTAAGCTTTTTGTGTCTAGTGCGAAGCACAGACACTATGAGAAAACGCTAAAATCCTCTGGTAAGTGCTTCATATATGGCAAATTATTACATCATATGAATAAAGTTTCACTGGGGTTTCTCCTACGTGACACATTACATGAAGCATTCTTTACTGGGTACGAGGAAGGTAATATCATCGCTAATCACTCGTAATTTCTTCGTGACCCGAAATAAACAACCTATGACAATCGGAACCAATTGAATGTGTATTAGTAGAGACGACAATTGCGTCAACACCATGTGCTTTCCACGACAACTCCCGATAACTGCATGAAATCTCGTGACGATTTGCTTTCGTTAGTTTCTTCGACGGTTGTCCTATCGGTAAGTTACCTTTTAGTTTCTTACTTTGTGATGAATTTCTTAAGACATATTTTCTCAGTATGCCACAGCTTTCGAAGTATGTGTCAGTCCAGCTGAATGAAAGGTTTCGAAAGGTGCTTCAAAGTTGAAGATCAAGGTACTTGGCGCCGACAGAATCAACATGCTGCAATTTTGCGAGCAACTCCTGCGAAGAGGATACAAATTAAGCTTTATGAGCGCCATTTGGCGAAAGAAAGATCTCTCCGGGGATTAAATGAGTCCTATTTGAGGAAAGAAAAGCCCGTTATGGGAAATATTGAGCCCCTTTTGAGGATAACAAAGCCCGCTGAGGGCGCTGTCAGGGAAATGTAAACGGCAGAAAATCTTTCGCCGCTGAAGGATTTAATGTGAAAACACCTTTCATAGGCCAAACATATGCAAAAGCTGTGGCGATTTTCTTCCGACAAAGTCATACTAGAACTCGTAATCTTGTTAAATATCACCCAAACCATGCGATGGTTAGCACTGATGAGAGGTGCTCGCCGTGTGAGAGAATTTGATAGACATTTCTAGTCACCCAGCAAAACAGCAATGACTTGATCTATTAATCCTTTTAATTCTGAGTACCTTCACCTTCTTTTAACTCTTAGTATTAACATTAATAGTTTAATTATCCAATTTTCCCTTCAGCTTGTTACTAAAAAATGGACAATGAACTGGTTGGTTCATAAAATATCTCCTATAAAGAAGAGTGCTCATACCTCATGGCTCGACATGTAAATTCAAACAGAAACAGAAGTTATCAGAGGGGTGTTTTTCTCAGCAGCAAAACACAACGACTTCAAAAAGTTCAATGAGCAGAAAACCTGATCCTAAGTGTCAACACTGGCTACAAGAATTATGCATATGTTTTCTAAAAAGATTACCAGTTTCTGGTTAATAAAAATGTTGTATTCTACATTCCTCCTTTGTAATCAGTGTTCTTTGCTTATATACTTACAATTGCAACAATGCACTATTTTACAGTAACAACCTCATTATAGCACTTTAAAAAAACTCTTCAATTATCAACATCATGTTAACAGCTACACCATTTTTTGAAATCTAAACGGTTTAGAAAAATTTGCGTCAACCAAAGACTTCAAACATTATTTCAAAGGGGGTGTTGATTTAGAGAATTGTGTAAACAATACAACAAACAATAAAAAAAACGATGTTGATTACTGCAACAATTCAACATGCATAGAAACAACTACCTAGCACTAGACACATGTATGCAATCGCATACCTATTTTTTACAGTAGCATTCAATGCCAATTGCTCTAAAATTCCTGCCGCTACAGACAAAGTCCAAATTGCCGTTGAAAGTGGGATGTAGGCTGAAAATCGTTGTATTGAAGAAGAGATTTATACACAAAATTTTCCAGATGAGCCACCAAAGGCAATAAAAAGGCAGAATTTCGTTTCCTGGAAGGTTTTCTGTCCTATTTCACAGAAAAAACTGCAGATGGAATCGAACATGAATGAAGTATCGCTAAAATATGACTCACCTTTTGGCGTATTTAGCTTGAAATTCCGCCAAACAAATCCTTGTACACCGTTTTAGCTTCGTTCGAAGAAAGAGAAGAAAAAATTTTCTTTTTCCGGCAATATTTGGCCATTTTTCATCAAATAAAAAGCAAATTGAAGCTTGGAAAACACGCTGCCAGATAAGTACTTCATGTAAGCAAAGTTTTGCCCAAATTGCAACCGCTGATCAGTTGAACTGCACTGGTATTCTTATTATTTACTTTATCAGTTTTAGATACACCCTTATGTGCATTTTGTAACGAGGAAGAGGAATCCCTGGAGCATTTATTATTTTTTTTTAAGTCATCAAGTCTTTTTTGGAATAATCTGTTGAAGTGGCTTGCAGAAGAATTTAATATATCATTCAATGTATCGTTAATAGACATTTTGTTTGGGAAATTCGACTTAAATAATAATTTAGTGTAAATATTCTAGCATTGTCCCATCACTTATAGTTTTCAAAGCTAAACTTAGATCAACTTACAAATTAGAATTATATATTACTCATGCGCGAAGCGGCATGAGGTAAGGTTTCGGCTCCGTTTTTCTTGTTATTATTTTTATTATTATTATTATTATTATTATTATTATTTTTTGTGTCACGATTTTGCATGCAAATTTATGCACGCATATTTTAAATTGTGCACTTCCGGTTCATGTCTTCGCCATTTACACTTACTGTTTAGTGACTTCTGGCTACTGTCACTTCCAGTAAAAGAGCGTTACTTACGTGTCACGACAGCATCTCCTACAACCCTACATACATTTCTATGTTCACGTTTGGTATATATAAGACTTGTGGTACAGCCTTCATTTCCAAAACATTCAATAGTAAACAACGTGGTTCGCAGGAACGATGACTGAATGAAAGGAGTAACTTATCTCCAGGTCGGACATCTTCTTATCATGTTTAAAATATATTATAAAATTTTCTTACGCATGCGCATGAGTAAAGGCTGCTTGGAGCCTCTTGTTGCAAAAAAAATGGAATTCTTCTTAAGCACTTCAAAAAGTGGGACCCACTTCTTTCGTTTTTATCTTGATAACTTTAAGTTTTCTTTTTAGTTGATGTTTTCTTTTTTCATGGGTCACTTTTTCACACGGTTATTAATATGCGTATTAAGTACCCTTTACAATTTGACCTTCTACCACCACTCTTTATTATTATTATTATTATTATTATTATTATTATTATTATTATTATTATTATTATTTATTTTTCTTTTTTGTAATATTTATTCAATTGTATCGTATTGTATCATTTATTTATATGTATAGTTTATTTGTAAGTGTATAACATTGTAAACTGTGCACAATTTAAAAAAGAATAGGGAGAGGAACCGAGTATGATTCTGAAATTTGCCATTCTTTTTTGTGATTGTTTTCTGTTTACGAGGGGGGGTTAGTGAGATCTTGGCAGGGATTTTTTTTGAGTAACTTAAACGTCAACACTGTCTATGGGTGTAGTTATGGTTCTTTCTTTTCCTTTTTTTTTTCTTTTTCAATTTCATTTTTTTTTTTGGGGGGGGGGGGGGTGGGGTATCAAAGTTTGGTTTCATTTACACACCTCCATCACTTGTTAACCCCTGTATCCTTCCTGGAACTGCTCCCTTAGCTGTTACCCTGTGTGGTCTAAAAATGGGTAAGATCTGAAATTGTGTTTAGACTTGAAATGTTTATCAAAAAAATGGGGGAGTGGGGGGGGGATTTAAAATGAGTGATGGTTTTAAGAAATGGGTACACCCACAATACCTAGTCTGACCCATAGTCTACCCACAGTAGAAATGATATACTCAAAATTTATGGTGTAGAAGTGTCTCAGCTCTTGATTCAGTGATTTCGATTTGTTTTCTTTAATTCGTTCGTCTTCTTCCTGCTACCATTTTACTGCACAGAATGCCAGATCCTTCTTGAAAATACAAACGATTTGTTCATGAACTAAAACACATTCCATAATAAACTATGTTCGAAAAGAAATAGACTGTGATGAGGGACATCAAAGCATTAAATATAATGACAATATTCTTACCTGGTTCAGTTGAATCGTTACACTTCTTACTTCTCTCACTTCAACAAGGTAGCTTTTCTGAAAATGTGAATTATTCAACAAAGAAAACTACATTTTACTGAAGTGTTACAAAAAAAAACTGATTAAATTTAATGTTAAAGCAAGCAATGTAAATTTTGAGGTCTTATCAGAGATCCCACAATCCAACTAAATCTAATTAAGTTATTCCAAGAATAATTTTCAGGTTTTCTTTTCAACACTGACTTGGGTATTCCATCTTCTTGCGAAAATAAAAGCTTCATCAAAGTGCTTGTCAATGTGACTTTTTGGATCGAAAAAGTGAGGGAGGATTTAAGAAGGCTGATCAACTCAGTTTTTTGGATGTAGGGTGTAACGTTTTGAAATCAACATTTTGCAGGGAAGAAATAATGCTTTGATTGCTTTCATACTTCACCAAGTTTCAAAGGTGATTAAAGTTTTCAGTTATGATTTCACTGGTTTCCGATCGACAGCGGCTAACATAGCAACACCAGCTTAATGCCCTTTGTTTCAAATGTCGTTTTTCTCAAAATCTAGTCAGACAATTTACAATTAAATTTTTACTTATTGTAGTACTCATGTTTTGCTAGCTGCAGACCAAGAGTCAAGAAAATTTATAAGACAGTTTTTGAGTAAATCAAAAATCATTTTTAGGGCATGATAGGCAAAACAATAATCATATGAATAAAATAATTTCTTTCCAAATTGTCCTTACATATACATACATGTATTATTTTAAAATGACCAGCTGTTAAAATAAAGATTACAAAGTCAACAATCATTATTTTAACTGCAGGCTGTTTTTAAATAATATGCAAGGCATTTTGGAAATATTTTGCTTTATGCAAATTATTTGCTTTGTTTACTGTTTTGCCTATCATGCCCATTTTTTTTAACTAAATGAGAGCTTCTGTTTATGTGTAACGTAAAACATCCTACCTAGTTTGCAGTGTTTTCCGCTGCTTCTGCCTGTGATTCCAGTGTGTTCTCTGTAACTGATTTCTTCTTTCCTTCCCACTTCCAATTGACTGAATTCCCACAACAGGTTGTCTGAAAAAAAATTCATCAATGTTGTAAAGCACCAACTGGATTTAGGGACTGGGCATTTTAATCCCGCATAGACAAGATTACCCATCCCCACTCCCTTTCCTATCTGGAAGCTGATGGTTCACCCGTTAGATACACTGCATTACCCCACAAACAGCAAGTATGAAATATGCATAGGGAGAGTAATAAATAATAAATAAATAAAATCTTTATCACCGTGTCTATGTATTTAGCTCATAGAGCTAATTGGGGACACCTACTATTACAAAATAAAAAGAATAATTTTGATTCTAAAAAGACTAATATGTACAATAATTTTTATCACATTAAGTAATAATTTAACTGAATAAACTATACATTAAGATTTAAAAACATTTAGATGACAAATACTTATTAAAATGTATATAATTGTGAATAATCACATGATACTGAAATTTGCCATTCTTTTTAGTGATTGCTTTGCGTTTAAAGGGGCTATGTCACCATTTTTAGCGTTACTTTAAGAAGCCAAAATACATCTTTATTTCAGTGAAATTCCAAAAATAAGAATCCAGTTTTGTTTAAAATTATTATACCAGTGCTCTAAGAGTAAAAATAAGTGTCTTGGGCTGCAGATGGCCAGGATGGAAATGGATTGCATCTTGAAAAAATTGGGCCAATTTTTTCAAGTTTATCACTTGTGTCTTAGAAAATTCGCTAAAACTCTGATTATGGTTTATTTTCTCCACTAAAATTCACTTGATATCTTCCTGTTAGTGTTCTTAAAGCATTTCGTGTACGACAAAGGTACTTAGTTTTAGTTTGGGGCAGTTTTGACCTGAAAACCTCAAAATCACCATGACATAGCTCCTTTAAACTTTTTTCCAGTAACAATATTTTTTGGGGGGGCTAGTGAGATCTTAGTAGGGATTTTTTTTGTGTGTAACTTAAATGTCAACACTGTCTTGGGTGTAGTTATGGTTCTTTGTTTTCTTTTTTTTTTTGGGGGGGGGGGGGGAATCAAAGTTTGCCATTTACACACCTCCACCACTTGTTAACGCCAGTATCCCTCCTGGAACTGCTCCCTATTAGCTGTAAGCCCGTGTGATCTAAATATGGGTACGATCTGAAATAATTGTGTTTAGGCTTGAAATTTTGATCAGCTGCAGACCAGGTGTCAAGAAAATTTACAAGACAGTTTTCGAGCAAATCAAAAATCATTTTTAGGGCATGATAGGCGAAACAATAATGAAGAAAATAATTTCTTTCCAACTTGTCCTTACATATTACTTTAAAATGACCAGCTGTTAAAATAAATATTACAAAGTCAACAATCATTATAAGTAACTGCAGGCTGTTTTGAAATAATATGCAAGGAATTTGGGAAATATTTTGCTTTACACAAATTATTTGCTTTGTTTACTGTTTTGTCTATCATGCCAATTTTTTATTTACTTGAAAACCAACTCATAAATTTACTTGAAACTCCGTCTGCAGCTACAGTGTAGAGATACATGAGTAGGACAAAATATGTAAGTTTCATTATGAAGTGTGTGACTAGATTGGGTGGTTCCAGTGTAGTGATACATGAGTAGGACAAAATATGTAAGTTTCATTATGAAGTGTGTGACTAGATTGGGTGGTTCCAGTGTAGTGATACATGAGTAGGACAAAATATGTAAGTTTCATTATGAAGTGTTTGACTAGATTGGGTGGTTCCAGTGCAGTGATACATGAGTACGACAAAATATGTAAGTTTCATTATGAAGTGTCTGACTAGATTGGGTGGTTCCAGTGTAGTGATACATGAGTACGACAAAATATGAAAGTTTCATTATGAAGTGTCTGACTAGATTGGGTGGTTCCAGTGCAGTGATACATGAGTACGACAAAATATGTAAGTTTCATTATGAAGTGTCTGACTAGATTGGGTGGTTCCCGTGTAGTGATACATGAGTATGACAAAATATGAAAGTTTCATTATGAAGTGTCTGACTAGATTGGGTGGTTCCAGTGTAGTGATACATGAGTACGACAAAATATGTAAGTTTCATTATGAAGTGTTTGACTAGATTGGGTGGTTCCAGTGTAGTGATACATGAGTAGGACAAAATATGAAAGTTTCATTATGAAGTGTCTGACTAGATTGGGTGGTTCCAGTGCAGTGATACATGAGTACGACAAAATATGTAAGTTTCATTATGAAGTGTCTGGCTAGATTGGGTGGTTCCAGTGTAGTGATACATGAGTACGACAAAATATGTAAGTTTCATTATGAAGTGTCTGACTAGATTGGGTGGTTCCAGTGTAGTGATACATGAGTATGACAAAATATGTAAGTTTCATTATGAAGTGTGTGACTAGATTGGGTGGTTCCAGTGCAGTGATACAAGTGTACGACAAAATATGTAAGTTTCATTATGAAGTGTCTGACTAGATTGGGTCAGGTTCCAGTGTAGTGATACATGAGTATGACAAAATATGTAAGTTTCATTATGAAGTGTCTGACTAGATTTTGAGAAAAACAACATTGTAGAAAACAAAGAGAAATAATCTACATGTACCACTGCTGTACAGCTGTACATGTATAGTAACTGCTGTTGCTTGGAAACCAGTGACACAAAAAAACTGTGTCACATTCATTTTCATATTTTTTTTTGCATGACCAAATTTATTAAAAACAACTATAGGCAATCTGAAAAGGCTAGTCAGACGCCTCAAATATTTGCTTAGACATGTTTAAACTGTTTTAATGTCTTTCAACATTTTTCATATGTAGAGATGTATTAAAGGTTCTAAATAGGTGTTAAGTAATGATCCGCATAAGAAGGAAAGTGCTAACTGCCAGCAATGCACGATGGAATGTCAACTTTTTTCATTGTTACAAGTGATCTCATTGGCCTAGACTCAAAGACCGCTAAAAAGTTAGGTTTCAAGGTGCACTTTGTTTGATTTTTTAAAGGTTTCATGAAATTTAAGACCCAATTGTAAAACATGCAAATCTTTAAAGAAATTGTATTTGGGGAACTTCATCAAAGAAGCAAAATTATTAGCCATTGTCTTCTGCTATTCTGATTGGTTAAGCAGGAAAATTTTCTAAAATTTATCTGATGCAAATGTATATTCTTTATTTTTATACTGAAATATAATTATAAACCATGAGCTTCTCCCCTATTTTTGAAATCAAAGACATTCTATGTGAGAAAGAGCCAATGCCACAGAACAATAAAGTTTACTGTAGTTCTTATGTGGAGCGTTACTTAAACTAGTGTTTAAATTTTGATTAACATGTAACGTCGCGAACGCTTCAATGTTCCTTTGTTCGCGAAAATGTGTCGTGTTGAAACCGTTAGAACGAACGCACATGCACAAAAATAGCAAATCAAGTTATCTTTCAATGAATTTCTTTTTTTTATTATTATTAGAGCAGTTTTCAATTGAGTGTTGTAAAACCAAAACCAACTGAAAGTAATTGCTCTGACCAATCACAGCAGTCGGAAACAATCCAATGAACCAATCAGAACTCGAAGCAATTACATGTTGGCGGCGCCAAGCGCGGGAAAATATGTGCGAGCAAGTCACGATTGGTTTTGGTTTTACTTCTAATTTGTGTAAAGCGCTTTTTTTTAATTTGTGTAAAGCACTTTTGATCATTTTAATGTTAAAAGACGCTACATTAAGTGAATAAATTATTGTTATTATTATTATTATTCTGATTGGTCAAGAAAGTGGCGTGAGATTTTTTAGCCAATCACAAAGCATAGCAATGCAAAACCAAAGCAATTGTGTAATTACTTTTCACACTCAATTGAAAACTGCTCTATAATGAACAACAATTTTCGGCGTTAGCTGTACGTTTTCAGCGGAAAGACGAGACGCTGTGTAAATCGAGAACGAACGCTGAAGGTTTATTGTCTGATCCTTGTACTACGAAGTTACATGCATAATAATTAGAAAATTAAACGAGACTTACCTGTAAGTTGAAGTTTGATTGAGATTCTATCGAGTCACCAACTGCACCAAGGGATCACATGAGATTGCCAAGCACATGCGCAACATCAGTATTCAAAGCCGAAATGTGAATGTTACAAGGTAAACATACATACCAGCAAACCTCCAAAGAGAGGTAAAGAGACCTTGGGTGGGTCCAGCTAGGGTGTGCCACCTTAAGCCAGGGTGGGCATGTGATCCCTTGGTGCAGTTGGTGACTCGATAGAATCTCAATCAAACTTCAACTTACAGGTAAGTCTCGTTTAATTTTCTAATTCTATCTCGTCACCACTGCCCCAGGGATCCCATGAGATTTTAAAGCTAACATTCACATGAGGGCAACAATACATTCTTTGCAATATGCAAACCCAAAAAGTGATGAGAAATTGTATTCATTGCATTTAATAGAAACAATACTCAAAGGTCCTGGTACATGTGTAACTGTGTACACATAAAGTACATATATTATAACTGTATCTGGGCAGACTAAAGTTAACACAGCTTCAATGAAAGCTTAATAACTGTAAACAGCATATAAATGAAAATATGATAACTGAAACAATGCAGAAAGGTAGTCTAATACCTAAAGAACTGGACTAGCAGAGAGCTTAACAGCTGCTGTAAACAGTCCAAAAATCTGCATAAAGAAACTATGAATTAAGCATCCTAGCAAACATACACGTAAGGAGAGAGTAGTTCAGTACTGATCGCAATTGGCCACAGTCAAATTAAACCTGGTCAGTGCTCAATACTGCCAAAGCAAAGGTACTTTCCTCCATGACAGGCTTATCATAAAACTGGTCAAACGACCTAGATGATGACCATCCTGCAGTTCTGAGGATTTCATGAACTGGAACAGAGGCAGCTTTAGCCCTTGTTGTAGCAGCCATTCGAGTGCTGTGAGGTTTGAAGTTGTTTATGTCAATACCTGCCTGTTTCATAGTTGTTCGAATCCATCTTGAGATTGTCTCTCTTGCAACACGTTTGTGTGGCTTAACAAAACAGATGAATAGTTTAGTTTCATTTCCCCTGAGAAGTTTTGTGCATTTCAGATATTCTGTCAAGTGCTCAAAAACACACAAAGTCTTGTCAATAGGGTACGCTTTAAGAAAAACTGAAGGGATCTTAAATCCAGGTCTGCTTTGTTTCACATGTTCTGGTAGCGTAAATTCATATGATGCCTCTGTTACTTTCATGCAGCCGATATCTAACATATGCAGGCTTTGGCCCCCTTGAGCAGAAACTAGGGCAATAAGCATGAGTAGTTTCAGTGTCAATGATTTCAAATCCAAACTGTCAATGGGAGCCTGAGAAGATAGGTAAGTGAGCACCATCTGGACATTCCAGGTTGTTTGGTATCTAGGAGTGGGTGGATTACACTTGTAAATTCCTCTCATGAATCTTGACACCAAGGGATGGTTACCAATAGCTTGATGGTTTGTGGGAAGAACAATGGCTGAAACTGCACTTCTTGCTGTGTTTAGAGTGGAGTATTTTAAGCCTTTTTCATATAAAGTGACCAAAAAGTCTAACAGTGTTCCTACAGGCGGGTCATACGGATTACTTTCCCGTCCACTACAAAACTCGAGCCATTGTCTGATATATGGTTGATATTGCTTATGAGTGCTGTCTGACCATGACTGCACGATAATTGAGGTAGCTGCGTCTGAAATGCTTCTCTTGCGGATGCTTTCCCGGAGACTAGACATGCCAACAGTTTTAGTTTCTTTCCCAGTGGGTGAGAGGCCTTGCTGTGAGGCTGAGTTAGCAGATTTTTGGGGTTGGGCAGAATCAGAGGATGGTCTATCAGTGAACGAAGCAGCACTGGAAACCATGGTTGTGCAGGCCACAGGGGAACAAGAAGCACTCCTGAAGAAAGTTCTTCCACTATTTTCTGAAGGCAAAGTGTTACCAAGCTGAAAGGGG
Source organism: Cladopsammia gracilis (assembly GCA_022457155.1). Taxonomy (NCBI): domain Eukaryota; kingdom Metazoa; phylum Cnidaria; class Anthozoa; order Scleractinia; family Dendrophylliidae; genus Cladopsammia; species Cladopsammia gracilis. The sequence goes on from JAJGOT010000693.1 coordinate 166,565, forward strand.
GAAAAGCATAAAAATAATAAGGGCCCCAATTGAATGAAAAGGCATCAGTAAATGCAGCACCCGGATTGGGTCTCCATGACACGTAGTGTGGGACCTTAAGGTTAAGCCTTGAGGCAAATAAGTCTATCTGAAAAGGGCCCCAAACCTGGCAAATATTATTGTAAACTGTAGCGGACAAAGACCACTCTGTAGAGTCATTGGTGTTCCGAGACTCGATCAGCCTCAACACTTTTGCTTCCTGGAATGTGGGAGGCACTAAGCCACACATGTTTCTGTGAACACCAGTCCCAAATTTGAAAGGCTATCTCATTACAGTCATGAGATTTAATTCCTCCCATGGCATTAAGATAAGCCACTGTTGTGGTGTTGTCAGACTGAATGCGAATATGTTTGTTACTCAAGTTGCTACATAATGATTTGAGGCCAAGCATCACAGCCTTCAACTCTAGATAATTAATGTGATGCTGCTGTTCCTCTAAATCCCAAAACCCCCCTGTTTTGTTGTTCAAACTCACAGCTCCCCAACCAATATTTGAGGCATCTGTCGTAAGAGTAACTTCTGGATTTTCATGAGTAATGGGCATGAATGCTGTGGTGATGTTATTTACCCACCACATCAATTCCACACGAGAATCATCAGAAATAATCACAGGCCCATCATAATTTCCTTTGCAAAGGCGAAGGGCTAACAATTTATCCTTCTCCAGCTGCCTATAGTGGAGACGGCCAATTTGTACGCCAGGAAAACTCGAAACGAGTAGGCCTATAACATGAGCCAAGTCTCTAATGGTAACTTTAGAATGCACAAGCAAGTTCTCACAAGCTGATTTGACATAAGCAGCTTTCGAAGGTGGGAGCCGGATAGTCATAGAAATGCTGTCTAGCAAAAACCCCAGGAACTCAATTTGTTGAGTAGGTATTAGCACTGATTTAACTGGGTGGAAGACAAACCCAAGCCTAAACGTCTCAACAGTGTCCTGGATGTTCTGTTGGCAGGCCCCATGAGTATATCCCACCAGAAAGGAATCATCAATATGCCCCATGCTGATATGCCCCAAAGAGTGCAAGTGAGCATAAATGGGTTTAAGGATTTTAGTGAACAGCCTGGGTGCACATGCCAAACCGTTTGGCAGGCAAGTGTATTGGTAATATTGCTCTTCCCATTTAAATGTGAGGAATTTCCTGTTGTCTTATACAATTGGGACAGAATAATAAGCATCTTTAAGATCTACTGATGCCATAAAGCATTTAGGAAGTATGAGTTTTAGAGCAGTTTGAATATTGTCCATTTTAAAATGTTGGTAGGCCACAAATTCATTGAGCAATTTTAAGTTCAAAATCATTCGGTAGTTGCCATCCTTTTTAGGTCTGACAAACACATTGGATATAAATCCATCTCCCTTAGGACATGTTTTTTCTATGACCCCTTTTGAGAGGAGTTTAGATATTTCTCCAGAAATGATCTCTTTTTCAGAGACAGAAGTTTGAATTTGCCTTGGTTCCTGTGCTTGCCATGGAACATCAGACTTAAACTCAATGTGGTAATGCTTTAACGCATCAAGTATATAGGGGTCAGAAGTTAGTGATTCCCAAGCTGATAAATTATATTTCAGCTGGCCCACTTGAAATTGCTTGACTATCAAGCGATATTTAGACACTGAAATATCTTGAAAATTGCCAGTGTCGCCTACCTGTTTACATGGAGATTCTACTGAGTTTTGCCGTTTGTGGCTGCTTTCTTTCTCCGAAATGGAGTGTTTGTTGCTGAGCGGCCATGCCCCAAAAAAGGCTGGCGATTTGGCAATTTACTATTAGAATGCCGCTCCCGGTCATAAGGCTTGAACCTCCCAAATCCCCTTCTATGAGATTGTGCCGAACCCCGGTTGGGGTTGTGCGAGGAAGCCTTTTGCATCTGCTGTCCTGCTTTTCTAGCGTGTGACATGTCTTTTAAATGTATGGGAAGGTCTTCTCCAAACAGTTTTGTGGAGGGTTTGATCTCCTCTTTGCATAATCGTGTGTACGGAGGGTTGAGATCAGGTTTAATAAGCTCCCTCCGCTTCATGTTGAGCTTCCAATTTGCGTTTCCCAGCAGTGCAATGCTATCCATTACGTGATCGAGCACATGACAAGTATCTCGAGTCTTGCCATCAGTTATATCTTTGACTAATTTGCCCGCCAAAATAGTCAAGGCAGACAATCCCTGTAATAAGGGTTGTTGAACTCGTTGGAAAGCTAAATCCACTGCTCGACTCTTTCTGGGCAACAAGTCCCAAATTTCTTCATTCACCGTTGTCACTGACAAATATTTGCAGTTCTCTGGCAGTGAATGTTTTTCCCCACGTTCCTTGACCGTTTCAGTCGATACGCCTCCAATGAGCATGTTATCAACCAGCTCGGCAATTTTGCCTTCTATTGCTGGTGATTTTGTTTTGTTTGGGATAAACGCCTGGGTCAGGCTATCTATTAATGCATTCTGCGGCCCTGGGTCAGGGCTTTTCGCAGAGGTTGTTTGCTTGGTAGCGTTGTTGTTGCTCGTGTCGAGCATTGCATCAATGGCGGAGTCTACGTCGAGAGTATTTCCACTCGTATTACCATTTTCTTCTGTTTCGTCGCTTTCCTCATTGTCAGGTCGGAGGAGGAGATCCTCCTTTAAGCTCTGCAGAGTTTCGGTCTGAAGTTCTGAGCTCTTTGCGAGCTGTGCGAGCGAAGCTTGAAGACTTTGGAGAATGCCCGCCATGTTCCCATTCAGTCCATCCTGCTCTTTTCCGGCACTTGAAATGGACGCTGAGGTAAGCCCAGCGGCTAGGGCCATCTCGGTCATCCTTATCTTTATGCCGCTGCCGAAGTAAGCTACGTGAAACCCAGAAATTTTCTAGATTATAAACTTTCTGCTCTCCAATAAAAACAAAGTGACTGAGCTGACATCGCGCGCTAAAAGGCACTGATGTTGCGCATGCACTTGGCAATCTCATGGGAACCCTGGGGCAGTGGTGACGAGATAGAACCTGAATTTAGATCTACATTTTATATCTACATGCAGGAAACAAAAGATCCTAATTACACTTGATGCGTTGTGACAAATGCGATGAAAGTTACGTAATCAAAACAATACATGATGTCCAAAACAATACATGAAATTATGCGACATCATGTAACATCTCCCCCCTAAAGAAAAAAACTGAAGGTCTTAGATCACATTGTCTCTATAAGTCTCTCAGGCTTCCTGATCACACGGGTAGGTCGAACTTTAATGTCACATGCTACTCCCAGCTTGTGTGGCAACAGGTGTGGTAGACTACCTCCGGCTTGCGTGACAATGGGTGTGGCATTTGGCTGGGCAGCCTCTGCAGCTGGGCGGATGAAACATCGGTTCCTTTGCAACTGAGCTCCATCCGAGGTTTCAACACTGTACGACCTTGGCTGTGATGCGGTTGGTGCTCTAGTGATGACTGCTGGGGTCCATCGGTTGAGCTGAGGATCAACTTGCACGTAGACCTTTTGCTGTTCTTGAAGGAGCAGTAAATCTGTGGCAGTCGTGTTGTACAGCTCACTTCTCTTGTCCTTGTCTTAGATCATCTGCTCTCGCACCATCTGACTGTGTGCATTTTGCATCAGGCTTCTGGTTGGGAGTAGCGCTCTGTACTTTCTACCATTTAGTAACTCTGCTGGTGATGGTATGCTGGTAGAGAGCAGCGTAGCTCTGTAGATTAACATAGCCAAATTCGGATCGTGTCCCACCGCTATGCACTTCTGCATGCACTGTTTGACTGTTTGTACCATGCACTCAATATGTCCATTACTTTGCGGGTAACGTGGACTTGATGTGATGTGGTCGAAGCAGTAATGACTTGCAAAGGCTTCGAATTCTTTAGACGCGAACTGTGGGCCATTATCTGACATCACAATCTTTGGCACTCTGTACTCACTGAACACTTGTTTCAGGATCTCGATTGTTGCGCTGGCAGTAGTGCTGCGTACTCTTCTGATGACTGGGAATCTACTATAGTAATCTGCTATCAGAAGATAGTTGGTAGATTGAACCTCAAAGAAGTCAACGCCCAACTTCTCCCATGGCCCTTGGGGAACTTCATGAGGCATCAGTGTCTCTCGCTGTTGGCTCCTGGAGAACGTTTGACACACCTTACAACCCTGGGCTGTCTGAAGTATGTCGGCGGATATCTTTGGCCAGAAAACTGCTTCTCGAGCTCTTAACTGCATCTTTTCAATACCAAAGTGACCTTCATGAATTGTTTGAAGAGTTGTGTTGCGCAGCTTTTCAGGAACGATGAGCCTGGGACCCTTGAACAGTAGACCATTCTCTGCACTGATTTCTTCTCTGTAGGTCCAATAGTCGACAACTAACGGGTGACAATCCTTTCTTGTCTCAGGCCATCCATTTATCACAGCTTGCATCAAAAGACCTGACGTTGTATCTTCTGCAGTCGCGTGCCTGAAGTCTGCTACACTTGCTGAATCAGCAGGAATTTCTTCAGTGAGCACGTGGACTGGGATGACATCTTCTTTGTCTACTTCCTCTCCACCTGCGGGCTGGGGTGAAACTCTGGAAAGTGCATCGGCTATGACATTCTCCTTCCCCTTCAGATATTCAATGTCCACATCGTACTGTGACAGTCGTAACAGTAGTCGCTGCAGGCGTGGTGAGTTGGATGCTATGGATTTCTTCCATATGCTGACTAATGGCTGGTGATCTGTTTGAACAGTTACTGTGTAGCCATACACATAGTGGTGAAATCTCTCAAGAGCAAAGACAACACTCAACAGCTCTCTCTCTATGTTTGAGTACTGCTGCTCTGTCTCAGTGAGGCTTCTTGACGCGTAGACTACCGGCTTGCCATCTTGTAGTAAAACTGCTCCTAAGCCTTTCTTAGATGCATCTGATTGGATGATGCTGGTCTTTGACTTGTCAAAATATGCCAACACTGGTGCGCTTGCGATTTCTTTCTTGGTAGCTTGAAATGCTACTTGCTGCGAACTTTCCCAGGCAAAAACAGTGTCTTTCTTGCATAGTGCTCTTAGTGGGGCTGTCAAATCCGCTAACTTTGGGCTAAAGCGATTGAGGTAGTTCACCAAACCAAGGTAGCTTTGAAGATCTTGAAGATTTTGGGGTGCCTTCATCTCTGTGACGACTTGTACCTTCTTGGGATCTATCTTGTACCCATTTGGCGTGAGGCTACCTCCAAAGAATGGACAGTCTTGAGACTTGAACACAAACTTCTTGGCATTGAATGTGAGATTATTGGCTCTTGCCGTCTATAGCAGTGCGATGACTGTGGTATCATGGGGAATTTCTGCGTTGCCATGGCAAAGGACATCGTCGGCAATTCCTGTAGTACTGGAAACATTCCTCAGGATTCTATCGAGTCTTTCCTGGAACACGTCACCTGCCACAGTTAACCCAAAAGGTAAACGCAGCCACTGGTACTTGCCCCATGGCGTGTTGAAAATCGTCAGCAGACTACTCTCTTGGTCCAAAATGACATGCCAATATCCTGACTTTGTGTCGAGTAAACTGAAGTATTTTGAGCCTGCTAACTCTGGTAGGATGTCATCAATTGTTCTGTTGTACCACTGGTTTCGTTTTATGGCCTTGTTTAGATCCTTAGGATCGAGGCATAATCTTAAGGAGCCATCAGGTTTCTTCACTGGGACAATTGAGTTAATCCATTCAGTGTGCTCTTTGACTTCTTTGATTACTCCAAGCTCTACCAATCTCTTCAATTCTGCTTTGTAGGCTGATTTCAAGCTCACTGCTACTTGACGCAGTGGATGCTGGACTGGTTTGTATTTTTCCCTTTAACTGGATATGGTAAGGTCCACCCGGCAAAGTTCCTATGCCTTGGAAAACGTCAGCATACTCTCGCAGCAAGTATTCTTTGGTCGTAGGCAAAGGGTGTGTTTTGCCTCCAATGGTTATCTTCCTGTCTGTACACTCTTGTATTACTGGGGTTACAGGTTCTGTGGAGAATTTCGTAGGCTTGTCTGTAACTGTCTTGATGGAAGTGTCTACTTTGGCCTTGACTGCTGGTTCCTGGATCTCGGGAAAACTAACGTACCCCATTAGTAAGGCGTGTTGTCTGCCTAAGATCATGTGACCTTTGCTGTCTGCCACTTCGCACAGGACTTTGTATCTCTGCTTGCCGTGATAAAGATACACAGTACGGGTTCCGAGGTTCTCAACTGGGTTATCATTGTAGCCTTTCAGATTCACAGTCGGTTGTTCCAGCTTAAGGTTTTCCCCAAAAAGTGTCTTGGCTTTGTACAGGGGTAAAATGTTGCAGCTTGCACCTGTATCGACCTCGCATGAGATCTGAAAAATCTGTGATGACAGTTCCTGGCTGAGCCAAAGGGGGCGAATGTGAGACTGTGGTTGAGGATGATTAAGAGTCTTCACCATTACTGTCTTGAGATGATGAACAATGGCACTGAAGTACACTAGTGTATACTCTTCGGGTGTGCTGTCTTCGTGTAAGGGTGTAACAGTAGACTGAGCTTGTAACTCGTTAATATTTGCTCCTTTGTTCTTGGATTTGCACACAGAGCTATAATGTCCTTCATTTCCACACTTGAAACACTTGGCTTTCCGTGCAGGGCATTCACTTCTCGGATGTGGGGGCTTTGCTCCACAGTTGAAACAGGTTTCTCTCTTGGTGGGTCCTTGGCTGCCTGAACCACCTTTCTGCTTCTCTTGCTTCTTTTGTTTGGGTCCAGCTCCTTGCTTCTCATTGAGTTGATGTATTGCTGCTTGTGTTGGATTACCTTTGAACTCAGGTCGCATATAGCCAACCTGGCTGGCTGTGGCGTCCTCGTTCTGAGCAACTGCTATCGCTTCCTCTAGAGTCAAAGCTGAGCCTTTCTCGATGCATTTGTAGTAGGCCTCTCGGGAATGTAGACCAATCACTATTGCGTCTCGGAGTAGTCTGTCACGGGCTTCGGCAGGATATTCACACTGGTCACACAGCACAGTGGCCTTGTCAATGTACTCTGGGAGACTTAAGTTACCCTGCTCCAAGTGACGAAAGTTTGCTGCTGCTGCAAGTGCGTTGGACTTTGGCTTTGTCCACTCTATAAACTACTGTAGGAGAACCTTTGGGTTTGCATTCTGCTCCGGTGTGAGATTCAGTGACTTGATGTGTGTTCTCCCGATCTTTCCAGCCCAAATCAAAACATAACTTGCCTTCACTGCATTTGGTTTCGATGCTAACGGACCACTTAGCAGGAGTTCGCATTCCCCAACCCAGTCGTGGCACTTGTGGTAACAGTCCGGGCCTGGCGTAAAATCTGCCTGTGGCGCTTGAAAATGCAACAGTTCCACCATAGTTCAAAACCGAACGAAACTGCGAACGAAACGGCAAACAAAACGGCGTTGCCTCTTACTCCTGGCTGGGTTTGTGATTTCCTGACACCATGTAAACTGTGCACTTTTCGGCGTTAGCTGTACGTTTTCAGCGGAAAGACGAGACGCCAAGCTTTTAGTCAGCAGGGTGTCCGGGCATCCTATGGACGCCCACTTTTTGAAGAAATTCATGAAAATTGCACCTAATCCTTTACAAATTGATGATGGGAAATATCTTCAGGACGTCCACTTTTCAATTTCTGGCTAAAAGCTTGTGAGACGCTGTGTAAATCGAGAACGAATGCTGAAGGTTTATTGTCCGATCCTTGTACTACGAAGTTACATGCATAATAACCTGAATTTAGATCTACTTTTTATATCTATATGCAGGAAACAATAGATCCTAATTACACTTGATGCGTTGTGACAAATGCGATGAAAGTTACGTAATTAAAACAATACATGAAATTATGCGACATCATGTAACAACTTACAACAAAATAAAAAAAAAGAAAAGAAGGAAAAAGAACTAACAAGTGTGACATTCAATTAACTAATTACCATATGGTAACTATTTTCACATTACTAAGACTTATGTGGCCGCAGCTGAAAGGTATGACAGTTAGTGCCACCAAGGCGTATGTACATATGTATAATGGAGAAAGAGGAGAAAAAGAGACTTGTTCAATTAAGGTATCGCACGGTGTGAATATCAGGAAGGTTCCATTTTCGCATTAAGGAGTTTTCAGCTTTAGATATTTCTAGTTCGTAATTAAATTTAAGGTGACACAAGAAGGCATCCAACTCAGGTCTAGTTTCTTTGTATTTACATAACCAAATATAATGTCTTGCTAGAAGAAGCAAGAAATTAATTTGGTGGTGACACTTTGAGGAGTCCAGTCTCAGACCAAGCGCTGGGCGCGATCCATTCGACCAAAAAATCCGGTTTGAATTTCCGAAATTTTCATATGTCGAATGGAACGGTATTTTCCACTTGAATGAACCGATCTCGTTTCTTTAGCACACGATGTTGTTGAAACTTGTTGTAATTCTTGCATAGTACCTATTGAAACGTAAGAACACGAGCTCGATTCCACAAACAAGAAATATTCACAACTGGCGGGAATAAGAATTCCGTGCATTGTACATTTTTTTTGCTCAAGTTCATTCAGTTTTGTTCTCAACGTATCAACGGCAGGTTTGATATTTCCCGAATCATCGACAGAAATATCGAAGAAAGAATTCTGTACCGTCAAACATGAAGAAACAGACTGCGACAATAATAAAAATCTTGTTTTGCCGCCATATTGTAGCTTTTCACAAGGCAACAACTACGGCTGAATTGTCGCACCGAGTAGAAATGCCAAATGGAACAGAAAATTTCCGGAAATTCCAAATTTCCGGAAAACGGGACAACCTCGAGAGGTTGACCAAAACTTCCGAAACGAATTTTTCGAAAATTTCTGTTCCATTCGATTTTGTACCGGAATTTCCGGAAATTTTGGTCGAATGGATCGCGCCCGCTATGGCGCATTTTAAGGAAAAATTTCTCTCAATTATTCCATGGTACAGCATCATCTCTCAAGGTTTGCCCAAAAGGAGGATGTCTGTTTACATGTCCAGAAAAGATGATACAGACTATCTGATTCTTCACGGAAAAAGGAACACATTGAGTTATCTTTTATACCTATTTTAGTTAAGAAATCATTTGTTGGTAGTCGCCTGTGTAATAGTTTAAATTTAAACTCTCTTAGTCTTACACTTTTAGAGTATTTGAAGGCTAATTGGTAGGCCTGTTTCCAGTTAACATTCTCATCATTTTCATCAGTACAGTCGTTCAGCCATTTTTTCTGGCTAATGATGTTGGTGGTGCACTGCTTTTTAGACTAATGAGTTTGTTATATGTTAGTTTAGTTACTTTCCAAGTTTTGGATATTTTTGTTGAGAAACTTTCGTGGTTAGAGCTAATTTGTAACGAGCTGTCCTTGCACTTTTGCCAGGCAGATTTCAGTGCCGATATTACTCCATAGTATATGACAGGGTTAACTTTTATGTTGTATTTGTCCTGAAATTCATTTAATGTGAGGTAAGTTTTATCTGCCCTTCTCAAGTGGTTTATTTTGGATATTCCTTTAGAAGACCATTCTTTGTAGAAGATAGGAGAATTGTCGATCCTGATAAGCGAGTTGTACCCGGGGTTCAAAATAAAATCACAGCTTTAAGCTTGAATTTGTAGGCTTTTTTTGTCTAGGCTCATTTTTTCACGGCTGTCAATAATGAATGAGCACATACCCTGAGCAGTCAACAGCATGATTTTTTTTTTTCACTTTTTGTGATTTGTGTGTAGGCCACTTCTTATAATCTGTTCAAAACTTTTTTTAGTAGCGCCAGCCCAGGTGTTATGAGAACCCTGAATTATTATTACAGGATACCATTGCAGCGACTTTGATTTCAGTTGCATTGGCCGATCCAAGCATGACATGAATTTTCTCTTTCTTTGGTAAAAAGTCGCCAGCAAGTGTGGTCAAAGTGCCCGCTACCGCTGGCAGTTATTTTGAACCCTGGTATCATAAAGTTATTACTGTGCATCAGAAGCAATAAGTCCATCGAAGTTAACTTCTGACCAAATTTCTAAAATCTCTCAAGTGAAAGTATCTGTTACTTTGATGTACTTTGTGGTGTCTTTTCTGTCGAGATTGTGAGTATTATGTCGCCTCCATATCTTTTAAGTTCTAAGTCAAAGAAAATTATACATTTCCCATGGTTTTCTGAATCCAGGTATTTGCTTATCCACGCAACCTTTAAGAGCCAGTGACCATAAATATCGAGAATCACTGGACAGGCTCCCAAAATCGAAAATCCTGATAATTTGCCAAAAACCTACTTTTGGGGAGCTATGTTCAAAAATATTATTGTAACTTTCTAGAAATTTATAATTTTCGATAAAAAGAGGAAAAACGAAAATAGAGGATTTTGCCTAATTAATTATGCAAAAATCACAGTTAAATTGACCAACTTCCGTACGCTTGTGCTGAAACAAGGTGCAACGCTAGAAAACGGGGATACGTTTTTTCTTTAGTATAAATCATCTACTTTCTAGACATTGTCCTTTTCAAAGTTTTGCAACGATTTAGAAAGTTTCACGGTTTCTTTAAAAAATGCCATCTCAAGCATTTTGTGAAAAGTCAAAAATTGAGCAACTTCAGTGGCACGAAATCCATCTTGGTATGTCCGATATCAAATCAAAATATATACAAGGATAAAGTTCAGCCCTTATACTGAAATAATATGAAATGAAAAATCTGGGCAATTCAGATTCGTGTTGACAAAACGAAAATTCCCCGACGCGCTGTTGTCAAATTTGCATAAATTAGCAAAATTGCAAATACTATAAGACTATACGTTCTGAGGAAATACGATAGACTGTCGAATCGACCCATGAAAACATACCTTATGTATTCTTTGATGGTTTATTTGTTTTATCTTAGCAGTTATCTATATCATTTTCGGCTTTGAGATATCTCAAATATAGAGGAAATCGGTAAAATTAGCCGCTTATTATTAAATAGTCGATTGTCGGAGTTAGAGGCAAACGCCATGAAGCGGCTTAGCTGTTACGTCAAGTACATTTTTTAATTGCAGTTTTTACATAACATTTTAATTCTTCTTTGGAAAAAAAAATATTTTTTCTTCAAATATATTCTTAAAGGGGTTGTTTAGCGAGTACTAAAAGACTTAAGCAATGTTTACTAAACTCTAACCCGGAAGTCATTCTAGTACACTTAACTGGCAAAGTCACGCAACATCGCGACCACGGTTTGTTTTCAAACGTGGAAATGTTCAAATGTTTTCATGTTAAGAACTGTGGATAGTTATCTCATAACCTGATCACAAATAGAAACAATTAACCTCCAAATTATCTACGTTTATCACCTCTGAGTTATAACTACACGAGCAACTGACACGGCACCGTGACTACTAATTGATCTATTTCGCGCTGCAAAATGACTGTGATACAGTCATTTTGGTCACTATGGCGACCATTATGGCGACCTCAGAAGCCCTTATAATAATTATAATAATTATATGAAATACATTTTCAAATAATAATTATATGAAATACATTTATTGTGACCATTGCTATTATGCAAACTCTATTTGCATTGGTAATTAATACCCTGGGGATTATGCAAATGACACTAAAAAAGAAGTTTCATGTGCTCCACCCCATCACTCTACTCGAGGCCGCAAAAGTGAAGAGCTTGGCAATCCACACTCCCACCCGATCGAGAAAGCCGGGCTTGATCCTCTCAGCTCCCATCTTCGCCTGGTCTTGGGCTTGTCCGTTTATTTTTTATTTAAGAAATAAAAAACGCGCCGAGTGCATTGTTGTGTTATACGGAATTTTTAAGAACACGAGAGAAGTACAGAGAAGCACGAAATGAAGGAGAGTGCTTCTCGAGTGTTCTTAAAAAATGCCAAGTGTTTATATAACCGAATAATGCTCGAGGAACAAGTTTTTATTATTTCTTATAAAAAAAGACCACAAAGGGACAAGTACTGCATGACATATGCACGTGCGTTTTTGAGATATAATGAACTCGGTTTGACCAATCAAAGCGCGCGCATTTCTTTGAGGATTTTGTAATTTATAGTGGAGTTCTCGCGGGCCAAAGGCCCGCTCGCGGAGCCCCATACTCATAGAACCCATGCCGGTCATTTTTCATGGTCATGGCCAGCGGAATGTTTCCTGGGCGCGCGTCCGTAACATGTGTGTCGCTGCGTCGGAGCGTCGGAACGTCGCGCAAGGCGAGCTTGCGGCGCGTATGACGTCACAAAACATGCGCATATGACGCCACACAACATCCGGGATCTTAGCAATTTTAAAACCAAAGCAAGGCTTTGTTTTTCGCGCGGCTACACGACCGAATGTCACGTCAGCTCTGTAAACACTTTTGATGTTTTGCTGTGTTTAGCACAGAAAACCGTTTCAAATTAAAGTCGTTATTTCCCTGCATTTTTTTGCGGTTTGCTACTACTCAAGACGGGGATACTAATTAAGGGATACTCAGAAGCCGAACAACAAGCGATAGCAGAGCGCTTTGTTTTCATGTCTTTAAAGGCACTTGTTACGCAGTCTAATCTTTAAATATTGTAGCCTGCGTTGAGGTGCATTTTCAAGGTTATCATCAAGGGAGGGTAGGACATGAGCCGAGGGGAGTTTGGGCCGGGATTCATCCAGTCTCGTGTGCGCTACAAGTTTTGATCCTTTGCGCGCGTGATGAGCTCTGCAACTCGACTATCCACGGTGGCTTTTTGCTTGTTCTTTGCATTCGCGTACCGACAATGAACCTGCAACGCAGTTTTCAATATTTGAGGATAAGACTGCGCCAGAACAGGTGCCTTTCAAGACACAAACACAAAGTGCTCTGCAATCGCTCGTTGTTCACGCTGCCAGCTAACGGCTGAGTGCGTTGCATTAATGGTGCTAAGGCTGCACGTGCAGAGGCTTCGCAGAGGCTCAAAGGAAGTTTTCGGCGAGGAGAGAAAACGCTGAGCTACACTGAATACTGTTCGGAGAAAAGAACGAGCACTGCAGTGATAGTGCAGTAGTGGGCGATGAACATGCGATGAGAGATTCACGAGCTGGAAGTTTACTCATGCTCTATGGGCTGCCAAATGCGCTATTATTCCTCGCATGATTGAAGCAGGTCATTGAAAAAAAATAAGATACTGTTTGCAGTCTCACAACTCTTAAATCTCTTAGTTTTATAGCTGGAGAACAAGGGGAGTCATACCATTGTGTCTTGCCAGTTCGCCAGCAAATGCCGTACCCGCCCCAGTGCAACTGACATTCTTGCGCGACGAAAATCCGAGTTATAGTAAAGTTAAGGAAACCCTCAACACGGTATAATTAGGTTCAAATCCAACAGTTCCAAGGCTTGTTTTATCAGCGAAAAGAAAAGTCATGTGTTACTACTCACCTGCACGTGCAAGTAATAAATTTCTTTCGTCGTTGACGCTTTCAACGTTCGTCAAGATATTGTAACCCTTCAAAACTGTCCGCTTTTGTTTTTTTCGGAGCTTGCATCACAAGAGAAGCAAAACTCCAAAAAGACATTCTTATTTCTAGTTGTTTACAAGTTAAAACCTCCCGCACAGGGTACCGTACACCTTAGTCTTTGGAAAATAGAACACCCAACTTGCAATATCTTTCTGTATACGTGACCTGGTCTCCGGGCGCGGTCTGTTCAAAGGCTGGTTTATTATGCTGGCTTCCAGCCGATATTTCGAGGAAATGTCTTTCAGGGAAGATGATAAAATAAAATAAAAAATAAATACTGATACTAACAATCGTCACAATAAATGTATGTTGTATTATATTTTGTTGGGGCTTCTAAGGTCGCCATAGTTATAAATATAAACTGCGTCACAGTCACTTGAAATAGCTAATGAATTAGTAGTCACGGTGTCGTGTCAATGGCATGTCAATTGATCATGTAGTTATAACTCAGAGGTAAGAAACACATATAATTTAGAGGTTAATTGTTTCTATTTGTGATCAGACTATGAAAAAACTATCCACAGCTCTTAACATGAAAACATTTGAACATCACGTTTGAAAACAAACCGTGGTCGCGATGTTGCATGACTTTGCCAGTTAGGTGTACTAGAATAAGACTTCCGGTTAGAGTTTAGTAAACATTGCTTAATAGTCTCTTAGTACTCGCTAAACAACCCCTTTAAGAATATATTTGAAGAAAAAAAAAATTTTCCAAAGGAGAATTAACATTTTATGAAGAAACTGCAACTGAAAAATGTAGTTGACTAAACAGCTACGCTGCTTCATGGCGTTTCCCTCCCTACTCCGACAGTCAACTGTTTAATAATAAGCGGCTAATTTTACCGATTTCCTCTATATTTGAGATATCTCAAAGCCGAAAATAATATAGATACCTGCTAAGATAATACAAATAAACCATCTAAGAATAGATAAGGCATGTTTTCATGGGTCGATTCGGCAGTTTATCGTATTTCCTCAGAACGTCTAGTCTTAGTACAATTTTGCTAATTTATGCAAATTTGACAACAGCGCGTCGGGGAGTTTTCGTTCTGTCAACACGAATCTGAATTGCCCAGATTTTTTGTTTCATATTGTTTCAGTATAAGGACCGAACTTTATCCTTGTATATATTTTGATTTGATATCGGACATACCAAGATGGATTTCATGCCACTGAAGTTGCACAATTTTTGCCTTTTCACAAAACGCTTGAGATGGCATTTTTTAAAGAAACCGTGAAACTTTCTAAATCGTTGCAAAACTTTGAAAAGGACAATGTCTAGAAAGTAGATGATTTATACTAAAGAAAAAACGTATCCCCGTTTTCTAGCGTTGCACCTTGTTTCAGCACAAGCGTACAGAAGTTGACCAATTTAACTGTGATGTTTGCATAATTAATTAGGCAAAATCCTCTATTTTCGTTTTTCCCCTTTTTCTCGAAAATTATAAATTTCTAGAAAGTTGCAATAATATTTTTGAACATAGCTCCCCAAAAGTAACTTTTTGGCAAATTATCAGGATTTTCGATTTTGGTAGCATGTCCAGTGATTCTCAATATTTACAGTCACTGGCTCTTAACAACTTATCGAAAGCTTCCATATCAACCATTTTTAGCCCCCCATTTGTATAGTGACTGTCGTTTATTATTATGTTACGTTTGATCTTATCCCCTTTAGAGTTCCATAAAAACGAATAAAAAAAAAGTTTGTTTACCTCTTTGATGACCTTCTCTTTCATATGCAGAGAGGATAAAATATAAACCAATTGAGAAGCCACTAGGCTCTTTAGTACTGTGATTTTCCCTAGAAGAGTAAGCCTACGGTATTTCCAGGAGCTCAAAATATTACGGACTTTTTCCAATTTTTCATCATAGTTTAAGGTTGCTGTCTTTTCGGGATGCACAGAAAACCATACCCCCAGGGCTTTTACTTTATCATTTGGCCATTTAAAATTTCTTTTCAGAAAGGGTGTAACCTCCTTCCCAATGTTCACTCCAATCCAAAGGGCAATTACTGTTTTTTTACCATTGAGTCTGAGACCGGAAAAATCCCCAAACATGTCCAGTGTCACAAGAGAAGCAGCTAAAGATTCCCTTGATCAGTCTACAATTAGAGTTGCATCGTCTGCGTATTGGCTTAACTTGATTTCCATTTCATTTGCAACGACTCCTTTAATATTTATGTTTTTCCAAATTGATTTGGCTAAAACTTCAACTGAAAGGACAAAATGGTAAGGCGAGAGAGGGCAGCCTTGCCTAACCCCCCTTTGGATGTTAAAGAAGCTACTAGTCCAACCGTCGTTTAAAACACAGCTTTCTGTATTATTGTAAAAGACATTTATTCACTTTGAAAAAGAAGGGCCGAAACCAAAAAAACGGACGAGTTTTCTTGATGAAAGACTGTTTAAAGGTGTCGAAGGCCTTTTCGAAGTCTAAAAACAAAAGTAAACCTGGAATGTTCTTTAGTTCTTTTGAAAAACTAATAACACCGTCAATTAGTCTGATGTTTTCACCGATGAATCTTCCTTTTATAAAGTCAGTCTGGTCATTGTTTATACAAGCTTAGGAAGTACAGTTTTCAATCAATTAGCTATAGATTTTGTTGCTATTTTATAATCACAGTTAAGAAGCGTTAAAGGTCTCCAATTCTTAATAAAATGAACTTCCACGTCCTTTTTGGGAATGAGCTTAATAATGCCTCTTCTCTGAGTAATTGAAAGTTGTCCTGTTTCATGTGAAAAATTAAGAGCTTTGATAAGGCATATTTTTTTATCTATCCAAAAAACCTTATAAAATTCAGCTGGTAGACCATTTGTTCCTGGAGTTTCTCTGATTCCATAGCTTTTAAGGCTTCCAGGCACTCCTTTTCTGTTAACAACCCCTCACAAAGGTTCTGCTCCTCCATACTTAAAACTGTATTGTTATCTTGCCCAAAGAAAGGTGTATCGTGATAATTAGGCATGTTAATTTTGGATGAGTAAAGCTTTCTGTAGAAAGATTCACACTCACTTAAAATTTTCTCATCTGAGGTGACAAAATCCGTATCATTGATCTTCAGTTGGCGTATCGTCCCCTGGTTATGGTGCCTTTTTTTCCATATTCAGAAAGTATTTCTGTAATCATAAACTTGGTAAAGTATGAAAGCAATCAAAGCATTTCTTCCTTGCAAAATTTTTATTTCAAAACATGCATGTAACGGTACACCCCCAAAAAGAACTGTCGAGCCTTCTTAAAATGGGTGATGATTTTAATAAAGGGGCAGTCAACCATGCTACCAATTTGTCTGACCCATTACCCCACCAAAAATTTTGCTGAGTACCTATAGTGGGAAAAATAATATACTTGAAAATTTAGAAGTTTAGTCAGCCATCAGTTTCAAAAAGAATCACTGTAAAATGTGAAAGTTTTAAACCTGAAAGTTCTTACACTTTGCAAGATCCCTCTTGAAAATACAAACAATAAGTTCATGAACTAAAACACATACTAATAATAAACTATTTTAGAAAAGAAATAAACTGTTATGAGGGACATCAAACTATTAAATATAATATGACAATATTCTTACCTGATTCAGTCGAAACGTTCATGTTTCTTCCTACTCTCACTTCAATGACTTACCGGTAACTTTTCTGAAAATGTGAATTAAAAACAATGGTCTTATTCAACAGACTTGTAAGACTAAATTTTACTGAAGTGTCACAAAAAATGTTAAAAATGTTAAAAAGCAAGTGAATGTAAATTTTGAGGTCTTATCAGAGATCCCACAAACTACCAAAATCTGAGTTATTTTAAGATGGCTCGGTAGGGTAATTGAGGATAACATGGCGCGTGAGCATTACTTTTTGAAAACCGATTTTAATCTGATTTCTGACTTCCAGTTCACTCAAAGCTAACAAACTGTAATGAGCTATGACCAAAATGTGTTCTACAACCATCGCTGTCAAGACAATGACTTGAACTATGAAATTACAACTGCCCAAACACGGATGCTTTTGAAATCCTCCTAAAATTCAGCATCATGTAGAGCCCGTCCAGATGAAATTTTACACAAACGAATTTCAAGATATAATCCAGAGGAAAGTTTCTACTTTTGTCTCCCACAATAATTTACGTCATCAGAATAGGAATTGGCCAAGATCCGGCAGGTCTTTTCCACAGGTAGCGGGTGACGTGTGAAAAAACAAACGGCATAAAAACAACAGCATAAAGAAATGTAATAATTCTAACGGCTCTGTACAGCATGAAACCCTCTTATCAATTTGAGAGATAATCTGCCGAGATCAAAAAAACAATATCAACAAAGAAAACAAATAACTAATCTTAAGGCGCATTTTTCTCTTAAGTCTTACTGGGAAAGCTTTATGCTTTTTAGCGACGAGCGGTAGTAATGTTTAGCCTGTCTATTTTTACAGAGAGTCGCTTAAAGACATGCTTGAAGGCTTAAAACAATACAATGGTCACACGACAGGAGTTGTGTAAGTCTGTCAACCCCATTTATAACCATATAACCATACTTCCAATATTTTTACCACTATATAAACAGCAACCCTTCCATTATCTTTACTTATGACATCACAGATACCCTAGAGAATGGCGTCCCTTCAGTCAACACATTTCGTATGTACCTCCTGCAGGGTGTTCATTAGGCATCGGAGATCGGAGAATTCTCCGCCTACTACACAGAATTCTCAGACTAAATTTCGATGGCAATATGTAGCTATCTTCGCTCTTTCATTAATATTCTCCTGTTACTTTACACTATTCTCCTGCTACTACAATTCTTAATGAAAACCCTGCTCCTGTCTATACTTTTTGTCAGACTGTTGACTGTAACCTTTGTACAATGCAAACAAAAATGCAAACAGCTTTACAAAGTATCAACTAGTAGTAATCATAAGTTATAGTGCCTCTCCTTATCCGGTGGCACCTCGTCTTGACGTAGTACCTCAGTTTCATGAATTAATTCAGCCACTGTTTAAAAGGGCTATGTCGCAAGATATGTCATGCAGGCAAAACCGTCAGGCCGACATCAAACAAATTCACGCTATCGTCGTGGGATCGGACAAAATCTAGACTGCAAAGAAGTAGTTTTTTTCCGCTGGCTCGCTGGCAAAGGCGCGAAGGGCCAAAAGCATCTGAATCATTCCAGACCTTTCATTCAATAAAGACCCGGCGGCGCGCATTCGTATGACCAACGCAAAAAATACGACTGTTTTGCAGTCTAGGCAAAATCCTGCCGTGCTGTGTACTCCGAAAGGTCTCAGATTTTTCCGACACATAAATAGTAACATTAAATTTTGTCTTGATTTCATTTTGGTTATTTCTCCGATTCTGAAATCATACTCCTCAGTACATGTACTAATACCGGAACCAGAAATGAGAAATTTTTGAGAAAGCCTGAAAAAGTGCTCCCATGATAAACTTCTTGGACACCACGTTAATGGAGAATGAAATCGATGATTAAGTCACGCAGCATTTAACGTGAATTTCGCAGGATTTTTCCAATAAAATTGCAACTACCAGTTGCAAGTTTAAACAAGACTGTTGAATATAATTCCTTTATTAGCTAGACAAATTGTAGTCACAAAACTGCAAAATCTTTAGTCGCAAATGCGCCCGATACAGGCACAATTTCAAGCACTGATTAAAAGTTAATCTTCGTTTGCCTGGTGTGGCCGGTCAGTAAATCATTGCTACAAGACATTGCACCATACCGTAGAACGTCGGGCGCAATTTCCAGCACTGTAAAGTTAATTTGTGTTCGCCTGGCGCGGCCGGTCAATAAATTATTAAGGACTTTAAGATAGGGTCACTATAGACTACGGACTACTTCTGGACGTGAGAGTCCAAGCCCTGCGTGGACTGGGCCGACTACGCTAAAAGGACTAAAAAATCGTACTGTTGTTTGGCATTAAGATCGTGACAACGAAAACTCGGACTACGGCTGCACTTGGAAAAATATATATTTCAAAGATGTTAGAAACTCACTTGTAATCTCTTATGCCGATGCTTTTCTAGATGATGAAGAGTTTTTTGTTCTTTATGATTATTACCAGCCCATTAATCCTTCATTTCCATACAGGAATTGTGATGCATTCTGTTTGGATGTGTTTGACTCTTGCGAGTGCGAAGCTCACTTTAGAGTAGCCAAAGATGACTTCCCGATTTTACTGAACGCACTACGGATTCCGGCGATTTTCAAGTGCCCACAAGGAACATTTTGCAGTGGTTTGGAAGGACTTTGATTTGCTGTTAAAACGATTAGCCTAACCATGCCGCTATTTTGATTTCATTTCAACTTTTGGACGCCCAGTGCCAGAACTATGCATGATACAGCTAACACTGTATTTGACTGGATTTTTAAAAAACACAGTTTATAGCTAACACTGTACTTGACTGGATTTTTAATGAACACAGTTTTCGTTTAACCTCTTGGAATCAGCCATTTCTCACCCCAGCTTGCCTTCAAGATTACTCCGACGCTATAACAAGACAAGGAATCCACATCCTTTGAGTTTCTGTAAACAAAACAGAATAGAAACGTCTTGAGTAATCTGAGCCAGAAACATGCAAAAATTAAGACCTTAACTTCACTTTTGCTGAAATATATTCGCCTAAAGACTGTTTAATATAAAAGTAAGGGTTAGAAATCAAAAGTGGTCAAAAATCAGTCAAGAACGGTAGCGAGGAAAATCCGATAACTTCTTGCTTTATTCCAAAGAGACCCAACAACTTACTTGGTCCAGATAACCTTCGTCCAATTTTCCCACTGCATACTTTTAGTAGGCATTGAAATATTGAGTCGTACGATTCCAAAATCAGAAAAATATCCAAAATGAAATCAAGACAAATAGATTATTCACATGTGACATTTTGGAACCCCAGCTCCCCAGGATGATGCCTGATTTCCACGCGCTGGGAATGCTGGATACTACTGTGACGTTTCAAGATGGTGCAGATTTGGTACCGACACTTTTCTCGATTCGTTCCGCCTGGACGATGTGCTAAGCATGCTGGATACTATTGTGACGTTTCAAGATGGCGCAGATTTGGTACCAACACTTTTCTCGATTCGTTCCGCCTAGCCGACAAGATTAGGAAGAGTCTCCTTCATCGACGCAATAAACACAGTTGACTGCCACCCGCCACCCGTGGAACAGACCTGCCGCCAAGATTGCTATTTAAGCGTGCGCGAACTTTCGAAACCATGCGCGAAGTTCGAGTGATGCAGTGAGTCCTTTTCGCTTTCCGGAAGCAACCAGACACACCGCGGTCTGATTAGTCATTTCAGGTGTTGAAGCAAGCACAGATTTCATTTTCTTCAAGGGGTGTATATTTTACTGTATAGATCTTTCCTCAATTATTGTTCACAAATCGCAAACTCACATTAAGCCACCATGTTTTAACAACATGGTGGCTTGTTTTGACTTGTTGACATTTAAAGCTTGCGCCATTTGTACCCAGTTCTCGTGCTGCCAAAATACTTTATGGAACCACCTTAAGAATAATCAAAACTATAAGAAAATTCTCGAATCTGATTGGTTATCAGCAGGCCCGATTAGAGCATTAACATGCAGGGCCATTTACGTGTCACGCTTGTCATAAATGTCATTTGTGTGGCTGCACTATCCTTTTTCCTTGCATGCATCTTGGTCAAAAACATATCACTATTTGATATGTTTTTAATCACTAAAATATGTAACTTCCTGTCATGTAATAATTACACTCATGAATAAACAAATCATACTTCCACTTCACGGTCGTCTGATTTTGTTAATCACGCATATACAGACTCATATCACTGAACACTCATATGATTACAGACCGAATTGGACTCCACTCAGTCCTATTACAATAATTATTCATTTTCAGATTTTCTTTTTAACATTGACTTGGGTATCCCATCTTCTTGCGAAAAATAAAAGCCACATCAAATTACTTGCAGATAATGCATGTAGAAATTTGTTTGTCTCATCAGTCACAATGGGGTCAGAAATCTGTGATGTCATTAGTACGCAGCACTATTAGTTGACTTTTGGATAAGATTTGGGTAAGAGTCCAACGATATAACTCCATACATTAATAAATTATACATAAGAGTCCAACGATATAACTCCATACATTAATAAATTATACATAAGAGTCCAACGATATAACTCCATACATTAATAAATTATACATCATTTGTTCTATTGTTTTTCTTTCGGAGTTCTATTGTGTTGTCTTGTGTTTCAGTTTATAAATAATAATAATAATAATAATAATAATAATAAAGATCTTTATTTATCATCAACGGCTACTAACCCACAGACAAACGTGAGTTAACAAATCGATAATTAATAACAGCAACAATATCATACTAGTAATACTACTACTACCGGTAATCTAAAAATGTAAGAAGCATCCATTAACAAGGACAGCTAGATAAAATGAAATAAACATCGGTTCACAAAGCAACGTTTGAACCGCCCTGTCCTAACTCGTGGCAAGGGGAAGGAGGTCTTGAAGGGGATGGACCCCATTAACTGTAATCTTGTCCCACAATTGTCTGTCCTTGATATTAATAAAAATATATGCATAGCAAATGCATGGGGTTATATGGTAACCTTTCTGATTTTTGGACTTCAGAGGAAAGATTTCTGTTTAACCCGACTAATTAGTTATGCATACAGTTCTTAACACTGAAAAAAAAAACGGCAGAACAATAATGCCTAAAGAATAACCGTTTGCATTATGCATGCAATACATGCATAATTATACAAGCTCAAAATATTTGTCAGGTTGGAAGTACAAACTCCACATCTGCAGTTTCACCATCTTGTTTCATACTTGGAGGGGGGAGGAGGGGGTACTCCCCCAAATTACCTATATAGGTACATGTACATGTACATGTATACACCTAAATCAAAAAAGGTTACTGTTGTCGATTGGTGTTTTTTGTTTGGTCATTCATTACTCCCGGTACATTCTGGGGGAGGACTATTGCTTGACGACGCTGTGTGCTTGATGGTGCGGTATGTACCTTGGTCTATCAGTTTAAGAGGCTGCAGTGTTCAATGACGGTACTGAGTAGTATTGCAAAAAGGAAAAAGCGGGAAAAAACAAGCCAAGAAAAATAAGCTTCATACCACATAAAATACACATAAATGAGATTTAAAGCCACGTGTGCTTTAAAAAGGCTTGCTCGGTTTTCGGTTCAGTGACTACAAAAAATATTGACTGCAGCAGCACTTGGTGAATTAACTGGGTTATTTTTTAGTAACCCGGTTAAAATTCCTTAACAAAATAACTCCGTGAAAAGGTGTTTGTAATCATGAAATAACTGAGTTTATTTTTCTGAGTGGCCGCACTACAGAAGGTTTAACTTTGAATGTGAGAAATCATTTGCTAGTTAAAAAGAACCTCGTGGTCAAACAAATATAGCAAACCGCCTTCAATATTCCTTTCTTGGCAAGTACGATAGTCCAAACGAGTTGCAAAATCATCGGTTTTGGAAAGGCAACTGACAATTATAAGTAGTCTGTGTTTCTGTTGCTGTTGTCATTGCATAGGCTAATGCTCATCATTTCCCCCTAAAAATTGGCAAAACTGTCATACATTAAAAACGTTCGTCAAATCAGCGCAAAAGCGATCGCTCTCCAGCGAAATTTGCCCAGGAAATTCCTGCAAAATTGGCTGTTTTTTTACGACAGTTTTTCGTCGAAATTTGCCCCCCAAATTCCCACAAAATCAGCCAGTTTTTCTGCAAATTTGTCTCTGAATGTCCCGCGAAATTTGACTTTTTTTCCGCAACGTATCAGATGCCCCGGGGTATCATTTTGAGTGCAAACTCTTTCTAAATTTGGAGACCCAGGCAGCACATACCCACCCAAAACATGGGAGAGTTGAAAACACTAATGGTCTGAGAAAAATGGCGTCAACCAAGATGGCAACTCAGTGAAGGGGATCGTGCATGCAAGTATGTTTCTTTTATCTTATCAAAAAAAAGTAATTTTGTAATTTGTTTTACGACTGTAGGATGGGTAGTCCTTAGAGTAGTCCGTAGGGTAGTCCTTAGAGTAGTCCATAGGGTAGTCTGTGGAGTAGTCCGTAGGGTAGTCCGTAGGGTAGTCCGTAGAGTAGTCCATAGGGTAGTCCGTGGAGTAGTCTGTGGTGTAGTCTGCGGAAGGGGGTCAGTGTGTAGTCTGCAGAGCGCGGGTCAGTATTTTAAACTCTCCCTCCAAAACATACCCGAGTACCCCTACCCTCCCTCCCCCAGCCCCCTCCCCCCAGGGCTTGTGAGCTACAAAATGTAAGCATAAGTGAAGCTCAAATTTCCCCTCAGAAAGAAGAACAGTCTAAGAACATAGTTTTCTGCTTGAAAGCCAAGAACGTTTTTTGACCGACTGTTTGTAGCTTATGTTCAGCTTCTAACTGTATCTGATGCATAGTTCAGATTGTTATGAAACTGGCACGTCGTTTGAAATTGAATCAGAGTGTTAACAGCTTTTACAACCGCCTAATAATTTATGCATAATTATGGATAAAATCCTTATGCTCAACGGTTGTGCTCCATGGCCAAATTAGCTACCAAACACAAATTACAACAGCCGTTCATTCATTCACTTCTTGTAAAAGAGGTATTCTAGTTCCTGCAGTTATAAAGTAAAGCTAAGATATATATTAACTACCTCTCAAGAAGACTCGAGGCTTTAATTTCCCGCTATGGCAAGTTAATGGCAGTCAGTGAAATCCAAGGTGAAATCAAACGTACAGTTTCGGAAACGTTGACTGTAAAGGGCCTGGCTTTTGGCAGAAACGGTAGTTAGATTTCCTGGCTCTTCCCTTGTGTAAAAAGTGACAGACTGAGAGGAAAAATTACATGTTAATGAACAAACTCATCAGCAATTCAAAGCGGACGAACTTTCCGCCATCTTTCTTCTTCCTTTGGGCCCCAGTCTCCACGGTACCTGCTCGTTCAGTAGTAGAACGGGGCAAAATCAAAGGGCTCTTAAAGCCATCTCGTTAATGCGTTGGAACGTGAGGTTAAAAAAAAGAAGAATCTTAAATAAATATAAAATAAATATGGTAAAGATGGCGTTGTAGAATCAGACATTATGTAGAAAATGCGAGGCGCAGTCATGGTCAACTGGATATGGTTCTTGGCAGGATAGAGAAGATTGAGAGAAAGTTTGAAAATTCGTGTTGGTGCAAGGCAATAATAATAATAATAATATACATTTGTATAGCGCAAATAAAAGTTATGAGTAACAAAGAATCACGAGTGTGAATGTAAATAATTTTGATGTTAGTGAAGTGAAAGTGAAAGACTTTTCCCGCCTTGCTAGCTAATTGACGATGAAAATGTGTTGTTGGTTCAATTTACACAGTGCATTTTCAGTTATTCATTGTCTATTTTCTGTTGGGATATTTGACAATAGAAAAGACTTTCTAAATCAAATACAATAGATTGCCGCAATTTCAAAACAATTAAAAGCCCACAAACCTATCAAGTGATCGATAATACGTCACGTGCAATGACTTTATATCTGATCAGATGACATATTAATATTAATTATCAAAATATCAATTGACACAACAAATGGTGACTGAATCTTTAATATTCTTTCAAGTAAGTCCCGGTTCAAACATTGAACTTCACATGTGCCGAATCTAATGGAAGGAGACCGTAACAACATGTCATTTCTCTAGAGCTGCCTGTCCCCATGCCAGGACAATTTGAGCTATGTTTAGCAGACATCGCGCCATCAGCCATTTCTTTTTCAACTCTCCAGCAGTATTCCAAAATAGAACGAAAGTCAAAATTTATGGTATTTTGCTGTTCCTACTCTTGCATAATGAAACGGAAAGTTTTGTAGTTAGCTAAAGTATCAAGTCTGCTGTTTTATTTATTTTGACGTGAAAAATGGCAGGAAAATGGTGATCACGTGGTCATTTTTCGGTCACGTCTGCTATGGACGCACTTATATAGAAAATATTGGGTCTGGAGGGGGTAAACAGGACACCACTCCTGGCGGTCACTTTTTTAGTTTCCCTTAGATCGAAATGAGGTTCATGACAGGCCTGCACCGACTCCGCTATGTGGTTTTGCGGTTGCGATGCATTTATATTAGCTTTCAAAGTTTGGCTGTTATGAGTATGTCGTTAAGGACGTTCGCGAGAACTTCGCAGCCATTTTACTCTCTTGGATGCCCGGTGACCCCCATTTTTCTTTCCGTAGATCACTTCCTTTCCTAATTTTCTCCATTTTAACAAAAAACAGAAAAAATCTGTACGTGAGAAGTTACAAATATTTCGCCTTTTCTGCTCTCGTGCGACCAAAGTTTTCTCCGAATGTGGACGGGCAAGACCGGATATGTTTTCTTTTTCAAGGCCTATTCTTCCTCAAGGAACGACATCAGATGCAAAAGTTTACGTAATAGACTTAGTTGTGTTGAATTAAGTACGTTTACCTGATCTAAATTTCACTAAAGTAGCTTCTTTTATTGCTAAAAGTTGTTAGCTAAGATCGTCTTTAAATAACGAAAGCTTCTTAAAACGCATGGTCTTCAATGCGCCTTATCTCGAAAACGAGCACGGTGACCCCCCATTTTTTTGGTCATTTTGGCGATAGTTGATCTTCACCTTACTGCATGGCAAGTTTTAAAAAAATCTGTACGTGGGAACATTTTGGGCGCGAACGTCCTTAAGTGATTTACGTCTTGTATGATATGTTAGGCGGCGTTTTGTAAATAGTTTACAGGAATGGTTGGTTTTGAACGAAACTCCATTTTTCATCAGTATTTGTTTAAGGTTTTTCAGTCGTGGGTGAAATGTTGTGACAAAAGGCATTATTATCTCGTGAGTTTTTTTCGTTTTGTTTTTTAATGCCAATTGCGTTCCGGCAAAAGTGAAATTCAGAATACCAGTGCATTTAGGAGGGTGCTAATGGGGTTAACAGTTAACTGACAATTGCCCAAAAATATAATAGTTAATTGATAAATGAAAAGTTACCGTATTTTCTCTATTAAATGCCACCGGCGTTTATTTCAAACTTGGCCTTGTGGACCCGGCGTTTCTTTGTATCAGCAGTTTTTTCTCGCCCGCCATTTTTTAAGAAAGGGTTATTATTCGTTTTTCTTGGCAGCCTTGTACCTTGCCCTTAAATCTTAAGTTTATTATACCACAAACAAACGTTTGAGGAGCTTACTTACAACTTCCTCTATTATACTCGGCGTTTATTCGGGGCCCGGCGTTTAATCAAGAAAATACGGTAACAGTTAAGTGACATTCTATTAATTATACTAAATTAACGATTGTTGTTGTTAATGTTAAGAAGCCAAAATGGCGTTTGATTAATTTCAGCTTATTACGTAATCGCTAAGTATGTAGTTGTTATTCTCGACTGTCCAAGTGAAATGTTGTGAAGTATTTAGTCGTTTGAATTGTTATGCTTAAGGTTTCTCTTATGTTTAGGGTTTCTTTATAATTCTTGTTCATAGTTCAAGGTTATTGAAGGTTTAGCCCACACTGGTAGTTCTTAGGTTTTTGAGTAGTACAGCCTACTTTATGGATTTGTTAAACTTGAATGTCGGTTCTTGAAGTAGGCATGCTTGGGAACTAAAGCTGACCTTGGATTTTACCTACACTAGGATTCTTGTTTGGGTGTCTAGTCCAATTTTACAGTTTTAGCTCTAGTATTCCATTGGTTCTTTAGTACTTGTTATCGACAGCCGTATAGATGTTTCTTTTACTCGCTTTGTTAGGCCACCGGATATACATTAAAAGTTCCCACGGTCAGAAGCCCAAATAATCCTGCAGGACACGGGATGTACAGTGAAAGTTCCCACGGTTCGCGAACCCAAACATGTCTACAATAGTACTATATAGGTAGGCTTGTTTCGGTCGACAAATCAGTAGTAGTCAGTAGTCTAGCCGGTCGACAAATCTTGTAGTCTAGTCAATCGACCAATCTTGCAGCCTTGTAACCTACGTTGATCAAGCTTGAAGCTACGCGAGAAGTCCCCAATAAAGAAGACTCCTGGAACCTCTTGTTTTAGCAAGCGAGGCTTCATTACATTAATTAAAGCAACATAGTTTTTTTCCTAACAGCAAAGCTATTTTGTGACTTTTACCTGCCTCGCTGCGTGACCAGGTGACATATTAACCGATATTATTTGCGGGCACAAGAAGTCCATGACAATTCTCAAGTAAGAATGATTTAATCGCAAAGTCCCTAGATCTTTAGTCACAATGTTCACCAATCCCGAAAACGCATTCACTCTGGTCATTCACATGGCCTGTAAAGTAACCTTATCTTAACTTTGCAAATTTAGCCTTACTGATATACGTCATTTCCTACTTGTCAAGCTAAATCACTTGATAAGATCAATGAATGAAAATATTGAAATGAACCGATTTCCGACAGCGTGACACAGTTAAAAAAGAAAAACATAAAACTTTCTTATACAAGCGCATGAGTAACAATCCTGTTAACAATCCTGACCAAATCCTTGCTAGCGGAAATATTATTTCTGATATTAGTGATCATTTTTCGCAGTTCTGTATCACAACGTCAGCGAAAGACAAACTTCAACAAGTTAAAAATACAAAAATACGCGACTATTCAAGATTCTCCTCTGATCGCTTTAATGATGAGTTGTCTGAGGTTGACTGGAATCGAATAATTGCAAATGGAACAAATTGTGTAAACAAACTGTTTTCATCGTTTTACAATAAGTACAATACAATCGTCAACAAACACGCCCCCATGAAAAAACTATCTAATCGCAAAGTAAAGCAGCTATCTAAACCCTGGATAACTAATGGAATTATGGCGGCGATTAAGGTTAAAAATAAATTATATGCATCTGGAGATGAAGTTAGGTACAAACACTATAGAAATCAAATTTGTACACTGATACGCTTAAGCAAAAGAAAATACTATGATACGTTTTTCGAAAATCATATGGCCAACATGAAAAAAACCTGGCAAGGAATTAATGAACTTTTACACAGAAGGAAAAAAAATTTAAAAGTCATATCTGCGCTTAAGGATTTTAATAATCGTAACAAAATTGTTAAAGACAGTTCGCGGATACCTAACATTATTAATGAACACTTTGCAACGGTCGGAAACAGACTTGCTAATAAGCTGCCCATTCCCCAAAAACATCATCTAGACTATGTTGATAAGTGCAAATCTTCAACTTCATCCTTCTTCTTTCAACCTGTTTTACCCGAAGAAGTATGGTCAGAAATATTACTTGTACCAAATGATAAATCCTATGGCTTATACTCCTCACCTATCAAATTACTGAAATGTTCAAGTGCCGTCATAGCTCCTGTTCTCACAGAGATACTTAATACATCTATTAGATTAGGGACTTATCCATCAAAACTCAAAATTGCTAAAATTACGCCAGTATTTAAGAGTGGTGATGATACGGACGCAAACAACTACAGACCTATCTCTTTACTTTCAAATTTCAATAGAGTATTTGAGAAAATAATCTACAACAGATTGATGAGCTATATAAAGAAACACGAACTTTTGTATTCCTCACAATACGGCTTTCGTAAGGAGCATTCAACCCAACACGCAATACTGGACATTGTTAATGATATACAGACAAACATGAATCAACGATTAATATCTTGTGGAGTATTCATTGATCTTAAAAAAGCCTTTGACACCGTAGATCACGATATTTTGTTTGATAAGCTCAATCACTATGGCTTTCGTGGAATAATTAATGATTGGTTCTCCTCATATCTTAAAAATCGCACGCAAAGAACGCAAGTAGACCATCATATATCAGATAAAGCTGTCGTTGGATGTGGTGTTCCTCAAGGATCAATTCTTGGACCTCTGCTTTTCTTGGTATATGTCAATGATATTCACAGATGCTCGAATAAATTTAGATTTTACCTCTTTGCAGACGATACTAACATTCTGTATGCGGACAAAAATTTGAAATATCTTGAGTCAACTGTCAACAATGAGCTACAAAACGTTTGTAATTGGCTGACAGCCAATAAACTAACTCTTAATATTAATAAATCCAACTTTGTTATTTTCCGTCCTTATCAAAAACGTCTTGCTTACCAACCAAAACTTTGCATATTTGATAATGAAAAGAACAAATTTGTTCATCTCGAGTCTAAAGTTTACATAAAATACCTGGGCGTTCTTATTGATCAGAATCTCTCCTGGAAATACCATATTGATTCTATTGTTACAAAAATTAGTAAAAATATTGGGCTAATTGCAAAGCTACGACACTCTGTACCTCGACCAATACTACTCAATATCTATAAGTCACTAATTCATCCTTATTTAACCTATGGTCTTGCTGCCTGGGGTCAGGCATGCAAGACCTATCTCAATAAAATTCTAATTCTTCAGAAAAGAGCTCTTAGATTACTGTACTTTGCAGACTGGCATGATCATGCAATTCCTTTGTTTCTTGAAGCTAACGTGCTTCCAATAACTTTTCTTTATTATGAGTCCGTATCAACCTTAATGCATGATATCAATTATGATAAAGCCCCAGCAAACATGCTCAATTTATTTCAGAAAACGTCTAATATTCACTCATACAATACACGATCGTCTACATCTGGAAAATTCTATGTTAAATGTTCCAAACTAGAAATATTAAACAATTCTTTCTCTCGGCTCGGAGTAAAGCTGTGGAATAAGATACCACGCTATATAACGGATCTTCCTAAGAATGCTTTCAAAAGAGCTCTCCGCAAATTGCTATTCAATATTTTAGAAAAGGAGGATGACTATATTCAAATCTCCATGATTATTAATAAAGTATAAGTACATAGATACACTTACTATAGTCAGAGAATCCTTGTCTTAATTCAATTAGATCACTTAACTTCTGTGTTTTTATTCATTATTATGTGCAATCTGCAAGGCTTTTCAATAGTATAAGGTTTTTGATTCTGTAGATATTTGTATTTTTCATGTACTTGTTTTGCCCCGCCCCGATTAGCTTTCCAGCTATTTGCAGGGCAAACAAATCAGTCAACTCTTTCATTATTATACTAAGAATACATTGTTGTTGTTGTTTCTTGTTGAATAAATTGTTGTTGTTGTTGTTGTTGTAGTAGTATAGGCTACCAGTGTAGCCTCTTGTTAACTGACAATTGGCCGAAAAAATAGTAGTTAACTGACAATTGGGTACCCCCATTAGCACCCTCATTTAGCAGTGCTAGATTAATTTGTCGTGTGTTTGGCCTTGTTTATAAAATGGTAAAGTAAGCTCACTGTAGCTGTCGAGAAACAGCTGCGCCGGGTTTACAGCTCTTTACAGGCAAATTCACCGCGAGAAACAACTTCAAGCATCACGCTTTAGTGAATGTTCTGACACCTATAGAATGAATTGAATTCCATTGTAATAATTTGATTCAACAATATGAATTGATAAATTGAGACAATTGGCCACAGCTTGAATGATAATCGCATCAGCCCATGTTCCCTGACATGACATATTACTCAAATATTCTTGCCAGGAGTGTTCAATATTACTCTCAATAAACTGTTCTGGGTTATATACTAAATACTCAATGCCAAGACTACGTATGTAAAAATGGTTGGTAGCATTGCCATACAATTGATGTGATACGGCACGAGAAAAACAATCGCCACCTCCTCCAACATCAAGAGCAATTCTATTTAATTCAGATAACCTACTTACTAGTAGTGAAACTGAATCTATGGCACCTGAAGCATCAAAAGCAATTATTATAAACAATTGATAATTTTGTTTTACGAAATAATAGATTTCAATATATATTTTCTTGCTTTAAGTCTGCTATATTCTTTGCTAATAGAGCTACGTTGAGCGCTCGAAGGCAACTCTCTTGCGTCACGATTTCAATGAAATCAAGCTACGTTGAGTTGAGTTGATGAAAAATGGTCTTCATTGTAAAATACATCATACAATCCTAGACCCCATGGGACGATATATAATTTTAAAAGCTGATATAAAAGATTCAAGGTATGTTTTAATAAATGTTTATGCTCCAAACAAAGACAAAGATCAAATAGAATTCGTAAAAAATCTACTTGTCATATCGAGAAAGGAAAATCTCGACACTGAGGAAAAGGTAATTATGGGAGGCGATTTTAACTGCCCTCTCAATCCAGCTAATGACAAAAAAGGAGGCAATCTAAATCAACGGAAATCGGTTGTGGAATGCATTGATTGTTTACAAAATGAGCTTGATTTAGTGGACATATGGAGAATTAAAAACCCAAACACAAAAAGTTATACGTGGAGCCAAAACTCGCCCAAAATCTTTTGCCGTTTAGACTATTGGTTAATTTCAAATAATTTAAATGACCTCGTTAAATCAACTGGTATAATTCCCGCAATCAGAACAGATCATGATGCGATTACTCTGGATATTGAAGAACTAGAAACCGAACTAAAAGGTTTCGGATACTGGAAGATGAACTGTTCTCTGCTATTTGACGAAGAATACGTAAATAGTGTTACAGAAATGATCCCGATTTGGACTGCAGAAGGACGAAAGGTACTGTCAGACGATCATTCAACCTGGGATTGGATAAAATATAATATTAAACATCACGCTATTTTACACTCAAAAAAGAAAGCGAAAGAAAGAAATGTGGAAGAAAAAACTCTTCAAAAGGAACTCAACCAAGCAAAGGAGGCACTAGAAAAAAACGCAAGCGAGTCCAATAATACTCGCTATCATGCAATTCAAGAACAATTAGAGGCGTTCTACCAAAAGAAAACAGAAGGAATAATAATACGTGCACGAGCTCGATGGCACGAACACGGAGAAAAAGTACAAAATATTTCTTGAATCTGGAGAAAAGGAATCATGTAAAGAAGCACATACGAAAACTTTACATTAATGATGCAATTAACACGGATCCAATTAGCATTTTAAAGGAACAAGAGCGTTTTTATCATAATTTGTATAAAACTGGTAACAATGATTCAGAGATCGCCTCAAAAAGATCCACGTTTTTGAGTGAATTAAATATACCAAAACTTTCCGAGGAACAGAAAATTGCATGTGAGGGCAAAATTACATCTGAGGAATGTTTTCGCCTTCTTGACACTTTTCACAATAACAAAACACCAGGGAATGATGGCATTCCTATTGAATTCTATAAAAAGTTTTGGCCCCTAATTAGTGATAGTTTTATAAGATGTGCAAACGCGTGCTTTGAAAAAGGTGAGATGTCCTCTTCCCAAAAACAAGCAGTTATCACTCTTATTGAGAAGAAAGGAAAAGACCGTACATTCCTAGAGAACTGGCGTCCTATTTCTCTGGTCAATGTAGATACTAAAATAATGTCCAAAGTAATCGCTTCAAGAATCAAAAATGTGTTACCAGGGATTGTTCATCACAATCAAACAGGATATGTCAAAGATCGATTTATAGGCGAAACGATCCGATCGATTTATGATGTAATGGATTATACTGTTGATGAGAATATTCCAGGTATGATGATTTTTATTGATTTTAAAAAGGCTTTTGATAGTGTAGAATGGGATTTTCTTCATAAATGTCTTGAATCCTTTAATTTCGGTCCAGACTTTCGCAACTGGGTTAAATCTTTTTATAAAAACATACAGAGCTGTACCATGAATAATGGAACTGCTTCAAATTATTTTGTGCTTGAACGAGGAGTCCGGCAAGGTGATCCACTCTCGCCTTATCTTTTTATAGCAGTTGTGGAAACTCTTGCAATTGCCATTCGTCAGAACAAAGACATAAAAGGAATTTCTATCGAGAAGGAGGAAACAAAGCTCTTGCAATACGCGGATGACACTACTGCAGTGCTCTCGGATATGGAGTCGGCCAAAATTTTATTTGAATTGTTGGACGTTTTTAAGGACGTTTCTGGTCTATGTGGATCGGAGCCTCCAAAGAAAACAAAACAAAACCGTTTGGAATTAAATGGCCAACCGAACCAATAAAAGCTCTTGGAGTATATTTTACCTATGACTTAAAACTGCTCAAAGAAAAGAATTTCATCGAACGATTGGATAGTATTAAAAAACTGATCAACATTTGGTCTTCAAGAGGTCTTTCAATCTTTGGTAAAGGCCCTGTCACACTATTGCGTATTAAAGAAACGTATGAGTTGCGTATAAAAATTCATAAAATAATTTTCATACGCACAAAATTCCCTTGAAAATACAACGTATGACCAGCGTACTTGACCTATGAGTAACGTAACTTCAGCGCAACTCTCACGTATTCAGCGTATGCCTAGCGTATGCTTAGCGTATAAACCATACGTCCGAATACGCACAAAATTTTTAAGCATGCTTAAAAATTTTGTGCGTATTCGGACGTATGCCAGCGTATGCCACCGTATGCGACCATGCTTGAAACGTATACAACCTATGCCTAACGTACCCCTAGCGTATGTCAGGGTATACCAGCGTATGAGTGATATTTTTTCATACGCTGTCATACGCTAGTACGATACGCAATAGTGTGACAGGGCCATAAAGTGACAATAATAAAATCCTTTCTAATTCCAAAATTTGTTTATGTATGCTCACTTCTGCCTACACCCAACGAGATGGTAAAACAATTGAATCAATTGCTTTTCAAATTCTTGTGGAAAGGAACAGATAAAGTAACGCGTCTGTCAACAATAAATGATTATGGGGAAGGTGGATTAAAAATGATTGATTTAGAGAGCATGGTTAAAGCTCTAAGATTAGCATGGCTTAAACGAATATTTAACGCAAATGATGGAACATGGAAGCGGTACTTACAACACCAATTGAAAACATTTGGAGGACTGTTCTTCTTAAATTGTAACTATGATGTTAACGATTATACAATCACTTCCCAGTTTTATCGAGAGCTTCTTCTATGGTGGTCACAATTTCGTGAAACTTTCGCTACAGACTTGAATTGGACAAATATTATTTGGAATAATAAAGAAATTAGAATAGATAAAAAGCCTATCTATTACAAAAAATATTTTGACTCCGGAATCACTCACATCCACGATCTCCGGCTCGATTTGAATATTAATGAGTCCTTTAGTTACGTTTCAAATAAAGTTAGAAAAATTAGCCTTCTGCAATGGGCAGGTCTTCGACACTCGATACCTGATTTTTTGAAAGGTGATCCTGATTATATCTATACACTAACGCCTTCTTCGCTTCAAATAAATAACAACATTTTTGATGTGAAGAAAAAGAAATCGAAAGATTATTACTCCTTACTTGTTATGAAGAAATCACAGCCTCCTAATATTGTGCATAAATTGAAAAGCGACTTTAATATCTCAGATGATCTATTGAGGGAATCTTTCATTTTACCTCACTCTGTCGCACTTGAATCCTATGTTAAGGCTTTTCAGTATAAAATCCTTAACAATATACTCTACACAAACACGAAATTGTGTGAAATTGGCTTTAGAGCTGACGACTTATGCACTTTCTGCGAAGCTGAACGAGAAACGCTATATCATCTGCTTTATCAATGCACTTATGCGAGACAGTTCTGGAATGATTTCGAATTGTACTGGTTCCGCTTGTCAAATCGGGTAGTTCACCTGACTTTGGAAAATGTTTTATTTGGAATGCTTTCAACACACTGCCCTTCACACATACTACTCAATTACTTTATTATTATCGGAAGACTGTTTTTGTGGGACTGCAGAAGAAAACAAATACACCCTAAAATACAAGGTTATCAGAACAAGATAGCTATCAAATATGAAATTGAAAGAAAAATAAATAAGAAAAACTTCTTTGAAAAGAAATGGATATTCAAATGAAAAGGAATGGTTAATAATTTAAAAATCTTAAGCCGATTTGCCTTCTATTCTGTTTGTCTTTTTTTTATGTTGCTTGGTTCATTTAGTTTAATTAGTTTAATTTGTTTAATGTCTTAAGCTGAAAATAGGGTAACTGTGTAAGATTGTTAAATATATCGAATTGTTATCACTTTTAACCTATTTTGTGAATGTAAAATTGTAACTGTGTAAATGAAAGGTCAGACTAATAATAATAAAAAAAAAGAAGAAGAAAAAAAAGTTTTAAGATGAATTGTGACTGACAAATATATTACAAATATTGCTCGGAAAAAAAGCTACGTTGAGCACTCTAAGGTAACTCTCTTGTCCGCTTTAGGATTTCAATGTGATGAGTACGACACACAATTTATATTCGTCTTCTTTTTATAGACGTTATACGCTAAGAACGTTTTCTCTCTCTTACTTGCTACTCAAAATCAACACGCTGAAATCGCTTATAAAATGCTTCTTAAAATGCTTGCTTGATAAATTTTTACGTCATGCATTACATTACGTCTCAGCGATTTTGAAGGATTCTGAGTTAGCCGTTGGAACGGCGAACTCAGAATCCTTCAAAATCGCTCAAAAATCACTTTTACGGCAAAAGGACGACAACACACAACAAATAAGGTAATTTAACGTTTATTTAGCGTTGATCAGTACATACATTTGGCGATACGTCGCCATAATATGAAATTTAGGTAAATCCCATACATTTCCTATAAAATTACAAACGGTCATTATGTTACACAAACAGATTGTATGGGCTCCCTGTGCTCTCATAACTCCGAGGCCACCGGCACAACAGTCATCTACATTCCCGATTCAACTCCAGACGCGTCCTCAAAAGAACCAGAGACTGTCATCATGATACTGATACGTTTTTACAATAACGTACAATAATTCACTCACTAGTTGTCTCGTTGTTTATGTTCATATTGAAGCCACAACAGCAACCACAACTATAAGAACTATACAAACCTCCGGTCAGGAAGTAAAATTGCAGTTTAATACCGATGCCTTGGATTTTATTAATACTTGACCAGAAATCGACAAACAAAAATTTTAGCTGTCTCGACCCGCAAAAATTTCCTCCCGCAAAACAAATTCACTCCGACAATCTGCAAAATTTCCTTGTGCACAGTAGGTAAATCAACAAAACTATGACGTCTTTCCCATACTATTGCATAATAAAGCCGTAATAGCTATTATTCAGTATACCAAAATAGAACAAACACTGATAGGTAACGTGAGATATCGAAACTTAATAAGAACTTTAATACCTTTGCGGTGACGAAATGTAAGATATGGCAAGGTCATGACAAGTTCTGACATCCCAATACCCTAGGGAAATTAACAATAGGTCCGGGGGTGCTCCCCAAAAATTATAAATTATAGTGCCAGTATGTGACGCCGTTCTTGAAATCCTAACCGGTTTAACCAACCATATCCTCAATGCCCTAATATAGCTTCTATAAAGAAGAAAGAAGAAACCCCCCCCGGACAAAAGTACACAAAATTTAACAAAGAAACCTTTGTTAACAACTTTTTTCCCGTTTTTAGCTTAATGATTCCGAAATTTCGTTTAATGCGCATGTGCATTAACGAGATAAAAAACTGTTTCTCAAACCACAAGTTAACTTCCTGAAATTTTCAGAACCGATATAAAATTGAAAATTATTCAATTATTCAATTATTCAAAAATTCGACTTAGGTTAGATTTTCGTTGAATAAAAAAAGAACACCATTACTCATGACAGCGGGTTTTCCCTCTCTTACATCAAAGGGACACTGTCCCGGCTGATGATTATACCATTATCTTCAATTGGAAGAAACCGTCGCCAAAAGTGATAGAAGCAAAGAAAGATGAGCTAAACAGACAAAATAAACGGCTAGAAAAGTCAAAATTTCACAAGAATTAGGGCAACAGATGGGGAAGGGGAGGGGGGGCCGGGGGGGTGTTACGATCCCGTTTCACGCAACTTTTTTTTACGCAATTCATGCGTCACATATTCGTTAAATTCCTTAGTCTGGTTCCTTACTGGGATATTAGTTCCTAAATTCCCGAATCACGTTTCCATTTTACTAACTTTCACGTTTCACGCACTGATTTTTACCCTGATCACGCGTCACGCATAACCCCTTTGCCACCCTCAATAATGGCAAGTTTGATTTCTTGACCACCTGCCAATAAATCAAACTTCACGAACTGTCATGAATCTACTTTAATCCTTGAGGTGGTCCACTCCTTAATTTGCGCAATTCACTTGACGCCAATCAGCCACTAAAGGCAATTCAAGAACAATTTAAAGCAATTCAAGAACAAAAATCCCACCTCTGTTTTCCATTCTTTTCGTTTCTACTGGTCCACATGGCTAAGTAATAAAGTTAGGTCACGAGAAATATATTTTTCTCTCTGGTAGAACGAGGGGGACGCGCGAGCGAGCGATTAAACCATCATACGCGTGTAATGGCTTCTCGCGACAAATGACATACGCGCTCGCTCGTTTAAATCACTCGTTTGAATAAACATAACAGAAAAGTGGGATTTATCATATATGGATTTCCCCTGGGCAGACGTATAGTTTGGAAGATCCCACTTGGGAAACTAATAAAGGATATTGTATTATTGTATTGTATCATTCGCATGCTTGGCATTCACAGCTTTTGCCTATCTGTACCACTACTTGATTTGCACAATTCACTTGACGCCAATCAGCCACCATAGAACCTTGTTCGGGGTATTTTTTGGCATATTGTGCACTGCGAGCAGCATCAATAGTTGTTATTTTCAACCTTTAAACTCAGACGTTAACGGTGGTTCTGCATCGGTTTGGAGAATATGTTTCCAATTTTTTCTCCGAGTTAGGAGTTTTTTCACTGGTTTTGCGCATCCGGCTTACTGCTTCTCCTTCTTCTCCTTCGATCTTCCCAGAAAAATCGGGAACAAGAAGGAGACGTACTCGTGGAGTAGTTAAATCATGCTCAGAATAAACATGTTTCGATCATGATTAGCGGCGTTTCCCAGTGAAACATGTTTCATTCGTGATCAGACTAAACATGTTTCGCCCTAGTGTAAAAATAGCATAAGATAACTATTATTAAAATTAAGCTCTTGGAAAGGATATTCGATGCAGCTAAAAACACCTAATTCCTTACTAAAGTAAATACTACTAATTTCCTGATTTTAGGTCATGTTTAGAATGAGTTGATTATGAACGTAACGGAAAGTACTAATGTTTAAACAGCTTTCTTTCCAATTTCCAAAAGCAACATGAAATCAGAAACTCTTAATTGCGTCGACGAATGAGACGCTTCCTAATCTTGTCGGCTAGGCGGAACGAATCGAGAAAAGTGTCGGTACCAAATCTGCGCCATCTTGAAACGTCACAATAGCATCCAGCATGCTTAGCGCGTCGTCTAGGCGGAACGAATCAAGAAAGGGTCGTGACTAGAATGGATACTCCAAAATCAGGTTGGACCACCTCGGACACTTATTGAGAATTATGTAACGTAATGTCGACACTTACAACTTATTTTCAATAAATTTTTAAGTGTAAAAAAGAAAATCTAAAATCCCCACTCAGGATTGAACCTGTGACCTCAGCTAGGCTTAAGCTTACATAGTCTAACGTACAACTGTTCCACTTAGCTTAGTCCTAAATTTAACTATATAAACTGCTGCCCCTAACCTCAACTGAAAGCTAACCAGTTACTCCGTTATATAAGTCTCAATAAGGTGTCCAACCTGATTTTGGAGTATCCATTCTGGTCACTGTAAACAGACTCGTAGTTCAACTCAAGTAGTTTATTCAGCCATTACTACAAAAGCACGTGCTCGAGTAAAAGTACTGCATGCGATAAATTACACGTGACGTAATCAACACGCGTGACATAGAAGAATCGTTACGTTACATACAATCATACAAGATTAGATACTGTTACATCTCCCCTCTTTTAAACAAACAATTTCTAACGATAATATAAAGAATGATATGCATGACTTATGATAGTGTTCATGACTAATCTCCAACGGTAGTGTCCAACATAGTTCAAGTGTTTAAGTATTTTAAATGTCTAGTCTGTCTGGAGGTTTTGAAGTGCGTCCAGATCTTGTTGTGTAGGCTTGTCCATCCTTAGGTGGGGTAGCTGAGTTATCTTGTGATGCTGTTGCCTCAGGAGTAGTTGGTGGTGGTTCATTAATGCTGTCGTCCTTTACCTCAGGTCTGGGCTTCAACTGTGATCGAGTGCGACGGTAGACACCTTCTGTTCGGTCGTTCTCAATGATGAAGGATCTTGGTTCCTTCGCAGGTCTAATAACTGTTCCTGGTTCCCATCTCTGAGTGTGGTGGTCATAGATGTTGATTGGTTGACCTGGTTGGAATGGTTGTAGTGTCGGTCCAGCAGTCTTGTTGTAGTAGAATGCTTGTAGCTTTTGTCGCTGGTACAGCTCTTCCTTTGTCTTACTGGTAGCGTCGCTGACACGTACACGTTTGGACATTGGTAGAGTGGTCCTGAACTTACGGTTGTTCACCAGCTCTGCTGGAGATTTCAAATTGCTGCTGACAGGTGTCGTACGGTAGGATAGTAGTCCAAGATAGGGGTCTTCTCCTTCTTCATCACATTTCCTGAGGATATTTTCTACTGTCTGAACCATGCGTTCTGCAGAGCCATTCGACTGGGGGTACATTGGGGAGCTGGTGACATGTTCTACTCCATAGGTCTGCGTGAAGTCGCGGAATTCCTGTGATGCATACTGAGGACCGTTGTCTGTGGTCAGCTGTTCCGGTATCCCATGTTCAGCGAAGATGCTTTTCAGGTGGTTGATGATGGCACGGGAAGTAGTGCTGGTGAGCTTCCTAACGATTGGAAACTTGCTGTACTTGTCAGATACCAGGAGGTATTGGTTTCCTTTGAACTCAAACAGATCTGAGCTAAGTATCTGCCATGGGTAGCAGGGTGGTTCAGGCTGTAGGATTTGCTGCTTCTGTTGTTTTCTTTGATGTGCTTGGCAGGTGGCACAGTTTTGGACCAGGTTGGTGACATCTTTGGTGATGCCTGGCCAAAATACCGTTGATCTGGCTCGTAGAAGGCACTTCTCTTGTCCAAGATGTCCGTGGTGGATGGTGTTTAGAGTGTCATGCCTGAGCGTGGTAGGCATGACTATCCGCTCTTGCTTCAGGATGAGTCCGTCCTCAATGGTGAGTTCCTCGCGGAAGTTCCAGTAGTTGTGGAGTGCTTTAGGGCATTTCCCCCTAGTCGCAGGCCATCCTTCATGTATCACATCGCGGAGCTTGCTTAACGTTGGGTCGTTGGCTGTCTCGTCGCGAATCTGTTGAAGCTTTATCGGTGATGCTGGGAGATTCTTTGTGATCTGATGGACGTCTAACTGTGGGAATTCTTCTTCGGGTGAAGCTGGCTGTGGTGATACTCTGGAGAGGGCATCGGCGTTGGGTACTTCGGCTCCCTTTACATACTTCACGGTAACGTCGTATTTCAGAGCTCGTAGTACAAACCTCTGTAATCTCGCAGGGCAGCTGCTGAGTTTCTTCTTGAAGATCATCTCGAGTGGCTTGTGATCGGTGTGGATAGTGCAGGACTTGCCGTAGATGAAGTAATGGAACCTTTCGAGTCCCCAGACGACACCGAGTGCCTCACGCTCAATGTTACTGTATCGCTGTTCGGTCTCGGTGAGGGCTTTAGAGGCAAAGCAGACAGGCTGTCCGTCTTGTAGTAGTACAGCGTCTAATCCTTTCAGCGAGGCGTCAGTTTCAATGACGGTTTCTGCATGCGGGTCGAAGTACCTAAGTACGCCGAGTGATGAGACTGCTTTCTTGACGTCGGTGAAGGCTTGGCCGTGCTCAGGTCCCCAGGAGTACGCTGTGTCTTTCTTGGTTAGGTCCCTCAGTGGTGCTGACAGGATAGCTAGGCGTCCGGAAAATCTCGTCAGATAATTGACTAAGCCGAGAAAACTCTGTAGGCTCTTGACATCCTCA
The DNA here is from genome assembly GCA_022457155.1 of Cladopsammia gracilis. Classification (NCBI taxonomy): domain Eukaryota; kingdom Metazoa; phylum Cnidaria; class Anthozoa; order Scleractinia; family Dendrophylliidae; genus Cladopsammia; species Cladopsammia gracilis. The sequence goes on from JAJGOT010000693.1 coordinate 207,781, forward strand.
GGCGGTTTCATGTCTAGGATAGCTGATACTTTCTTGTTGTCAGGTTTGATTCCTTGTGGCGTCCAGGTGTGTCCAAAGAAGCTGACTTCCTTACACTTGAACTGCACTTTGTCTTTGTTGAAGACCACACCCTTCTGTTGTGCTCTTTCCATGAGTTTGGTCAAGTTTCTGTCATGCTCAGCTTCAGACGATCCATATACAAATGTGTCGTCAGCGATACCGGTGACGCCATCGAGGCCTTCGAATGTTGTGTCGAGCTGCTTTTGAAACACGTCCTGTGAAACAACTAGGCCAAATGGGAGACGTTTGAAGCGATATCGGCCGAATGGTGTGCTGAAGGTTGTGAGGTAGGAGCTCTCTTCGTCGAGTGGTACGTGCCAGTACCCCTTTTTTGCGTCGACAATGGTAAAGAATTTGGCGCCGTTGAGCTCGGTCACCACCTCATCAACCGTCTTTGAACGATAATGTTCCCTTTTGGCCCATTTATTCAGGTCACGGGGGTCTAAACAGACTCTAATCTTTGTGACTTCTCCTTTGCCGTTTTTTGTCTCGCTCAACACGATACTGTTGACCCAGTCGGTGGGCCTGTCAACAGGTGCGATGACACCGAGATTCAGCATGTCGTCTAGCTCCTTACGGTAAAGGTCTTCAAGGTGCACTGGGACTGACCGCGGTGGGTGTATGACTGGTTCTGCTGCCGGGTCAAGCGTAATATGGTAAGGTTTCATGTCCTTAAATGTTCCTAGTCCTTCAAAGCGGTCCGGGTAGCTGCTTAGGAGGTTTTCCTTGGTTAGCAGTGGGGTGTTCTCTATGCTGCAGTTAATGGTGACAAATCCAAGTTCCTCACATGTCTTACATCCTAGCATGGCGGGTCCTTGTACATTGGTTACTGTGAAGGTCACTTCCTTTATCCCGTCTTTGTGATGGATAAATAGCTGACAGGTACCCATGCATTCAATCTTTTGGCCACCATAAGCTGTGAGGATCTGGGGTGGTCCAAGTGCTTTGTCACTAGGTGAGGCAATGATCTTGTCAAACTCAGTCTTAGATATTACATTAGTCTCTGCGCCGGTGTCTATTTTGCATACTATCGAGGTAGTTTTCTTGTGGTAAGGCTTAGCAGTAATCTCAACTGTTGTGAAGACTTTACTGCGGTCGCTCTTGTTTACGCTGTCTACCTCAAGTGATCCCAGGAACATATCATCATAGTCCGAGTCAGAGTTATCTTCTTGTTCACAGGCTGTATGGTTCTGTACTTCGTGTACTTGGTTTCTTTTCTGGCAAACTCTGCTGAAATGACCGCGTTTGTGGCAATAGTTGCATTCAACACCGCTAGCTGGACACCTTTTGTCGCCTGTATGGGACTCATTGCCGCATCGGTATCATAGTCGCTTGTCGTTTCTTTGGTTTCCGGCTTTGTTGTCTCTCTGAACTCTCTGTTTGGTGTTGGCGTTGCCTTTGGCTCTGTGTAGTGAGTTGACTTGTGTTGCATCCGCTTCGCTTGTCATTGCTTGGAGCTGTAGCCTGGTAGCTTCGTGAGTGCGAGCGATTTCTCTGGCTTTCTTGAGTGTGAGGTCGTTTCCTTCGGCGATACATTTTTTTCTCACGATGTCAGAATCAACACCGAACACGAGAGCGTCTCTCAGTAATTCGTCGTGGAGTTCGGGCAAATAACCACTGTCTTGAATCAAAAGCTTAGCTTCTGTCAGGAAATCATCGAGGGGTCGTCCGTCTTGCCGCAAGTTTCGGAGATAGAAGCGGTTAAGTATGTGGTTGGACTGGGGTTTCACATGCTCTTCGAATCGCGTCCAGTATTCGTCGAGTTTGTTTTGTTCTTCACTGCTCAAGTTCCACGTGTTGAACAAGTCTAGACCGTAGTCGCCGGTCCACAGAAGGACATATCGACATCTCTGCTCGTTGGTTCGTGCCTTGAGTGGTCCATCGAATAGAAGTTCGCATTTCTGTCGGAAACGCTTGAATCTCTGAGGTAAATCTGGTCCCGGAGCCCAGTCGATTTTCGGTGATTCGAAACCTATTAAATCGCTCATTTCGTTCTTGAGTTCTTGTCTTGAGTCTTGATGGGTTTTCTGACCTTTTAGTCGGTGATCCCACTTCTGACAACCATGTAAACAGACTCGTAGTTCAACTCAAGTAGTTTATTCAGCCATTACTACAAAAGCACGTGCTCGAGTAAAAGTACTGCATGCGATAAATTACACGTGACGTAATCAACACGCGTGACATAGAAGAATCGTTACGTTACATACAATCATACAAGATTAAATACTGTTACAGTCACCACCTCAAGAAAGGTGTCGGTACCAAATCTGCGCCATCTTGAAACGTCACAATAGTATCCAGCATCCACAATAGTGTTTTCACTCACGTGATCTGCGGATATGCTAATTTATTTGAACAAAACAAAGTGTTTGCATTAGAAAGGAGTTCAATCCCCACAGGATTAGCTTGGGACACCAATATGGCCGCCGTTTTATTGTTTTGGGACACCAACATGGCCGCCGTGACGTCATGTGAAAACACTCCATAGTATCCAGATTCCTTCGCGAAAAATTTAAAACGTTATCTCTTGTCAGAACAACACAAATAATTTGTCTCCTCTGTTATGTTTTTCTAACATCATATTATTAAATTATTTCACCGTAAATATTTTCACTTGTTTTAATTCTTTCACCTGCTGTAAATGTTTAACAAACTGTGGCTGGGGGCTAACTACAAAACTCACCCGTTAATTTAGCACCCAGACTCAAATTAATATTAACTATTTAAATTATTAGTACTTAGTTCAAAATGTGTGTAGGCATTTTTAAAATATAGTTGTAAAAATAATGAGTAAATTAAGTATTGTTGTTGTTGTTGTTGTATTCATCATCTTGGGGAGCTGGGGTTCCGAAATGTCACATGTGAATATTAAAAAACTATTTGTCTTGATTTAGTTTCGGATATTTTCCCGATTTTGGAATCGTACGGCCCAATATTTCAATGCCTAAAAGTACGCAGTGGAAAAATTGGACGAAGGTTCTTCTCCAGACCAAGTAAGTTGTTGGGTCTCTTTGGAATCAAGCATGAAGTTATCGGATTTTCCTCGCTACCGTTCTGGTATGTTTTGAATGTTCTATCTTGATTTTGCTGTGGTTCTCTGCCTGATTTGGGAAGCTTTCAGCTAAATACCGACGTCGTTCTTAGCGATGTTCTACGGTACGGTGCAATTCGCTGTATGTCTTGTAGCAATAATTCACTGACCGGCCGCGCCAGGCAAACGCAGATTAACTTTACAGTGCTCGAAATTGCGCCTGTATCGGACGCATTTGCGACTAAAGATTTCGCAGTTTTGTGACTACAATTTGTCTAGCTAATAAAGGAATTATATTCAACAGTCTTGTGTCTTACTTGCAACTGGTAGTTGTAATTTTATCCGAAAAATCCTGCAAAGTTGCGCGACTTAATCGTCGATTTCATGCTCCATTACGCGGTGTCCAAGAAGTTTATCACGGGAGCACTTTTTCAGGCTTTCTCAGAAATATCTCATTTCCGGTTTCGGTGTTAGCACATGTACTGAGGAGTATGATTTCAGAATCGGAGAAATAACCGAAATGAGATCAAGACAAAATTAATATACTATTTATATGTCGGAAAAAGCTGAGACCTTTCGGAGTACACAGCACGGCAGGATTTTGCCCGATCCCACGGCGATAGCGTGAATTTGTTTGATGTCGGCCCGACGTTTTTGCCTGCGTGACATATCTCGCGACATAGCCCTTTTAAACAGTGGTGAAGTAATTCATGAAACTGCGGCACTAGGTCAAGACGAGGTACCACGGGATAAGGAGACGCACTATAATCTATGATTACTACTAGTCTTTAATTATAAAATGCTCAAGGAAATGCGCGCGCTATGATTGGTTAAACCGAGTTCATTATAACTACTACTACTACTACTACTACTACTACTACTACTACTCTGTTATAGCTAGATAAACACGCGCGTGACGTAAGGTTCATTATAACCGTTTTTATCTCCTGTAAGTTGAATTATGTGGGGTAACATGCATTCTTCTTGCATTTTTGTTAGGTAACCAAATTTTTCGCATTTTTGTTAGCACATTTTTGTGAGATATCATCAAAAAGAACACAAGAGTCGAGTGGCATGTTTTTTGAAAGCGGTTTAGCGAGCGCACGTTTGTGGCCTGAAGGCATATATTTATAGGCTGATTTAGTTAACCGAGATTTTAGAGAACGTTAGAAGAGAGAGCAATTTATTTGGCTCTATTTTATAATCAAAAATTCAAGCTCTCGCTATTTCAATAATTTTAATAATGACTTGACCTTCATCTGAAGAAATATGCGTGTTAAATTTCATATAGAGCGTTTTCACTCACGTGACCTTCAGTCCCATGGGACTCAAATGACAAAGGCCATGGCAGCCATGTTGGTGTTCCTAACAAAAGAAGTTAATTAAAATTCTTTTGTACGGGAACACCAATATGGCGGCTATGACGTCAAGTGAAAACGCTCTATACGCAGTTTTGAAAAGCACTCGGTATTCCATTAATTTTAATACAGTGGTTTGTTGACTTGACGTTCATGTGAAGAAGTATGCGTGTTAAATTTGATATACGCAGTTTTGATTTGTAAGTGGTTTAGGCACGGCACGTGAGATTTTAGAGAACGTTGGAAGAGGGGAGAATTTATTTGGCTGTATTTTATGAAAAATTGAAGTTGTTAGCAAAATTTGATCCATTAGTTAAATTTGTCGTCTTTCTCGTTTTTATGTCACTTGTGAGTTTGGCACATTTTTATATTGAGGGTAGTTTTACTAATAGAATATTTCAATATTTTTGCAGTTAAAGATATCATGGTTAGGAAATATTACTGCGCCTTTCAATAACATGCGAAATTGGAAATTCAAATCTCCACCACAGTTGCGTATTTCCCTGCCGTCAATCATAATTATACGAAAGCCTACGGACCATGTAAAAAAGAAACAAACAAAATGGATCGAAATCTACCAATCATAATGCACTGACGTGACCTTTTGACCTCATGGAAGTGAAGATCTGTTTCCTGAGAGGTAAGCTAAGATGATTGACGGCAGTGTAAAACGCAACTGTTGGTGGAAATTTGAATTTCGAATTCCGCATGTTATTGAAAGGCGCAGTAATGTGAAAGAGAAAGAAGGTTGACAGCCTGTTTTTATCTCCTGTAAGTTAATGTTTAACTCCTGTAAGTTAATGTTTAACTTACAGGAGTTTATGTGGGCTAATATGCATTCTTTATGCATTTTTGTTAGCAAAATTTGTGTTAGATACTATTAATTGACTTTTTAGTGAATTTGTGGGGACATTCTTGTTGCATATTTGTTAGCAAGATGTTATCAATAAGAACACAAGAGTCGAGTGGCATATTTTTGAAAGCGGTTTAGCGAGCGCATGTTCGTGGCCTGACAAAGCGATATATTCATACGTTGATGATTTAGTTAACTAAGATTTTTGATAGATACTATTAATAGACTTTTTAGTGAATCTGTGGGGACATTCTTATCATTCAGAACACACGAGCAGAAGCATGCTTTTAAAGCTGTTTAGCGAGCGCACGTTTGTGGCCTGACAAAGCCATATATCCATAGGTTGATTTAGTTAACTGAGATTTTAGAGAACGTTAGAAGAGAGAGAGCAATATATTTGGCTGATTTTATCAAAAATTTAAGCTCTCGCTATTTCAATAATTTTAATACAGTGGCCGTTCTTGACTTGACCTTCACAGTGAAGAAATATGCGTGTTAAGATTTCATATAAAATCTGCCACGCTGTTTGCCTGTTTCGAAAAATGCCTCTGAATATATTTTTCCAGTTAGGTAACATTCCTACTGTTTACGATTATGCGTACGATTATGAATTCTATGTTTTTTTGGGAACATGTTGCAGCATATATTTCATTGTATCGAGCGTCAAAAGTGTAACTTAATGTAATCTTATCTCACCTAATGTAGACTGTGGTCAGATATTTGGCACGCTAGAAGCGCGCTTGGCTAATATCCTTTACGATGCGTTTTTGAATGTTTGTCCAGTCTGGTTTGTCAAACTGGTTGCTTCAGGACATTTGGTATTATTTATAGGTCTTTATAGAACTACGTTTTAAGAAAGGGAAAAGAGAGTTTGAGGTAAGCTGACATTGCTGACTGAGAATGGTTGTATGCTGTACGTTTACAATGAAGTTTTGTTGAAATAACATGTTTGTTAATTTCCATGTTATATCGCCAAATGTCACCAAATATACAACTAAATTGGATTAAAAGATTCTCAAGGAGAAAAACAGAAGCAGTAGTTTGGAGGAAAAGTGCGGGATTAGAAGAATGGAAGTTGATTTTGATTACATGACATGCGGTCAAGAAATATTCAAAGTTTCGATTCTGGTGGAATCTTGTCGTTATTTTGTCTTTTTAATTCATATTTTTCTGCGTTCATCACTTTTGGCTATTTTTTCTTCCTATTTTTGGATGATAAAGCAAGCTAAAGCAAGCTCCTGGCCATAATCATGAAAACACGATATTTCTGTCGGGTCAGTGTCCCTTTAGTTAAAAATGTCCTCGGTTAATTTACCCCATTTGCAAGTTACATAAGAGACTGACTAAATTAAACAACAATAGGTTAGTAACGAACTAGTGCTTTCAATTTCCTTGTAGGTTGACAAACAATATAGAACTTTTCAATAAGTGTGCTTGTAAAAGCGATCAGAAACAATTTCACGAACGCTTTTGTAAGATGTGAATAAAATAATTTTATTTTATCAAGTGGACTGTTTTAAGCGACATTATTTTATTTTTAGTTAGTCATCGTACAGTGCCGGTTGGCCTTTGATTTTTGTTCAATTTTTGTGAATTTTTAAGGCTCAAACCTACGCTTGGCAAATAGGAGCTCAAAATTTCAAACGATACAACAACACTGGCAACAACTTTATTTTAGTATTCCCATTTCTAAATACATGGTATTACCGAACCAATTACAATAGGTAAGGAAATTAAAATTACTTAAATTACAATAAAGAAATCTAGAATAAAAAATTAATTAATTAAATTAAATTCATTTATTAGTTGTAAAACAATCACAAGTACTATTGACTATTTTTTCTTCTTGTTTTCATTGCTTGAGTGACAAAAGCAGCAGTTAGCCTGCTACTGAATATGTTGATCAGTATCAAAAAAAATAATAAACCTCATGATAATCCAAATCTATTTTGTTTAATAATTTTGTCAAAAAAGGTATTTCGTAGCTCATCATATAACATACAGTGCATACAGTGAAATAAAAAACTGCATTTCATCTTCAACTAAATTAAGTGTACAGTGGGTGCAAATTCTAACTAAAGGTGTTCAGGAGTTTTAGGGATTGTAATTTGACCATTTTCAATTTTTCTATGTTCAGGATATGGTTAATTAAATCGGAGTATTTCGTTTCACTTTTAAAGATCGAATAAAATTTAAGTTTTTTATTTGCATTAATTAGATTGAGTTGGTGATTTTTTAGACGTAAAAATATTCTGTTTTGCCTTTGACAAGAAAAAAGATGGGATGCTTAAGTTTATCGCAGTCTTCTCAATATTGAAGTTTGTACAGAAATAATCACTCTTACTAAACAAACCTTTTTTTTTTCTTGAGCCATATCATTAGAAATGATTAAGCAGAGTTTTGCAATACTGTCATCAGGTTGATTTTCCAGGTGAAACAAACCAGTGTCAAACAGTTAGGTTTCAGTGAGGTTCGGGGTTTTAGTTCATTTTTGTTTTTACTTTTTTAGGCCTCATTTTGGTTCATTTTGGTCCATTTTGGTCAGAAGATTCGTGCCCAATTTAGTCTCTTCTTACAGAGATAATTGTGGTACCGATAGTCCTTAGATTTTTCCTATCGATGGTTTTAATATATCTGGTATTCGAATCTATAGCTGTGAAATGGCTCCTTTACGCGTCATAAGCTCGTTATATATAGTAGTATAAAAAGAGGCAGGCCAAACATGATCCCCACTAGTCGCAAGAAGTATTTAAAAGCCTTTAAAATAGCTTTTCCAAGTAGGTTTACGAGGTATTTGTCCCTTGCTATAGATCATTGTTAGGATGTTACAAGTCGCAATTATCTATCCACTTTATATTACTCGTTAATATAGACCCATTGATCTTTGGATAATTTCTCTAATGACAGGATCGATCCCGAAGGATTTCATGCCATAGCCATGACTATTAATTATTTTATTTCTTTATGTATTCTCTACACTGTCCTGGCACATATTAGGGTTTCTTTGGCTCAGACTCGTGTTGCAAAATAAATGGCAATCGGCTGAAGATTATGTTACCGCTGTGGAAATATTAGGATCAGTAAATAGGCCGTGATAAGTGTCCACAGCCTGCGGCGTGCAAGATTTGTGAGAATGTGTTTCTTGATCACGGATAAGTGTCTATTAAAGATCCAAGAATGAAAATGCAATCATGTTCAGGAGTAATAAGCTCCTGTCATGTTCCTATATTGGAATCACGACTTCTTGCAGGTAGTTTTAGCTCTTTAGTTTATTCCTTTGTTGAGTAGTGACCTGGAGCTAGACAGAACTTCCGTTGTCTTATCATGGCATTGCAATCACTGCATCCAATAGTATATCCTCTGTACGCGAAGAACAGCTTCACTTGTGGAGTTGTACCAATGTATCTTCGGAATTCATTGAGACATACACGAGACTACACTACGTATCTTTTGTACAACAAGCGTGTAATTCTCGTGAAGTAATGTTGTGCTCCATGCGTTCCATAATAATGGAGTAATTCCATAGTAATGGAGTAAATGGAGTAGTGGAATCAATAAAAAAAGCCCACCCGGTTATAGGCCCATCAGTAACAAAACATTACTCCGGTTATACCCATTAATTCCTTATTCCTTTCTTGATTCCTTAACAGAAATTCTTTACAAAATTAAAGTTTACGCCAAAATGAAATTAACTGTCGAAAGAACGAGGTATAGTCTCTGTAAAAAAAAATCACAAAGAAGTATAAAAAGAGACAGGCCAAACACGACTCCCACTAGACGCAAAATGTATTAAGGAGCCTTTAGAATAGCTTTCCGGAGTATACCTGCGAGATATTTGTCCCGTTAGATTACCATTAGGCATATATTAGGGTTTCTATGGCTCAGAGTCGTGTTGCAAGATAAATAAGTTATGTTATCGCTACTGAAAATGTTAGGATCAGTAAAATGATTGCTTTGTTCGTGATGCAGTGTTTAAGTCTGTGACGTGCAATGCTTGTGAAAGAGTGTTTCTTCGTCACTCTGAGATGTATAAGTGTCTAAGATCTAAGAATGAAAATGTCAAAGATGACCACGACAGCTCCAGCAACTATGTTTAGTTCATTTCTGTTCTTGGTATAACTGTTTGTTAACAGTGGCATTCAAACAAACGTTAAGATGAGGGAATGAATACTGAGTAAGTTTACAAGAACTAGATTTCCACCTGAAACAGATTTTAACGATAAGATTGATGATGATCCCAATAATGAAAACAGAGAACAAAGTTGTAAAGAATTTTACTTGAAAGGAGGAATGAAACTTTTTCGCAGAATGAAAGCTAAATCATTCATTTAGTTATGTTTAATAAAAAGGATGCTTAAGATTAATTGCAGAGAGCTCTTGATGCTTATCCCATGTAAAAATAAGATTTCAGCAAGTAAAACATGTTATATTTGAAAGGAAAGAAAGGAGGACTCTTAAGAAAAAGCCATGGGAGATCCTGAAAATAAGGAACGTGATCAGTTAGATACTGTAGCTCCGTCTGCTCGACATAACGATGAGCAGGATATAAGTGAAGAAACACAATACAGTGAACTGTTTGGTTGTTTTAACCCATGTTTAGATAACAATCACCCAGGGAACAATCTTTTAAGTAATGTGATATATAATGAAAAGCTGGTAATTAATCGTATGGATGATAACAGTTATAAAGAACTTGTTCATTCTTTGAACAGAGAACAAAAGATTTTTTTTACCACTCTGTTAAAAACGACGAGAAGCAATTGACAGTTTTTAAGTAGTGGCGCGGGTTTAGGGAAGACAACAGTAACATAATGTTTGTATGAGGCTCTTGATAATAAACCAGGTGAAAATCCAGACCAGTTGAAAATACTGAAATTTGCTCCAGACACAAGACAAGAGGACTGCATAACCATTACCAATTAAATGCAAACAAAATTGTCAAAAGAGAAATTGAACTCAAGAAACCACGCACTCTAACCTAAATGTCCAGTTGCAACATCAAAAACAATATTCGGACATAATGACAGCATTGCATGATGGGAAAAACTTACAGGAGATAGCCCAGAGGGCACTTTGATTTAAATTGTAGTGCAGTCGGTAGTATGCTGGGTGCCAGAGGGTTTTCTTGCGCGGTCGGTTTCGGGTGTCGGTTATGTCTCTATTGTCTCGTGTGTTCGCTAGCCGTAAATTAGGAAGGTCGCGTCGAGAATACCTTTGGTACTTAGGGTAAGTGGCAAGAAGTTATTTTGCTAATAATTTTTGAATGATTTAGATTTCGCAAAATAAATGGAATGTTTTTCAGTGAAGCGTTGTATTTTTTGACTTGTTATGTGTTGAGAAATCTTGTTAGAGTTGAGGGTTGGTGTTATGTTTGTTAGTTAACAAAATTTCTCGCATTTTTGTTAGCACATTGTCAGATACCATCAAAAAGAACACAAGAGTCGAGTAGCATGTTTTTTAAAAGCGGTTTAGCGAGCGCACGTGTGTGGCCTGACAAAGCCATATATTCATAGGTTGATTTAGTTAACTGAGATTTTAGAGAACGTTAGAAGAGAGAGAGCAATTTAGTAAATATAAAAGGATGATTCTGCGCCAAAAGACAAAAACCCAAAGCCCCCTGCCTTTAGAAATTCCGAGGAAACTCAAAAAACAACTTCCCCACCGCTAAATTTACCGCTCAAAATCATAAAAAAATTAACTACCGCTAAATTTATCGCTAAAATATTATTTCAAAATGAAAATCAAATGAAAATAACATCATCTATCGTTAAAAAATTAGCGGGTCCTAGAAAACCACATAAATAACACAAAAAGTGTCATTTTATTCCCCTGAAATTTAGCGGGTCTCAAAAATGACACTTTTGTGTGTTATTTTATTATCCCTGAAAATTAACTAGAGCTAGTCTTTGCTGGCGCCTTGTTGCTAGCTTTGCGTTATTTGAATTCAGGGGTTTCACTGAGTCGGCTATGGTTAGTTCTAAGGGGTTTGCTTTCTATGAGTTTACTCCTGGATTTTTTATTGCAGGGGGCTTTGGGTTTTTGTCTTTTAGTGCAGAATCATCGTTTTATATCTACTGCCGATGGGGGCAGACTAAGATAGTTTTTCCACATCACTCAGCGGTATCCATGAATTGAATTTGTCAGAATATCCTTTCCATTTAACGAACGCTTTCTTTTTCTTCTGGTCACGGCGAATAACCTTTTCAATGCGGAAAACATCCTGCGTAGTAGGCTGTAATTCGGCTTCATAAAACGATCCAGTTATTTTTTCTCCCAGCAGATCGACTAATCTATACGTTACAGGATTTGTGTTCAATATTTCGTCAATCACAAATATCTCTTCTGTCCAGTTCGGCGTGAAACCTTTGTCGAATATCTTTCGCTTATATTTTGATATTCTAACTCTGTCGCCGATTTTCAATTTTGCCGGGTTGCGTTTGGCATAAATCAGGTCTCCGTATAAATTAGCGAAAACCTTTTTCTCATTTTTCTGTTTGCTCGCCTCTGCGGGAGTCATCCGAATGCTCGAATGAAAATGATGATTATATTGATCCACTAACTTGTCTAGTTTATCGAAATACACTGTATTATTGTTAGCGCTAAACATCTTAAAGAGTTTTTCCTTCATCGTCTTGTTCCAACGTTCGGCAACAGATGATTTTTCTTTATTTTCCGTTGTATATAAAGTTATCCCATTCTTATCAAGCAGATCTTTCATTGTTCTGTTGAAAAACTCACTTCCATTATCAGTCCATAACATTTTCGGTTTTCGCTTTGCGCTAAATATGGATTTAAAGGCATCAGTAACTGATTGTCCTTTTTTATCTATCAAGGGTCGAATCCAACCATATTTTGAGAAGACATCGATCACCATCAGGATATATTTGATTCCTTTATTCCACTTAGATTATTTCCCCATCTCAACTAAATCTGCCGCCCAGATGTTGTCAACGCCATAGGCAATGACTCTTCGTTTTAGAAAGCGCCGTATGATTGGTTTATGTAATTCATCGCTTAGGTTTCGAGCCCAATCTATACTCGAAACCTTCTGCCGTTTTTTGGTGCCCCAAGCCCAAGTTTTTGTTTTGCATCGATTACATTTCTAGCTAAAGCATGACCCCACTGTCTTTCATTCCATGGAATCGCGTCCAAGGCGACAACCATTTTCCTGTCGGCTTTGTTTTTACATTTACGTGGATCCGCTTTCTTTGCGCAGACTGAATAATCCACGTCATGCTGCATAGCAACTGCATCTGTTTTTCCCGTGGGTTGCTGATAAATTTCGAGGATCTCTCCAGTGTTTTCATCGAATCTAATTTGTTTATCTAGTGGGTTATAAGGGCCTGTATAGTTATGCCCTGGGAGGGTGAAACCTTTCTTTGGTCTTGGCAGTTTCCCAATTAATTTATGAACGTAAACTCCGCGACCGGATAAGGGATCTAATTTCTTTGAAAGATCTTTGGTGAATGCATCCAAACCTTGATCAAGATATTTGCTCACAGTATTTTTAATCTTTTGTTTGGCAAAATCTGATTTAACCGCTTTACTTAATCCATACGGCCAAGATTATATAATCCTTTAACACTTCCTTTTAAAGCCATTTCGCCGAGTGAATGGCTGTCGGCTATATCGAAAAAATCAGCTCCGCTGTAGTCCCCGCCACGCGGAGGCCGCGTCAGTTTCCCGCCTTAACAAATCTTGTCTTTTTTATTCCGCATGAAGCGCAATGACAAAACCACATAGGCTTTCCATTTTTGGCAGTCATATAACCGGTTGGCTCCACGCAGCCAGTTTTTCGTTTCTCTTTAATGCAATATGTTTCCATTTTTATTCGAAATATTTTATTATGAATTTCTCATTGAACATGACATCAGTTGGACTCAAAGGCTTCAGGATATCATAATAATCTTTTCCGAGTGACCATTGATGAAGGAAATAAAGGCAATAATACCCGCAAAGGACACTGTTTATGTTTTGATACTGAGTTGTGTTGTAAAGTATGAATTTCCCATCACTTGTAAATTCTTGGGGATATCCCATCCCAAAACTATCGAAATACCATATAAATTTCCTATCATGTGCTGGAACGCAACAAACCCAATGAGTTCCTGCATTTTTAAGCGAATCAAGATTCAAGATGCATGGACTGTGTTTGCTTGGCATAAATTCATCCCTTGCATATATCCCTTTGAAATTTGGAATTCTCAGATATGTAATCCAGTTCAACAGATCAATGTTACTCAGCGGTTTTTTTTTGAATTTGGGCCTCAGAATATTGCTCCGAGAAGTGGAATGCTGTTGAGTGGACTGTTTGGTCCTAACAGAAGCCCCTTTCCTCGCTGATTCCAGCTCTGCTGACGCGGTCGCTTGGCTCCTTTTTTTGATTTTTTTTTCTGCCCATCCCAACAGTGTTTCGTCCCCAGTTACCAATAAATGGGGGTGGTGGTTCCCAAGGGGCCCCCAATCTTGGCGCGCCCTTTCCTTTTGGCCGGCCCACACGCGGTGCTCCGCGGCCTTTTCCTTTCCCAAACATGTTTTTAACCATGTCAAGAGCCAGCGGAATACCAATACTTGCTAATATAGTACCCAATGCTCCACCTGATTGTTTTGGTGTTGGATTTATCACTAATCTGCCTCCTGATTGAAGGGCATTCAAAATCTCTTGTTTCTGTTTATTTGTCAGCAAATGTTTATAGGCAATCAGTTTCTGAATTTTATCTTGCGGGATGAGAAACCCCCCTGTTTGCCCGCTCCCACTTATCTTTTTAACGACTTGACTTGCTCCTTCACTCGCTAAACCAGCAAGCGCTGATAATCCAAGTGTTTTAGCCAGGGTGGGCGCTAATGTTTTCACTAATGGAAAAACATTAGAACAGCAACAGCAGAAAATAAACTGCCACCTTGCCTCATGACTTTTCTTATTTGTGTTTTCGATATTTTAATCTCCACTCCATTTCCAAGAGATGCCGCTTTGTTGAGTCTTTTAATTTGATTGGCGGACAGCATCAGCTCATCATTTCCTCTTGTTTGATTTGAATTTAATCTAAGCGTGATAGGGCTGTTTGTTTTATATGCTCTTGCAAGCTTTCCTTTTTGCCCTTCGGATAAATTTACTTTATATGGATGATATGTTGTCATTTTAATAACATATCATTTTTTTATTTACACGATAACCAATTCATTTCCAATTTTATCAATTTTCACCGCTTCTTCATAGAGAACTATCGCATGTACATTAAAGTTGGCGGCTGCATCTGCGTTCAATCGATATCTGAATATCAACTGCTTGGGATCTCTTGTTGGTTTTTCAGTTTGATAAGTCAGATCGAAATAGATCAACGGGAAAAGAGAATTGAAATTGGCCAGATTCAATTGTGTTCCAGTGTTATAGTCATTTTTCCTCATTGCATAAGCCATGACATCCTAGAATATTCTTACTTTTGATTCACTGTCGTACTCTGTTTCCGGGTAAAAAACCCCGTTTCCATATTCCAATCGACAGTTCAACAAGGATGAGTTTGCATCTGCCTCATTCAGCTTGAAAGTATCCATAAGATAAGGGTTATCTTCTGCAGGATCATCATTGGGCGGGGCTGTTCTTTTCAAATAAATGAAAATATGCTTAACATTATCAATACTTGCAGAAATCTGGAAGAATCCTGATGACTGCATAGGAGCTGATTGTTGATACATTTCCCTTAAATATTTCCATTGCGTTTCTTTCAGGAATGCGCTGACAAATTTGTCATAAAAAGAATCTTTGGGTGTCAGTCTGGGAACCCAAAGCAATAACCTTTTCACAACAACTCTTCCAGCATCAACGCCATTAGCCATATGAATTAATTCCCCATCATCATTAAGGGTATAATCTCAAATTGAAGCTGCATGGGTACAAGCATCTTATCTTCCAACTCTTCGAAAAACGAAAAACGATTCAGGGGAATAATCGTATTAATGTTCTTTGCACCACCGTTTCCATTGTTTTGAACTGCTTGAGATTGTACCCTGCGAGCTTCAAATCCTGTATTATTAGCAGCTGTTGTTGCATTAGTATCTAAATACCATAAACTGTTCTTTGCTACTGATCTGCTGAAGTCATCGGAGTATTCTAACAAATTTTTAGCGAAAGTAACTTTATGCAGATTATCAGTATCATAAACAATCTTTCCTGCAGATTTAATCATCATGTGCTTAATCAGGGAATGAGCACCGTTTATAACGGTTATTATATCGGCTGCTGCATACCCAGCACCGTCTGCTAATTTCTGGAGTTGAAATTGCACTTCAAAATAAGCATTATACCAATCATAGAATGCCGATCTATCATTAATTGTGAATTTATAACCCTTTTTAGATTGGTGTTGAGCATTAGCTGGTGCTCTGATTGCATCATCCAACTGGAAGCGCACTAATTCATTTCTTTGTAAATATTCACTCGATCGAAAAGCCATTTTATATTATTTTATTTTCTTTTTCGAATTCGAATTCCTTGCCCAGATATTAGTCTGTTCAATGTATCATCAGCACTCTCTCCTGGTGCAGGGGTTGATTGCGGACCGCCGGGGCGGCCCGATTGTGGTCGGGTTGGTTGTTTTTTGCTAGGTGGTTTCCCAAGAGGCTTTCCCTTTCTCATATTCCCTAGTTTTTTCATTATCAGATCACCAGATTTTTCAGATATTTTTTTGCCTAATTTTTCTCCAGTATGAGAAATTCCTGCTTCCAATGCTTTTTTCGCAACGGGTTTCGCGAATTTCTTGAAGACGGCCGACGCCACCGCTCTCATTGGTTTAAAAATATTATCAACAATTGAACCTGTTCCTTTGTGGCGGAAAACAAACTGCCCTAATTTGGGGTTATAATAACGAGTAAATTCATAACTTTTCATTTTATTACCTTTTTCAATATTAATGAGAAAGCTGTATCAATGCCATTCAGGTTGACAAGTCTGCGTTTTCCATCAGTGATAGAAATTCGAACGGAGCTTATTGTGTTTTTATTCACAGGGCTGAATGTTACTCTCCTGGGTTCAAGGGTAAAACTATGTGATGGCCTTAGAAGAGATGTTGAAAAGGAATAAACAATATCACTCTCTTGTCCATCAACAAGCGAATCATTTGTCAAATCACAATGAACATTCAACATATCAGTATCTTGACTTAAATTTGTAACTCTGGGGCCAACATTAACTCTGTCTTTCAGAATCGTTTTATCAAAACCCACAAGATCCCCGAAATTGGATTGCGTCAAATCCAGTTGATAATTTTCATCCAGTGTTATTGTTACTCTGAAGGTTGTTGCATTAAAAGCCAGATTGATTGGAAAAACGTCATCTTTTCCAGCTTCTTTTATCACTGTTGCTTTTTGAATAAAATCATTAATCTCGGTATATGTCCAAACTCCAGCTGGGAAGGTGATATCTTCAAATGTTTTCCCGCCGTCAAAGCTGTATCTGATCAGCTGATTATTGTATCCAGCATTGATGTTATACCACGTAAAACTCATATTGATAATTCTGTTAAGTCCAACAACATATTGTTCATTTGGATCCAAAACAATTGGCCGATTGAATTTTGTTGTGAAATTTTCAGGGCTGTTGCCGCCCACCTTGTTGGCGTATGATAATAAAACAATTTCTCTTTCTTCCATTTTATAGTTTGAAATAGTTTTTATAAATCTTCTCATGCTGGACTTTATTTATCAATGCTTCTTTCAGAAGAACGTCGAGAATTGCAACTCCAGTATTTCTTATGTCCAGGTTTGTATTCCCAGCAAGATGGACCCAACGATGACGTCAAGTTTCTGGAGAAGTTCTTCTGGATTGGAGAGAAAACGGATGGATCCACCCTTTTTTCGACCTCTGGTTCCAGCTCTGCTGACTCCCGAGCCTGTCAATGTTTCTTTCCTTTTAGCGTAATGACGTACGTAGTCTTTTAAAACTTCAAATTGATAATCTATGTTTTTATGCAATATTTGCTTTGCCTCTTCACTTATTTTACCTCGATTGAATTCTTTTGTGACACCTGCCTTGCGACCTTTAATTTGATTTTGTCTATGGGCTACAAGTTTTCTGTTTTTATCAATAATTCCTTTTTTCTGCGCAAGTGATAAACTTGGATCATCTAATAGTTCATCCATTTCATCATAAGTTGTTAAACCTAGTTGATACAGTACGTTATTCGCTCTACCAACAATGGTACGTTTCTTTTTTTCACCCTCGTCTTCTTCTTCATCTTCTTCGTCTCCTTCGTCTTCTGTTTCCACAGCATAGTCAGGGAATAAATCTGCATATTCAGGATATAACTGTGCATAATCTGGTGGTTGATCATCACCATATGGCGGAAGTGAACTCGTTGATGGGCCAGGTTGACTGATTTGTTTCTCTGCTTGTGGTGCAACAGCCGCCTCATCAGCATCAAACAAACCTCCAACATCCATCTCTTTAAATGGGTCGACTTCCGGAAGATAATCTATGCCTGGTTTAATTTTTTCTCTAACCGCTTTCTTTGGCATAACTTTATAGAACTTCGACTTCAAATTCGCTGTAATAACATCATCTAATTTCGATGTTATGGGTTTAAATACTTTTTCATACCCAGTTTGACTTGTCTCTTCACCCAACTTTTTCTGGGTGATGGCATCATGAACGAAATTAATTTTTTTACCCAAAGCAGATTTGCTTTTTGCAATTTGTTGCCATTTCAATAAACTCATTTTATATCAATCATATATAATTTGGGATGTTCAACAAGATGTACTACATAATAAAATGAAGATTCCAAATTATGATTTCAATGATCACATAACCAATTTTCGACAACTGCATCCTTTCATGCCAAATCAAAATTTCCGAATGCTTATCTGCGGTCCTTCAGGATCGGGGAAAACAAATGTTCTTCTTGATATGATTTTTCGGCTGTTGTATTATGATAAGATCTATCTCTATGCGAAAAATCTTGACCAATCCAAATATCAGCATCTGCTGAAAACATTTCGTCCAATCAGCAAAGAAGCTAGGTATGACGTCGTGGAAGCGAGTCCTGATGATATCATTCCCGTTTCTGAATTGACAGATGACAATCAAAAAATAGTTATATTTGACGATTTTGTTTGCGAAAAGATTCAAAAGCCATTGATCGATTATTTTATCCGGGGCAGACATAAGAATTGCTCTGTTATTTATCTTTCGCAGAGTTATTATAAAACACCAAAGATATCCGTTTGAATTGTTCGCATTTTTGCATTTATGAATTCCCCAGCAACAATGAAATTTCTATGCTCTGCAGAGAGAATAATGTCAGCAAAGAAGACTATGTCACTGCAACCAAGGATCCATATTCTTTCCTGTATATTGATAAGCCGAGGAAATTCATTTCTAAAAACTTTGATGAAAGAATTAAAATGAGCTATTCAAATGGAATGTTATCTGATAAAACAAGCACCTCCCAGGGAGGAAAAGATGGAAAAGATGGACTGCCGGGCGTTGGTTTCAAGCTGACATCTTCAGGGGATTATGATATGCAAAACAAAAAAATGACCAATGTCGCTGAAGGAACAGCGAATAACGATGCAATCACAAAGCATCAAGCTGATGTTCTTGCAATTCAACTGAAGGCAGATTCACTTCAGGTTGATGGTTCCTCGCATATGACTGGGGATCTTGACCTTCGAGGGCAAAACCTTATTAACCCCGGGGAAATAAAAATGAACAGAAAACTGATCACAAATCTGGACACGGATGAAGACAATGATTTGTCAGCGGTGAATATGATCACTCTGTAAAGATATCATCCTGATGCTCCTAAACCAACGCATGAAGTTGTCAAAGATATTGATTTGAAAGGACTTTTCAATGTGAAAAACTCAAAACAACAAACATGGCATGATTTGGGAGCCAATTATAACAATCTGGTTTCTTATAATGACGTCAAGAATATCTTTCTCAGCCGCAAAGAGACGTTTCCAATGGAGACTAGTTTGGATATGGGAAATCACACCATTTTCAATGTGAAAGACCCAACTGTTGCCGACCAAGGGGCAAACAAAAGATATGTGGACGACCAATCCGCTAAAAAACTTTCGTTGGAAGGCGGAACAATGACTGGAAACCTGGATATGAATTCACAACAAATCAATAATATTGCAGCTCCAACTCTTGAACATCAACCCACGCCAAAATCTTATGTGGATAGTGCTGATAAAAATCTTGATCTCAAGATAAGCAATGTGGTAGTCCACACGATAGAATTAGTAGAGAAGCTCAAAAAATACGTTGATGACTCGCATATCGCGTCAAACTCTCGCCCGAAAGATGAATTCCGGTATCTAATGGAAGAGATTGATGAATCCAGCTCTGAGCATGATATGACAGTAACTGGAATCAATGATTTTTCAAGTTTACCGCATCTTCTCAATAAGAAGGCATATGATTTGACAATATCCAAAGACGACAGCAATCTATACTCTGGGAGACTTGGTTTCGATATGTATAAATTGCCAGAGGGAGAATACACTATTTGCATTGAATTCTTTCCCGCTTCAATGAACTCTGTGAGTGTTGACGTTCGGATTACAAGCTTGAATATCGGTCAACAAACAACAACGCAGTTGTCGAAATATTCTAGATCCATCGTCCACATGCGTAAATGGCAGATCTCTCCACCTGAGTATATTTTCCTGGATCTGAAATGGCAAGGAACTGCTGGATCAGATGCAGAAGGACCCGCAAAGTGGATCATATATGGGATCAAGGGTTCTCATGACGATGTTCCTACTGATGTTTATGATTGGCCTTTCATTTTCGAAAATCAAAGAATGGTCATGCAAACTAATTTGGATATGAATGGCCATCAGTTGATTAGCAATCTGAAATCCAGCTTTTTCATGTGCGCTTATTATGACGCAGCTAAGCATAGAACAAATGTTTATGTCAATGGTGATGTGAATAATTTTTTTGTTCCAAGCAAATGTGTCTTGAAAAGCGCAACTGTGATTAGCACAGGTGCTTTTGATCGATCTCAAATTGAATTGACCATCCGCGGGAAAACATATTTTGAACGACAAGAATACCCGCACAGTGGACCACAAAAAATACCAATTAACTATGCTTTGGATGAAAGTGGATCTCTTCAGATAAGTTTAGCTAAAAAACGAAAGATGGGAAACAGCACAAAATATACATTAAGTCTTTTATTCGAAATTTGATTTCCCCAACTAAAATGTTTGAGTTCAAAATAGACACCCAAAAACTGAAAGAAATAAACGAACAGATTCTATCGTTCATAGAAACCATGAAGAAACTTTTTTCTTGCAATAAAAATGCAAGATAGTTTATTTAATTTCAATCATATTGATCCAACCCTTTCTGAGGAGAAAGTTGAAGAATTGAAAAAGCTCTTCGCTTTCTATCATAAAAAATGCTGGTGCTGCCGGAAAACACAAAGAAAATATAAGAAAATGAATTTAGGATTAACACTAAGTTCTACTCTTTTAGTTGTTACAGGAACAATTGTAGGAGGAGTTACATTGAATCCTATTATTCTTGGGGTTATTAATGGTGCTGGGTTATTCCTGAAGACATTTCAGGAAATGAAAAACTTTAGAAGAAAGATAGAAATAAGTCAATTCGCAATGACAAAGTATGAAAATGTTTTGACTGAATTGAGATCATATCTCCGAGGGGACTTTTTTGATTCGCAAGAATTCATCAGAGAAATGAAAGTTGTCGATGGGATTATAGCAGATCTGTGTTTGAATCTGGAAAAGTATGAAAAAGATTACCCACAGAACCAAAATCCTGAAAAATAAATTCCAGCTTTGCTGATTATATAACTTTTTGAAGTTATATAATCTAATATTTACCCCAAAACTCTACCAGTCTATCAGTTTGCTTCAACAATCTGTCTAAGTCATCTATTCTCTGTTCAACTAAAAGCTTTTTGACGCCGCCAAAGCGGGCCAGGTTTCCCCGTTTCACAACCGAAGACCAACCTTCTAACATTTGCTTCAAAACATCTCGTTCAATTTCAAGGCGTGTTTCGTCATGTTTTTCCATTTTAAATGCTTAAACTAAGATCATAGGCTGAATCATATTCCTCGAAATAATCTTCAGGCAACTCATATTGCTGCTTGGTCACTTTGGTGGCAACCAGGGAAAATGTATTAGTTGGACTGCCGGCCACCAGGGCGGTCGGGCCACAAATGACCTGTCTGACGCGAAGCTCAACATGACCTTCAAAGGGAATACCAATGAGATCATGTGGATTGATAAATTTACCATCACGATCGAAAAACAAACAACTAATTGCACCATCTTCATCGGCATACAGTTTGACTCTCAACTTCCCATCTTTGATGATTTTCAGAAATTGTGCTAAGACTGACAAATGTGGGTGCTGTTCACTGATAAGATTTCGAATCTTTCTCTCAATTGCCTCACACTCTTCAAGGTAACCACCGCGAAGATTGACAGTCATGAAATATTTTGGTGCTTTTCCTATAGCTTTGTCTGCCTCAATTTTCATTAAGCTATGAAATTCAAGATTAAACGGGCACCCTTCTCTCAGGACGGGATGAACGATGAAAGTGCCATCATCGAGTTTCTTTGTTTCTGGTTCGCCAAGAGTGATATTCTCATAGTATGCGCTATTCATATTTTATATTAGAAATATAAAATATAATTTTAATTTCCACAGCAAGAAATATCACCAGTGTCGTTAACTACAAGACCCTCATCCTCATACTCATCGAAATAACTCTGAGGCTGAACTATTTCTTTCACAAGAACTTCTTTAACTACGACAGAGATAGAGGAGATATTACCTAGAAATACTTGACGCAATCTAACTACAAGCAGACCGTCTAGAGGGATTCCTATAAAGTCATGTGGGTTGATTTTGGTTTTTGTTTTTTCGGCTGTTTCTTTGGAAAATGGGCAATTGATTCGACCATCTTTGTTAACATAGAGTTTAGCATAGATTTTCTTCTGGGAACTCTGATCATCTTTCACAATCTGCAAAGAATCTGGTTGAAGTCTGAGTTTGGGATTTACTTTCTTGAGTGCTGGTTGTTTGGTTTTGGTTAGTTGCTGAATCTTGGTTTGCATTTCTTCGAACATTTGCTGAGATTTTTCATCGAGAGTGAACCCCAGGGAATAATTTGATTTGTCATCAGTCTTGTGTTCCCATATTTTCATTCGACCTTCGAGAAATATATCAAGTGGCTTGTTGTCCTCATATTGAATTGGGAGAACGGCGAATGAAAACTGCCCTGATTTCTTTGTTTCTGGTTCTGAGAGCTGGATCTGCTGGATATCATAATTAAACTTGGTTATCATTTTAAATAGAGAAAAAATAATATTTTTTGGGATTAATGTGACTAGCTTTCAATGTTCAAGTTTATTCCCATTTTGCGGGTAAAAAGATTGTTATTGAAGAATATTAAAATAATTCTATTTCTATTATACGAAGACAACATCTTTCATTGTCTGAATCTTTTCCTGAGAAAACTGAATAAATTGATATATTATTGAATAATGGTCTTTTTACCCACGAAATGACCCCTATTTTGCGGGTAAAAAGAGGGTAGCTGAAGAATATATCAATATATTCTATTTCTATTATGCGAAGACAACATGTAATTGATCTGAATCTTTCCCTGAGAAAACTGAATAAATGGAGATAATCTTTCCATAATAGTCTTTTTTACCCGCGAAATGACCCCTATTTTTCGGGTAAAAAGGCCATTATGGAATAATATATCAATATATTCTATCTCTATTATGCGAAGAAGACAACATGTTTCATTGATCCTCTCCTGAGAAAACTGAATAAATTGATATATTATTGAATAATAGTCTTTTTACCCGCAAAATGACCCCTATTTCACGGGTAAAAAGAGGAAAGATGAAGAATATAAGAAAATAATTCTATTTCTATTCTGAGAACAATGTCAAGGTTCATTGATCTTCTCCTTAGAAAACTGAATAAATTGATATGTTATTGAATAATGGTCTTTTTACCGGCAAAATAAAAAAAATATCCCTATTTTTGGCAGCATTGAAAATGGTGGTTTCAATTAAAATAACTTCCGATGATTTTGAACAAGTATTTCCATCTGTATCTGCTGCTTCTCGCGATTTGAAAGTCGATAAAAAGACTATTCCCCATGCTTTGCAAACGGGAAAACTCAAATTCAGGCGCCGAAGTGATGGGAAACAGTTTAAAATTGAAATACGCGATAAAGTTTTACTCGCTGTTGAAGAATCTCTCAGAGTTACCAAGGCAAAATTAGAACAATGTCAACAAAAACTCAGAAGTGGCCGATATGTTTTTCTCCAGAGACGGAGATTGACGGCAAAGCCATCACAACCAAAACCCAAATTTAAAACAACCCCAAAACAAATAGAGGAGTTTGAAAAAGGTTAACATAAGTTAAAGCCTGATGAGCATCCTTCCCTGTTTGTTGATACAAAAGTCATATTCATAAATAAATCAAATGGAGAAATAGCTGCCATTGCCAATATGAAAGACTTGAGTAAAAGATTTGGTAATTATACTGAAAAAATAGGTAAGGAAGAATTGAACGGGATAGTGGAAAATCGATTGAAAATATTGGAGATTTATAATGAAAAGGATGATGAAGAAATTTGGGATATCAAGTGGCTCCAGAAAGATGCTTGAAGCTATTAAATGAATGATTTAATAGCTTAATTAAGTCTCCAATGCCCCCAAGCAAGAGTGCTAATCTTATCCGGCAATATGAAACGCTTATCATCATCCGCAGATAGAATGTTTTGTTAACTGTTTCTGAGAACATCTCATGTTGATGGCTGCGGATGAGATTCATAGTTCTCATTTGGCTTTGCCCGCTGAGAAGACATTCTTTGAAGTCCTCATGGGTGATATGTTTCTTTATTGTTTGTTTTTTCACTCCCTTGCATTTCTTGTCACCTCCAGAGCCAAACAACTTATAACCATATAATTTAGCGCGTAATCCAACAAACTCTTCTGTTATCTTTTCTCCTGCTTCATCTTTCATGAGGCCGTTCACTTTCTTGTTCATGATTGGCATTCCCGAGGGATGATCCGGGGGATAGTTAGATGTGTCAAACATCTCCCTCACATCTGGTTTGACATCCTGATAGACGTCTTCAGTTTCTATTTCATAGCACAACGAATCAGTATCTGTGAACAACAGCTTGGCTTTATTCCCGTATTTGGGTTTCATATATTCATAGTGAAACCTGAACATAAGTTCCTTTGATATTTCAAGAATTGACATTCCGCAGGGAATTGGTTTATTGAATAACATTTTCTTCCGCTTCATATGAACAGCGATGAGATTCTCATCAAAGATTGTATGGTGTTGATAGGTGGGTTTAGCCGCAAGCTTTTCCGCAATCTTTCTTTCATTGACAAGTCTAATATCAACTCTCTTGCGGATATTTTCCATTGTTTTGCCGAATATTGCGTTATTCATGAGCTTGAAAAAGTCTTTCTCGAAGTCATTCTTCCCGGCTTGTCTGAGCTGTATATTGAGTTGGATATATGATTTCAGCCATGGTTCTTCAGTGAATGATATTCCCCTGTGGATCTTAGTTAATTTTAATCCATGTTTCAGAGCTTGTTTCAGTGCTCTGTGATGCATGATGATGTGTTTCTTATCTCGCAGATTGGGGATTAATTTCTCAACATTGTTGTCGCAGATCACTCTCTCGGGGGCAAAGGGATAGTCATTATGCAAATCATGAAGTTCTTTTGGGTATTCCAAATCAACCTCAAGGACACAGGGAATTCGATCCCATCTTCTGAAGCCTTTCATCCAACGAAAGTTTCCAGTTGGAAGTTGTTGAGTCATCGCCCAGGAATATAGGGAGTTAGCATCGAGATAGAGAATGTATTTAGATGGTTTCGTTGGGTCATATTGGCCGCCCATATAATGATTGTTAGCTTTGCCGTGGCGATTTGAGATCATGGAAATACCACCACGGATTCCTTTCTCGAAGAACAAGAACATATCTGGATCATTCAGCAGTGTAAGCTGTGCCCCTGATTTTTTTCAGACCCGCGTCGAATGACAAACCAGGGGCGGTATAATACCACGCTGGATCCAGTTGATAATTCTCCATACAGACATTACGGAATTCTTCGAAGACATCCGCAGGGAGCATTACATCCGTTTTCAAATATAAATCATGATATTCTCCTGAGTTGTTTATATTCATTTCATCCCAAACATTTTGGGCATGTTGATAGTCTTCATCGGAGATGCCTGATTCATTAATCAGAGAATAGAATGCGTCTTTAGGCGGAAGTTTTGTTTCTTTTAATCTTTCGATAGAATCCATATAATCATAGGGATATACTCCCTTTCTGGAAAGGAGCTCAGCTTTGTCTCCAAATTCTTTGTTTGTTTGTTTCAGTTTGTCAAGGCCTGACTTTTTTAAATTATTTGCTAGATTCTCAAGAGAAGAAGCCATGAATTTCATTGAATCGATGAATCTCAGTTCATGAGTGATGGGGACTTTTAAACCATCTTTGTTTGTGTATTCTCCAACAATAATATTCTTTGAGAAGGATATATATTGTTCCTCATTATTAGGTATGCATTTGATATCCCCAGGTGTTCTGCCAAGGTTTTTCACAAATAAATGGGCATCATAACCCACAAGATTATGGAAAATGATAGGAGTGAACTTTGGTTTCCTAAATTGTAGATTGCAACTATTATGAGCCGCGCCACGATATTTTCCTGTGAAATGACAATGATCCTGCACCTTGTCGGGCTCAAAATCATCAAATTCTCCTTTGCATATCCAACAAACTGTGGCTTTATCATATTCTTTCTTATCTTCCGCGGTGAAGATCATCTTCTTTCGCCGGTCGAATTTCTTGTGAATGAATTTGACGGCGTCAACAAGCTTATGGACAAATATCTGCGCAATATCATCATCCTGTTTTTCTGCCCGGTAAAGCACTGGAGGCATATTCAAATATTTCTCCTCAAAGGGAACGACTTTGAAACAAAAGCCACAAGGCCTGTGACGCTGAAACGTATTTGTGAAGCTGAGGTCGTTTCCTGGGGAACAACCGCTGATCGGTTCATTGCAGGCTTCAAAATCGGCATAAATTACAAATGGAACTTTAATAGATCGATTGTGATGTTTAAATTTCAAAATCTCGCCTTTTTTAGGCATTTGTATCTTTATCGCTTCATTGCTGCAACATAATTCTTCATGTTTCGCAAGGGATCTTTCATCATAAAAGTGATTAAGACAATAAAGGCAAAAATATTTGCGGTTAGCGTGATGGTTAACTTGCGCCGAGAGAAGGCGACTTAGACTGTTAACAATGGTATAATGCCGAATCCCGTCTTTCTCAAACAACAACAGAGTCACGTGACGTCGGTGTTTATATTTTGAAATTCGCAGAGGATGAACGATTAATTCATAGCCGAGAACATTCACGTCAATGTCTGGATTCAGTCTTTCAAAATGATCTATCTCCTTCAGAGATGTTGGGAAAACAATTCCAGACCAGTTGAATTGTTCCGCTTGATCTCTGAGCAGAGATGTAATTCTTTCCGGATGAGTTTCGCATGGATTGAGAGCTCGAGTGACGGCCCATTTAAAGCATTTTTGATCAAGATTCCGCATGTTGGTGAGCGCTTTCTTCTTGGCAAGGAATGGAGGAAGGGGCATGTAGGTACTTCAACCGAGAGGTTGGAATTCAACTAAATGCAATTCCAAATGATTTACAAAATCAAACTGCCAATTCGAGCCCCTCATTTGGAATGTGGCAATACGTTCAAGGATAGTATCTATCATTTGATTTAAAAGGGCGGTGAGATCAGTCGCTGCGAGATTTATTTCTATTTCCGAATGAAACGGAGCATCGATCTCAATTATTTCGCCAGTTTGTAAATTCTGGCGTTTCATTCGACAGGATAGAATCAATTTAATTTTAGTGCCTCGATTAGCCTTGAGAATATGCCGAAGTTTATCAGAAACTTGCTGGAAATAATCTCTGGGGGACAGTCCTTTCACACCGTCAAAGATGAATTGACGAGCAAACTTTTCTAACGCCGAAATGCCTTCGTGAACTCCTATTTGTTGTTGATATAAACTGGTAACTCGGCGTTGAAAATCCGTGATCATATTTGAAGCTTTTCTCGCAATATTTTTGGGTGCGGCTTTCAACCAATTCCACCATGAAAGGAAAGTATTTTGAATTGTTTCCAATATTGGAGGCTGCGGAGGAGGAGGCCGTGGAGGCGGTTGAGTTTCGGAAACAACTTGTGTTTCTATAGGTGGCGTTGGTGAATCAATATTGCGAGAAGATGTATTAATTAAACGTATTAAATCAGATTTTGTTCTGACGCGAGAGCGACCGGGGATATTTCTTTCTCTGGCAATTTGTCTTAGTTCCTTAACTTTCATGTGTTCCATTTTAAATGGAAAAATAAATTATTTTTTTATTTTAAGCTATCGCGAAATTTTTCACAAACTGGCTGTGTTTCATGAAAATTACACATTTGTGAAAAATTTCATGTAACGATATGATTGGTTAAAGATTGTATCCATGGTTTTATACTCCTACCGGCAAAAATCAATTAAATCCCGTCTTGCATAAAATTAAAACCAAAGTTGTTTAAACATTCGACATGAAAACCAATTTTGAAAATAAACATTTACATGATAGGGGAAAACCCTTACGCTCTTGGCTATATACATCATTGCATTCCACACTTCCCTATCAACGAGCTGGACCAAAATAAATTTTGTGTTGACCATCAGCTAACTAGGGTTGATAGGGAAGTGTGGTATGCAACCTATTGTTTTGCACGTGAACATTTATTGTATACAGATTAGTGGCGCGTGAATAGAGTGATAATCCTACTAAGCGTCACTATTTAGTAGCACGTGCGTGGGGGATGATAGATTATTCCATGGAAATTTATTCAGCTTCCCGAGAATTTATTTAAACAAAAGATATAGCAAAGCAGACAATTTATAATTTTTTTCCTTCCCCCATCGGCAGTAGATATAAAACGATGATTCTGCGCCAAAAGACAAAAACCCAAAGCCCCCTGCAATAAAAAATCCAGGAGTAAACTCATAGAAAGCGAACCCCTTAGAACTAACCATAGCCGACTCAGTGAAACCCCTGAATTCAAATAACGCAAAGCTAGCAACAAGGCGCCAGCAAAGACTAGCTCTAGTTAATTTTCAGGGATAATAAAATAACACACAAAAGTGTCATTTTTGAGACCCGCTAAATTTCAGGGGAATAAAATGACACCTTTTGTGTTATTTATGTGGTTTTCTAGGACCCGCTAATTTTTTAACGATAGTGAACCATCTTCATTCATTACTTATGCCGCTCATTGTCTGGCGTGGTTAAGTTATGGGAAAAGATTGTGGCCGAGGCAATGAGCAGCTGGGTGCGAAAGCGCTAGCTGTGAATATTGTCGCCGAAGGGGAGGTGGGAGGGCCGAAAATTCCTTAAACCTTGGATATCTCTTTCATTGTCTGGCGTGGTTAAGTTATGGGAAAAGATTGTGGCCTTCCGCTGCTCGCGCATCTTGCTACTTCAGTCTCTAAGCTATAGAGACCCCACGACCACAGTAAAGAGGACCCACGGGGGACACCTTCTCCCAAAACTCAGAAACCCCTCAGACCTAAAGATAAACTGAACACTCGAAGAAAAATAGTTTATTTTCCCAAGATATTATTTTTATTCGACTTTCCCACTGGTAGGCATTAATAGATTGTGCTAGTAAAATCAGGAAAAGTTGCTTCACAATATACCTGAAAGTTGCTCTAAAGTTGCTCAAATATCAAAAAGTTGCCACCAAAATTCAGAAAAGTTGCTTGCTCTCTAGAGTCGTTTTGTTTTAGATCAATACTCAAAACGTGTTTGTTTGTTTGTTGCCGTTTAAACATTTTCATTAAATATTCTTACAATCATTAAAAGAGGCCAAAAGCCATTGTTATATGACAAATATAAATAAGATGGCCGGTGGCAGGCTCTATGTTGCAGCGAATAACCGCTGGATTTAAGCGCCCGTTAGATAGATAGCCGCTGTCCGGATTTCGTGGGCGTAATGCAAGTGTTATTTTATTGTTATTTTATTGTATATCCTTCGTTTTAATAAAATCAGTTTTGATAAAACCGGTTAATAAATGATAAAATCCTTCGAAATGAAACAACCTTTTATGGTTTGGATCGGTTTTATATCAATTTGTTGCTCAAAAGTTGCCAAGGAAGGCAAAAGTTGCCCTAGGTTGCTGGTACTACAAAGAGTTGCTCAAAACGCTAAAAGTTGCTCAAAAGTTGCCGAGCACAATCTATTAATGCCTACCCACTGGTAAAGGGCTAAGGCCACAACGTTTGGAATTCCTGACTTAACATAATGGCACTCATTAATCAGACGAGAGAACTTTAGTCGCATTTCTTGTTTCTAAGGAAAGGCTAAGGAGAGGGCCGTCATTTCATTCTTCTCAGAGAAGGTCTGGGTAAGCACAGAGGCGAGTGGGGCTCCTCCTTCTGGATTGGGGGCTGTGCTCAGTGCTAATGAAGACGCCACTGCATCTGAATTTATCACCTTGCCAGTCTGTGAGTAATATTCAGCCGTGACCGCAGACGACCACCCAACATGCCTGGCGATATCCTCGGAGGGAACACCAAACATAGAAAGAGTGATGGAACACCCGCTCCTAAAAGTTTGCATAGTCTCCCCGTTATAGATCCCCGCGGAACGGAGGTGTAAAGATAGCCTGTTAGCTATGGCAGGACCTACAAAGGGATGTTCCGAAATTTCGTTTTTGCAGTTCAATACTTAAAACAGATAGCCGCCCCTTAGGTTAACGGACATAAGATCGCATAATCTAACGTACAGGTTCAAGTTGGCTACAGGACAGGTCTTGGGGTCCGGGCACTTCTTTATCATGAATGTGTTGCATCTCCCCCCCCCCTTAAGGGTTTTGCCGAAAGTATGGCGGAATAGAAACCCATCCCCGTTTGGGAGAGCGGCGATTTCTTTCGTAAAAAACCCTCGATCCCCTGCATAAAAATCAAGACAGAAAAGGCTATAAATCTCTCGCATAGAGAAAGCGTCGAACAAGGGATGTGTTCTTAGAAAAAACTAGGTCTCTAAGATGTGAACACAGTTTAGCCATTTTTCCAAAGAAAATGAGAATGGCCTGTTTTGGACGGACTCGGGCCTTTGCTTGTTCCTCGCGAGGTACTGTTTCACGGAATAATGAGCTGCTGGGTTCCCCACGCCGAGAATATCATTCTAAACATCGCCCCGTCCCGGTTCAATGAAGATGGAGCGTAGCTTCCCAATGAGATTGTCAACAGTTGCGGCCGCCAGCCTCGTAGGACACGGACACCGAGCCTTGTTGGGAACTCCAAAATGCCTGCATTGGGGAAGGTGAACTTTTATTTTTCCACCCTGATCTTTCCAAATTAGAAACCTTGTTATATCCTGGGGTGTGGCAGAAATAAGCGCTTTATGAGAAGGCAGGGAGCGAAGGAAACGCTCGAGTTCGTGTTGAAGGCTGGATTTTTGTTTCTGGTAAGGCTTATCGCTCTTGGTCCTGCGAAGGGCGTCGAGACGGTGGAAGGAAGGCAAGTTGACGAGTTATGAAAGCACATACTAGGAGGCATGTCGCTGCAGTAGGTTTTGCCTTGAAACGTACCAGAAAAGGGAGTGAAGAAATAAAGAATATCCACACAGTCTCTTATTATTGCCAGCACGAACTCTCTTTTATCGTAGCCAATAGAGAATAGATTCCATTGGTCTAGACACGAGGTCAGGTTGCCAGCCACAAACGAGGCTGGGTGTCGAAACCGAAGCATGTCCGGGGATGCGAAAGCTCGGCCTTCAGCAACGATTTCTAACGACGGGAGAGGCCCGGCCCAGCTAGTGGGGTTAGTTTCCCTGTCGCGCCATAAGACAGATTTTGGACGCAGCTTAAGGTGGGAATGGCAGAATCTTGAAAACTCCTACGAAAAGATAGGGAAAATCCGTAAGACGATTGAAAGAAACTAGTCCTATAATAGAAAGGATAAAAAACAAAAGGGAAAAAACCCCACTAGCCGAACCGGATCAGGGATCCGTCGTAAACAGATCATAGGGCGTAACTGAGATTACCCTTCTGGTCGCGGTCAGGTTAGCGGAGAGAGCGTAAGGTAAGCGATGACATAACAAAGAAAAAACTGATGGTATGGCTATATATATCCGGAAATATCTGTAAAACGAGCGGCACTGAAAAATCCGAAATAAACGAAACAGGTGGGAAATCTGAATAAATGGGATTTTATATTTTGTAATCGTATACATATAACACAATCACTATATCCATCCTGCTTCATCGCTTTCTGTATTTCTTTGGCTACAGCGACCTCTTCTTCTGAGCCCACCAACTTGAGGAGAACTTGTTGAAAAGTAGGGGACGCCATAAGAGGTCTTGACTGGCGAAGAATGATGGCGTAGCGATTAGCACGCTCGTGACCTTTCTCCCTGGCGACATCACTGAGTTGCTCTAAGGCTGCCAAAGTTGCAAAGGCATCGAAAATTGAAGGGGGGCGGGAGAGAAGTTGTCGGATGTATCGGAGGACTGAGTCCACCGACTTTTCGTCATTTGAATCTTTTAGGTTCTGAATTTCTCCTTTCAAAACTTCCAACTAAGAGACGAAAGCGGATGAGAAATTAACGTAATATCTTTGCGCGCCAACAAACCATAATCATACACTACGCAAGCTGAGGTGAAGAACAAAAGGAATAGATAGAAACAATTCATAGCTTCAGAATTTTGAACAAGAGCTACAAATCCCTAGTTAAATAAACTTGACACCCAAGCCCATGTTCAATAAAAGCCGCCACGCGGCCTACGCCAATATAATTAGTGAAAAATAACCGACTGTCTTTGCAACAGTTTTTTCCCAGCACTCAATCTTAATTGAATTTCGATATCATCGTTAACGTGAGTGCTGCGCACGGCAAAATCAAAAGCACCTTTTGTGCCAAATAATTAGTGCCCGACACATAGGCAAACAACTAAGTTAGGGCCGACACGCAGCGTGCTCGCCGAACAATGTTCGGGGCACGAACTGACGCCATAGGTAAGCCGACACGTGGCAACTATAAATTAATTAAAGCTTAAAACACAAGAAACGCCGTTGCGGAAGGAGGTCCGTTAGCCGTGCCGGAAGTCTTTCAAAAGGAATCTACGTAAAAAAACCCGCTGGTAAGTGTCATCCAAAATAATAGATAACATGTCTTATTGGCATAATAATTACTAATTACGGATTAAAAATTCATCAAGGACGCTTCATATATAAAACGGCTCATATATTTTTTTACAAATCACGGGATCTATGCTATTAAAGAAAAATACAATCAGGCCTTCGTCTGCTAAATTCTAAAAAACTTGCACAATATCATGTAATGTCGCAAAATAAGTTGTTCCGTAAATCAACATATGAGACTCAGTAGGAAAAGAAATGACACTCATCTTCTACACTTTTTGAATGGCAGTATTCGCAGCTCCTTAGTTCTCTTTACGTTGTCTTATTTGTTCTATTCAATTTCACAGAATACTTTCCATTTCGGGTTATGTCTACAGTTTGTTCTAAGGCCGCTTTACTTCACGGACGATAAGGGATTAACGATTAACCATGTCAGTTCCCGGTATGAGAGAGATCTTCCAAACCCCATGGTAAGCGTCGCGTGGTAGGCGCTTCAAAATCTCTTAAAAGATTCATGGAGTCAATAAACCGCCTCGCCATTTCATTTCTCGCCATTATATAAAAAGAAAAATCCGTATATTTGCTTACTTTGACATATAGGAACTAACACCGGTGAACAGAGCCGGTGAAATAATTCCCGCTAAATAAAAAATATAAAACAACAGCAACTAAAGTCAACCGCTCAACACGCAACTGTTTTGCTGTATGTGCTTGTTAACGGTTATGTAATTTTAAGTTCGAAATCGATCTTCGCTTTTCTCGTTATTTTCTGACTTTTGTATAGAGTACAAGCAGTAATAAATCAGTGTTTCATTTCATTTAATATTTACGACCAAAATGAAACTCAAATCGTATCGGACCACAAACCTGGAGCGAACGTGTAACTGTCAAAGCTGACACACGGCAAGGCCAAATAAGAAACGCTTGACACACGGCGTCTGAGAATTTTCGCTTGACACACAAGCGACCGACTTAACTGAAGCTGAGACACGGCGTCTATAAAATAGTTAACGCTTGACACACAAGCGAACGCATACAACTGACACACGGCGTATGAGAATTTACGCTTGACACGCAAGCGACTGTTTTAGCTAAAGTCGACACACTGCGTCTACCAAACAATTTACACTTGACACACAAGCGACTGTTTTGCTAAAGCCGACACACAGCGTCTATCAAATAATTTACGCTTGACACGCAAGCGACTGTTTTATCTAAAGCCGACACACGGCGTCTACCAAACAATTTACGCTTGACACACAAGCGACTGTTTTGCTAAAGCCGACACACGGCGTCTACCGAAAATTTACGCTTGACACACAAGCAACCGTTTTAGCTACAGCCGACACACGGCGTCTGCCAAATAATTTTACGCTTGACACACAAGCGACTGTTTTAGCTAAAGCCGACACACGGCGTCTGCCAAATAATCCACGCTTGACACACAAGCGACCGTTCTAGCTAAAGCCGACACACGACGTCTGCCAAATAATTTACGCTTGACACACAAGCAACCGTTTAGCGAGAGCCGACACACGGCGTTTACCAACAATAAACGCTTGACACACAAGCGACCGTTTTAGCTAAAGCCGACACACGGCGTCCACCAAGTTATCGACGCTTGACACACAAGCAACCGTTAAAACGCTGAAACACAAGCGAACGCACCGATAAAGCCGACACACGGCGCTATAAATTTGAGCTAGACATACGGGCGAAAATAGCAAAAGAACCGACACTCGGCGTATATAATTTATGCTAGACACCGACGTGCGAAGGTGTTACCAAATAACCGACGCTAAATAAACAAAACTAGACGCATGAACGAGTGTGAATCGAGCGAAAGAGAAAACACTTTGCAAATACCTCGTTTAACTGTACTTGCTGATTCGCTTCCGCCCCTTCCGCGGGCTGTGGCATTGCAGCTGGCGGAGCTGGGTCAACGGCAGGAACTGGTGGTGGTGGAGCGATATTAGCCAAGGCTCGTAACTGATCAGCAGCCGGTTCTTGAGGCGCAGCCATGATGTCATCCAATCTGCGTTGGCTTGAGAAAGTAAGCTCACAAACACGAAACACGAAACACGCGGTTGGGCTTCGGCGACGCGACGTTAAGAAAACCGAAAATTCCTTAAACCTTACCGGCTTGGATATCTCTTTCGAAATGCCCGAATCTAAGCAGCGGGATCATTATATCAAGAGACATTGCACGTGGGAACTAAGCATCATATAACGTAGCTAGCCATTCACAAGCCGGGTTACGTAATCCACGCCCGCCGGAATTCTGCGGCATATTTATGGATGAAGATAGATGATGTTATTTTCATTTGATTTTCATTTTGAAATAACATTTTAGCGATAAATTTAGCGGTAGTTAATTTTTTTATGATTTTGAGCGGTAAATTTAGCGGTGGGGAAGTTGTTCTCGGAATTTCTTAAGGCAGGGGGCTTTGGGTTTTTGTCTTTTGGCGCAGAATCATCGTTTTATATCTACTCAATTTATTTGGCCCTATTTTATCAAGAATTCAAGCTCTCGCTATTTCAATAATTTTAATAATGACTTGACCTTCATCTGAAGAAATATGCGTGTTAAATTTCATATACGCAGTTTTGAAAATGCCTCGGCATATATTTTTTCCAGTTAGGTAATATTCCTACTGTTGTTCACTGTTGTTCTCTCGTGCATAGCCATGATTTTTAAGGCGTACGGTTATGAATTCTATGTTTTTTCGGGAACATGTTGCTTGAAGCATGTAGATCATTCAGACCTTTCAACCCCCATCACATGCAAATTGAGATTGAGACCTCAAACCTGGAGATTTTCAAAATATGCGTCAAATTAAAAAAAACACAGATTAGAACTGTGTTATCCGGACGACTGGGACGATCATATGAGAACTAATCTCAGGCGACCGGGACGACTGAGGCGATCGAAGCGACCCAAATCTACCCCAGAACTGATGCAGTATTATTGCCCAAAACATGTTGTTGGACACATTTACGATTGCGCTATTGATGTTCGAGACGACCGGGACGATCAAATGAGAACCCAAATCGCTTGAGTCGTCCCGATCGTCTGAGTCGTTTGCGAAAATCTTTTGAAACGACTCGGACGACCGGGACGATTATATGAGAACCAGCCTTAAGTTTAAGGTGGTTCGATACAGTTTTCTGGAGACCATACCAACATTTTTCAATGGGCTTTTAAGCGGTCTTCTCCAAGTCAGATCAACGTGAAATTTTCACCACTAACTGGTATTGAATTGAAGTTTGGCAAGACATATTTTCTGGTAAAATCGATATTACCATGACAACGATAAACAAGAAACTTAGAAATCAGTAAAAGTGAAATTTAGCGCGTTTAAGATTTCGCATTGAAAATCCCACATAGGCATCTTAAAATATGGTATATGGCATATATATTTTGCAAGAATAAAAAAAATATGTATGTTTGAACTAAAATAAATCGCAATAACATTTCAAACCTTACTATTTGTGTACTGGTATTAAATTGATAGAGAGATTAACACTGGTTTTGTGAAATTACTTAATGATAATGTCAAAAAGTAGCTTGATGTTATGTTTGTAAACTTTGAAAGTTTTGTTTAATTTCTCTTTTGCGATCTTGAGAACTACCTTTTTTCCTAACATCACTTCATGCGCAATTTTTGGGTAATTTTTGATTTTAATGGCTTTTGCAAAAATCTGAGAAACGGCTCGATGGATTTTTTTAAAACATTCACTGTGCATGCTTACCGATGTGCAAAATATTATCTGAAAGTTTCATTGCCATTGCTTCACTGGAACGCTTTTAAATTTAAAGATGAAAACGACGTACGAACCGGCCGAAAAAATGGCGTTACAAATTTACTTTTTTAAGTTATGCTTAATAATGACTTCAAATCAATGCGCACTGCATTCCTCCGTGATTTATACTTTCGTTGTGATCTGTTGTGCATCTATTATTATCTTTATTCGAGCATGATTGTACCTTATTACTCTCCTTGCTACTTTCCAGATTCCCTTAAGTCTTTTTTTAGGATTATTTTGAGCAATAAATGCCCTTTTGCGTTTTGAAAACGCTTTTACAGCAGGCGTTTTGAACGCAACAGAAAACAGATGCAAAGAAATTTGCATCAAAGAGCGTACATTGCAATGTTTCAATCACGGAAGAATGTAGTGCGCATTGATTTGAAATCATTACTGAGAATAACTTAAAAAAGTAAATTTGTAACGCCATTTTTTCGGTCGGTTCGTATGTCGTCTTCATCTTTAAATTTAACGGCGTTCCAGTGAATCAATGGCAATGAAACTTTCAGATAATATTTTGCACATCGGTAAGCATGCACAGTGAATGTTTTAAAAAAATCCATCGAGCCGTTTCTCAGATTTTTGCAAAAGCCATTAAAATCGAAAATTACCCAAAAATTGCACATGATGCGATGTTAGGAAAAAAAGGTAGTTCTCAAGATCGCAAAAGAGAAAGTAAACAAAACTTTCAAGGTTTACAAACATAACATCAAGCTACTTTTTGACATTATTACTAAGTAATTTCACAAAACCAGTGTTAATCTCTCGATCAATTTAATACCAGTACACAAATAGTAAGGTTTGAAATGTTATTGCGATTTATTTTAATTCAAACATACAGAATTTTTTTATTCTTGCAAAATATATATGCCATATACCATATTTTAAGATGCCTATGTGGGATTTTCAATGCGAAATCTTAAACGCGCTAAATTTCACTTTTACTGATTTCTAAGTTTCTTGTTTATCGTTGTCATGGTAATATCGATTTTACCAGAAAGTATATCTTGCCAAACTTCATTTCAAAACCAGTTAGTGGTGAAAATTTCATGTTGATCTGACTTAGAGAAGACCGCTTAAAAGCCGATTGAAAAATGTTGGTACGGTCTCCAGAAAACTGTATCGAACCACCTTAAGTTTAATACCATTCTGCACAGAAAATAATGTGTTCATTAATTTCCATGTTATATCGCCAAATGCCACCAAATATACAACTTAATTGGATAAAAAGATTCTAAAGAGAAAAACAAAAGCAGTGGTTCGGAAAAAAAGTGCGGGATTAGAAGAATCGGGAAGTTGATAATGATTCATCAATTTTGATTTCGTGACAGGCGGTCAAGAAATATTCAAAGTTTCGACTCTGGTTGAATTTTGAGATTTTAAGTCGTAATTTTGTCTTTTTAATTCGCATTTCAAGCTAAAGCAAGCTCCTGGCCATAATCATAAAACAGGCACGATATTTCTGTCAGGACAGTGTCCCTTTAAGTTAAATATGTCCTCGGTTAATTTACCTTATTTATTTAAAGACTGACTAAACAATGCTCACGAATGCTGTATGTAAGACGTGAATAAAATAATTTTATTTCATCAAGGGGACTGTTTTACTGTAGACTAAGCGACAAAAAGTGAGTTATTAGTATAGTAGAACATTTCTTCTGATTCTCGTACAGTGTACGGTGTCAGGATTACATGTATTTTGCCGGTTGGCCCGCTTTGATTTTGGTTCAATTTTTGTTAATTTTAAGGCTCAAAGCTATGCTTGTCAAATAGGGTTAAAATGTCAAACAATACAAGCCAGTGTCAAACAGTTAGGTTTCAGTGAGGTTCGGAGTTTTGGTTAATTTTTGTTTTTACTATTTTAGGCCTCATTTTGGTTCATTTTGGTCTGTTTTTTTGGTCAGAAAATTGGCGTCCGGGTAGTCCTTAGATTTTTCCTATCGATGGTTTTAATAAATCTGGTATTCGAATCTGTGGAATGGCTTATTTACGCTTCACGAACTCTTTATATAGTAGTATAAAAAGACCACAGGCCAAACACGACTCCCACTAGTCGCAAAAAGTATATAAAAGCCTTTAAAATAGCCAGTTTCCCAAGCAGTAAGACTACGAGGTATTCTGATGACAGGATCCCAGAGAATTTCATGCCATGGCCGTGATTATGATTATAACAGGGTTTCTTTGGCCGAGACTCGTATTGCAAAATAAATGGCAATCGGCTGAAGTTAATATGTTACCCCTGTGGAAATATTACGATCAGTGAATAGGCCGTGAGTTAGTGTCCATAGTCTGCGACGAGCAAGGCTTGTGAGAAAGTGTTTCTTCATCACACTAAGATGTATGTGTCTAAGATCCAAGAATGAAAATGCCAAAGACGACCACGACAGCTTGAGCAACTGTTTAGTTGATTTCTGTTCTTGGTATAACTGTTTGTTAATAGTAACATTCAAACAAAAGTTAAGATAAAGGGATGAATACTCAGTAAGTTTACAAGAACTGGATTTCCAGTTGAAAAAGATTTTGATGATAAGATTGATGATAATCTCAATAATGAGAACAGAGAACAAAGTTGTGTGAGAATTTTACTTGAAAGGAGGAATGGAACTTCTTCGCAGAATGAAACTAAATCATTCGCTCTCTGCAACTTTATGCTTTGTATCCCGTGTAGAAATGAAAGCAAAGATTTGATTCAAATTTGTGAAACCTATCAAGAGAGCCCCCCCGGGGGGTACTCCCTAGTAATGGGCTAATGGGGGTGTGCAGCTGGATGGGGTCGCATTTTCACGACTGGATTGACTATAATGGGGTTGTAGGTTCATAGAGTTACTAGATTGGAGCCCCAAATTGTCGGGATTTTTTGTGGTACGAAAAGTTTGGAAGTAATTTTTGGGGTGGTTTTATTTTAGCAGGGATTACAAAAAATGGAGTTCGCGGTAAAAATATTGTTACCGTACTTAGTGCCTTTTTTTTATAATTCAACAATCGGCTCGCATTGCAACTCATTTACAATTACAACTATAAACATTAACTGAGTTGCACAATAATCCAGGACAAAGTCCAACACGTTTTCTATCGATCGTAGCTGATCGTCCACCGAAGTTGAAGTATAACTTGAATATGTTTTTGCTGTTGTGACTGCTTAATGTGAGATTTACAGGAACATTTATTCCGCCCCCAATACACGGTTAACTTTTTTACGGCTAAGGCTTTAAATATTTCGGTTGCTACGACTAACGACTAAAATTTGGTTAGCTAAAGCTTTACGGCTAGCGGCCGGTTAACGCCATTTAGACTCTCCACGGAGACATCCGTAGGTGGATACAGCTCACTTAGGTTTAGCTGGAGTTTTTTTAAACACAACTAAGGAGTTGTTTAGCTTCCTTCATACCAGATTTCGTGCTTTTTAAAATGAGGAAACAGTAGAATTTTCGCGTACAATTTGATTACGTTTTGAAAATATGTTCCTGTGCGAGTCTTGCTGTTTTGAAATACTGTTGATAAGTACTGATAAACAGGACAAATCAGTATTACCAATTGGGAGCATGAATTTTCTGATCTAAGTTCAAAAAAATTATTACGGAATTGAAATTGTTTTTATCATATAAACTCAATTACAATGTTCCAGTCAGTACAGAAGAATCTAGCACTTCACTATTGTTTTAACCCATGTTTACATAAAAATCGCCAAGGTACAATCTTTTAAGTAAAGCTGGTAATTAATCGTATGGATGATAACAGTTATAGAGAACCTGTTCAATCTTTGAACAGAGAACAAATGGAGTTTTTTTTACCATATGTTACTCTCTGTTAAAAAAGACGAGAAGCAATTGACACTATTTTTAAGTACTGGCGCAGGTTTAGGGAAGACAACAGTAACACAATGTTTGTATGAGGCTATTTATAATAAACCAAGTGAAAATCCAGACCAGTTGAAACTACTGAAACTAGCTACAGACACAAGACAAGAGGACTGCATAACCATTACCAATTACATGCAAAGAAAATTGTCCAAAGAGATAAAATGAACTCAAGAAACCACGCACTCTAGCCTTAATGCCCAGTTGAAACATCAAAATCAATATTAGGACATAATATGACAGCGTTGCATGATGGGAAAAACGTACAGGGTATAGCCCGAAGGGCACTTTGATTATTTTATAAAAGAAATAAAAAAATTGTTCCTCGTGCATTGTTGAGTTATATAAGCACGCGAGAATTTTTAAGATCACTCGAGAAGTGCGAGAAGCACTCGCCCGTGGCTCGTGCTTGCTTCTCTTCACTTCTCTCGTGTTCTTAAAAATTCCTGCGTGCTTGTATAACTCAATAATACACTCGGCGCGTTATTTATTTATTTAAGCCTGGTTTCCATATAATCGCAGCGATCGCAGAAAAAAGTGTTGTGCGACCCTTGCGATCATGTGTACATATGGAAACCAAAACGTCGCGATCCTTGCGATCACGGTTACGATCAGGCTTGCGATTGCGATGGCAGGAATAGAAAAATTTCTATATCTGCGATCCTTGCGATCCTTGCGATCATTGCGATCGAGAGGTTTTTATATGGAAACTACTCTCGCGATCCTTGCGATCCAAAATGTCCCAAAAAGCATTGCACCCCAAAGCCTTGTATCCCATAATGCACTTAAAGTTTATCGGATCCAGGCCTACTCGACGTTTCCTTGCGATCGCTGCGATCATATGGAAACCTGAGGTCTCAGCGATCGCAAGGATCGCGAGAATCGCAGCGATCGTCGATCGTAACGATCGCTGCGATCGTTGCGATAATATGGAAACCAGGCTTTAGTAATAGCGAGTGTCTTATAAACAAGTCTGAATAAACATACGTTTAAACAAGGATTTCGCATCTACGAGGTATTAAGGTATTTACTTAGGAAAACTTATTAAATTCTTAATGACACTACATTTGAATAGTTTTTTGTTCGAGTTCTTTGTTTTTTGATTTTTTAATATTATTAGAGAAATAAAAAGCGCGCCGAGTGCATTATGTCCTGGTCGCACTACAGTCAAAAACAAAAATTAGCCCGTGCAAAAATCAAGGAAAACAAAAGAAACCGCTCCTGTGGGACACACTTTTTGTGGAATGTTTTTGTTTTTATGTCATTTTGCACGGGTTAATGTCGCAGTTCCTTTATGTTTCATAGAAGGCAACGAGAAAAACAAACGCAATAAACAACACAATATTTGGCGTAAAGGGGAACGCCGCTCCGCGATCGGCGTGACAGAACGACTTCCATTGCGTGACCATAAGCCTTTCTTATCTCCCCAGCGCGAATACCAGCGCTGGATCGAACAAGTTTTTAGGCAGGTAAAAAAGCTTACGCGACCAAAAGCCTAACTCTAAACGGCACTACGAGCTGAACCTCCGGCCAGCATCGTGCTAGAGTGTAGGAGTTGTAACTTGCTCAAGCCTAACTGATGTCCTAGCACTACGAGCCGACACCGCCGGCACGTGCTGGATCAGACGAAAATGCAGGCAGATAAAAGAGCATAAACTAGCGCAACTCAAACGCGCGAAAACAAAGCTTGGGGAAGTCGCTGCGAGACTTGACCGCCACTGATACGTGCGGAGCAGGTATCCCCCCAAGCAAACCAATCCTTTTTTTTTTTTGGTGTAATCAAGGCAAGGAAACATTTGCCATTCTCGGCGCAGCAGACAGTAAAACATTTTGAGGTGTTCTAAAATAAAGTTGATAGCAGTCCGACGACCATCTTCCTAAAACCTTAATTAACCGATCTGGCAAGCCAGCAGCAGCTGCTGTTGAGGCAGCTCCGATGCGGAAACTGTGGCCCTTGAGTGATTCGTAAGGCAGACCCGCGCGACGGGCTGCATCCCGAAGGGGTATGTACTTGGTGTATCCCTTATTATTTTGTATTTAAACACTTAGTTTTTATTTCAGTACAAAAAGAAGATAAAAACAGCAGAATAGGGATTCGAACCCGGGCCGTATGATCTGCTCCATGTACACTATCCACTACACCACCGAGGACTAGCTGCCGGAAAATGTAATTTTTAAGGGATATGAGATAATATGCTGCTAGCCCAGACCATATTTAAGAACTAACCCTTTTGATACACTGGAAATACTGGAATCAGTGCTTAAACCTAAATACTAAAATCAGTGCTTCAATCCTAGATACTGTAATCCGACCC
This sequence comes from Cladopsammia gracilis, assembly GCA_022457155.1. NCBI lineage: Eukaryota > Metazoa > Cnidaria > Anthozoa > Scleractinia > Dendrophylliidae > Cladopsammia > Cladopsammia gracilis. Next base: position 250,313 of record JAJGOT010000693.1, read on the forward strand.
TAAATTACACTGCAATATATCTAAATACATTATAATAAGGGATACATGAAGTACCATACGTTATGATCAAGGATACACCAAGTACCTAGGCCCGAAGGAGGTTAACAACCGCAGACCTGGTAAGAAAGCCGCCAGATTGAAAATAAAATAAAGGTCCTGGGGGTGCGCGGCGGGAAAATAGGAACGCATTGCTGTAACCGCACAGACCGGTGAGGGTGAGCATGCAAGAACAAGCTTGTGACCCTCCCGAGAAACGTCGGTCTTCGAAGACTTAAGAAGAATTGACATCTGCTGCGGGCAAGCCAGAGAGGGATGAAATGACACACTGTCGGCTGTTAGGTCAAATTGAGGGCGATTTTGAAATGCTCCTGGATAGGTAAACTCATTACAGCGGAGGAAACCAAAGAAAGCTAATGTAAAGGCTGCCCAGATCATGGGAAAATCCCGCCCCCCTAACCAGGAGATTAATATTGGCCGAATCGCCAATAGCACGCCCGTGGTGACGGGTTGACGGAGGATACGGGCTTGACCCTGGAAACGGAGGATACCCCGAAGATTTTCAAAAGTAGTTTGGAGGGGGTCACCATGCCCACACGAAATGTGTAAATTACGTACTGCGGCTAAATAAAGTTTGATAGTACTATGCTTAACTTTTCTCGCCAGGTAGGAGGCGAAGTAAATAAGAGTACCCTCGGAGGCTGGGAGAATATCCCCCTCACTAGAGATAATCCTGTTCATGAGGCAAAACTGGATGAAGCGTTTTTCCCCTGAGCTATAGGTGCGGTTGGTGGTCCAAGCCAGGCCCCAGTTAGCATAAGTCAGAATTTCGCCCCTTAGAGGGTCATGAGTGAAGGCGGGATGGTGCAAGGGATTCTCTCGGCCAGTGGAGCTGCCGCCCAGAAACGTGCGTCCTGAAATCGGGAGAGTGCATCAGCAATTTCATTAGAGACCCCGGGGACGTGGCGAGCCCTAACAAAGAAGTTATGCTTCATAGATATAAGGACAAGGAACCTTAGAAGGTCCATAATCCGTGGGGTCTTCGAATGACCCGAGTTTATGATGGCCACTACGGATTCGTTATCGCACCAAAACTGAATGCGCTTCCCAGAAAATTGTGGATACCAGATAGCGCACGCCACTACGATCGGGAAAAGTTCCTGCCATTCAATGCTGATGTCCTGGGCTTTGCTGAGCTGCATGTGGGGGAGCCACCTGCCCTGGAACCATTTACCCCCAAAAAAGCCCCCAAATCCTACTTTGCCGGAGGCGTCGGTATACAATTCCATATCTGGGGAAGGGGTAGTGGTGTTATCTAAAAAGAAAAAGCGCCCGTTCCACTCGGAGAGGAAAACCTTCCACATGGTAAGATCCTTGAAAAACTCCGTATTTAGGCGGATATGGTGAAAACGGCTGGAGACCCCCCTGGTTAGGTTTATTATGCGCTGGAGAAATGTTCTCACGGGGACGACTGCCTTGCAGGCGAATTGGAGGGTACCAATTAGAGACTGTAGCTCAATTAACCGTACGGAGCGCAGCTTAGTGAAAGAGTTTAGTAAATCCCGGGTGCGTTTAAGTTTGTCCTCTGGGAGCCGGGCTTCCATATGTATGCTGTCGAGCTCGATCCCCATGAATTCTTACACTTGAGAGGGGCCCAGGGTCTTAGACGCGACCAGGGGGCATGGACTGACATGAAAAAGCGGAGTAGGGTACTGAAACTGGTCAGACATTGAAACCGGGATGGTTCGACAATGAAAAAATCGTCCAGAATGTGGAGAACATGCTGTAGGCCGTAGTTGTTTTTGAGAATCCACTCTAGAGCGTCCGACAGTTAATTAAACAGGAATGGTGCACTACGAAGCCCAAAAGGGAGGTACAGATCAACAAAGTACTGGCTTTGCCAATAAATGCCGAGCAGGTGCCAATCATTGGGATGGACAGGAATCAAGCGAAAAGCCGATTTAAGGTCGGTTTTTGCCATGAAAGAACCCGGGCCCAAGGACTTAAGTATGCGTATAGCATCGTCCACCCTAACATATTGAAGAGCGTAAGGGTCCTTGGGAATATGGTCATTAATACTATCGCCCTCCGGGTATGAAAGGTGATAAATAGTACGCCATTCCGAGGAATGTTTCTTGGGCACCACACCTACAGGGTGACATTGGAGGTTAGGGAGGGGTGGGTCATGAAAGGGCCCCGCTACCCGCCCCAAGTTAATTTCCTTAGCAATATTTGAAGAAACCACCTCGGGATGCTGAGTTGCAGATATAAGATTACGAGAAACCCGGGATTTCTGGGGACCAGTATAGCCGACATGTGTGCCATAGCGCAAAGCATTAATTAAATGATGCACAAAATTACGATTAGGATGACAGGAAAGTTCCCTTTCTAAGATATCAACATCAGTAGGGGTGGATACAGGTGGATGATGGTTCCTTGCCAGTAGCTGCACTTTATCGTTTGCTACGGACGCTGGCGCTGGTTGTCTGATGTGGGTTGTTAGCCTGTCCTCTCCTGAGAGTAGACCTTGGGCAGTTGGCGATGGAGTGGCCGGAGGAACGGCAGCGTCGGCAGATGTGAGGGAATGGGCAGGAACTGGAGGTGCACCCAGACGAACGGTTGAAGCGGAAGCAGACGGGACCATTCTTGGGTTGCTGGTGGGACTCTTCGCTAGGGCAGTCACTCTGGGAATGGTACGGGCTAGAGCAGACAAGACAATGTGGCTTAGCTAGACCCGAAAAAGTAACAGTCCAATGTTCAAGGTCAACCTGGTCCCAACTGAGACTAAGGTCATAGGCAGCCCTGCGGCGGAATTGTTCATCGTAGGTGAGCCATGACAGACCCTTAAATTTGGATGCTGTGCTACTGATGATTTGCTGGTACTTGAGTAGCTCCAGCGATCGCCGAGGGTAGGATGCGACGAGGACCAACATATAAGCCGTATATGCGTCTAACCATTTCTGGAGAGTGTCAATCAACGGCTTACGTTTGCGCACCATGGTAAGAGGAGACGAGGAGCCTGGGGCCGAGTCAGCTAAACGAAATTGGATCTCGGGCACTTGGGGGTGAGTTAAAGAATCTGGTAGCAACAAAGTGAAGTCAATGTACTCACCCCTCAAGATTTTGTCCTCCAGGTTTTTGTCCAGTGGTCGCTGAAGGCCTTATGGTGTAGCGACGCCAGATCTTAGCGGAGGAAAACTTGTCGTGGGCGGCGACGCTTGACTCAGGTAGTGTGCAGACTTGAAATGATTGCTCTGTAAAGCCTGATGCAGAGACGCCGTAACCGTGTTCTGGATTGCAGCCAGTTACTCGGCGGTGAAAGGCTCGGCCTGTGGAGTGCCAGAGGGTTCTATGAAGTCGTCGAGGCCATCTTCTGAAACATCGGACAAGGAGATTTCGTCGTTGTCCGCGTGGATGTCGCCGACATTGTCTGGACCATCGTTATTGACGATGTTGTTGGCAGCGAGAGCTGGTAATTCAGCGGCTGGAGTGACCCGAAGATCCGTGCGTCACCTCACCGTACGTCTTTGGACTCGGCCAACTGGTGGATTTGTCGCACGAGGTCGTTGAAGAGCGGCTTTTAGGCGTTTGACAAGGGCTGATTTGTTCCCGTTAACAGGCAAGGTTAATGCCGGAAGGCGAAGGCGAAGAACCTCGGAGGTCTACGATGCGAGATTTTCCGCACGACCTGGACGAACGTTCGGTGCGTTGCGAGTGCCACGTGGACGAGCCATTTGAAATTACAATTTAAAACTCTGAAGGAAGACTTTTCAGAACGCACTACAGCTAATGAGTGAGACTTTGGACTCGAACTAGAGCTTTTATAGCCAGACATATGTCTTGACCTCGGCCAATGGAGAATTGAATACCATAGTAAGTAATGAATTCATGTAGCGCTCAAATAGACATGAATGGGAGTACTTATAGTACTAGCTATACAGAACGGATGATATAAATGTACTAGACCTGATGCAACAGGGCTAGGTGAATGACCATTGTACTCCATTGTACATTGGCGACAAGAAAGGCTTGTACATTGCGAACATCTGCTTAACACGAGTTATGTATCAACAATAACCATACGATACGATACGATACGATATCAACAATAACAACCCAACGAGGGCCTAGAGCGTCACGCTCCATTAACTGCGCTTTACAGTCTAACAGTAAAGCTTTACTAATTTTTGTTTTTGACTGTAGTGCGACCAGGCCCTTATATAAGCACGCGGAAATTTTTAAGAACACCAGCGAAGTGCAGAGAAGCACCAGCCAAAAGCATGCAGGCTACCTGTTTTTCTTGTAGACTAATTTGCTCTTTGCGTAAAAGCAAAAGCGCTATTGTTTTAATTCCGAAGGGACACGCTTTGAAACGAATGCTTTTCAAGCCGTTCAAACAAAATAGGCCACTCCCGAGTTGCTTTTTGTCTCGTTATCAGAGTGAGTCTTGGTGCACAACCTTTCATGTGAAAATTAGTTTTATTTACACGCGAATGAAAACCAATTTTCATATGAAAGGTTGTGCACTAAGCGTCGCTTTGACAACGAGACAAAAAGCAACCCCGAAATGGCCTATCGCAATACGTGTATTATCAGAAACTCATCTGACATCTTAGCGAAGTTTCCATCGGGACAATTAAAACTAACTACCGCCCTGTCTCGCACCAAATGCTTTAATGCATCCGCGCCTCTCGCTCTCCCCTGACATGTTTTGTTTTTATTTTTTATTTCCCCTTGCTGGCGGCCTGTTTTACTGGTTGGAAATCAACTATTGTCACTGGCTGCACACGGCAAAGTATAATTCAGTATAATTCTTCGTTCTGCTTACCACAGAGTCTTTAAGTTCTCGACGTACAGCCATAGCAACAGACAAATCAACTGGGTTGCGGGTAGGCAAGGAAACTGGAGAGAAGAGAGCGAGCTATGTATCAGTACATGATTATTGAAACGATTTGATAAAAAATAAAAGGCGAATACAGTTACTTGTTTATAAAGAGTCACTTGTTTGAAAGAATGTTTTTGAAGCCGTTCTTTGGATTTTGCAAATGCAGTAATCGTAGCAGGCAGAAGATATGCAAATTACGTCACGTGACTTCATAAGGCCCCAAAAACCAAAATCCAAGATGGGAACAGTTTACGATAACCGTAAATAAACTTCACTACTGCCAGATCTGGGCTTGGCAATTGATGTTTCATTAAGTTTACGTTTACGGTACTTTGTACTGGAGCCCAGTCTCCCGGCAACAGTCATTTATTGATTGATTCATTGATTGATTAATTGCATGAGAAAGCATGCAGGCTACCTGTTTTTCTTGTAGGCTAATTTGCTCTTTTCGTAAAAGCAAAAGCGCGATTGTTTTAATTCCGAAGGGACACGCTTTGGAACGACTGCTTTTCAAGCCGTTCAAACAAAATACGCCACTCCCGAGTTGCGTTTTGTCTCGTTATTAGAGTGAGGCTTGGTGTACAACCTTTCATGTGAAAATTAGTTTTATTTGCACGCGAATGAAAACCAATTTTCATATGAAAGGTTGTGCACCAAGCGTCGCTTTGATAACGAGACAAAAAGCAACCCCGAAATGGCCTATCGCAATACGTGTATTATCAGAAACTCATCTGATATCTTAGCGAAGTTTCCATCGAGACAATTAAAACTAACTACCGCCCTGTCTCGCACTAAATGCTTTAATGCATCCGCGCCTCTCGCTCTTCCCTGACTTGTTTTGTTTTGTTTTATTTTTTAGTTTTTATTTCCCTTTACTGGCGGCCTGTTTTACCGGTTGGAAATCAACTATTGTCACTGGCTGCACGCGGCAAAGTATAATTCAGTATAATTCTTGGTTCTGCTTACCACAGAGTCTTTAAGGGCTGAACCCACCACCAAAGCGATAAACTGTGAGAGATCGTTGGTTCCCAGCTGTAAAATGACTATATCAGGTTTGAACGATGCCACCACTTGGAGATCATATTTTAGAGTGGTGGCGACTGTCCTACCCCCAACACCGTGCCCTTTAAACATAGCCGCCCCCTTTAAGAAAAATTGGTGATTTAGGCGCAGTACTTTAGAGACAAAGTGGTTTAAACGACGTACGAAAGAATGCCCAAGGATTAATATTTTAGGGTTATCCCTAAAACTGCACTCCCGTAACTGTGACATAAGTTAAACTAATAAACATTAAGAATATATCATACAATTACAAGACTTGCCTACAAGTAGACGTGGCACGTAAAAAGTATTCTACCCAAGAGATCTAATCGCTGTGATGGTGGAAAGCAAGAGGGAAATACTGTATTGAATGATCACTATTTATACCCGCACGAGAATACACGCAATGCACTGTGATTGGTTGTTGTTGGAACTATCATAAACCACCATCGGATGCACAAATATGCGCAAAGACTACACAAGACCATTGTATCGTTATAAATAGCATTATGCCATGACATAATGCTTGGTTTTCTCATTTTCTTTCTTACTAGCTTGAATTGGAGACATTTTTATACTAGAATGCCTTGTTTTATTATAATCATTAACTAATTTATCAAGTTTATCCCAATAAATAGTATTATTATTTTTACTAAACATCTTAAACATTCTATTTTTCATTGATTTATTCCATCTTTCAACAATACTTGATTTTTCTTCATTTTCTGTATGATATAATTTGATTTTATTCTTTTCAAGAAAATCCTTAAAATGTTTACTAATAAATTCAGAACCTTTATCTGTCCAAAGCATTTTTGGTAAACGTTTACTTGACTTAAATATATTATCAAATGCTTTACTAACACTTTCTGTTTTTTTATTTTTCAAAGGTTCAATCCATCCATACTTACTAAAACTATCAATTACCATTAGTAAATATTTTATTCCTTTATTCCATTTACTAAACTTTTGCATTTCAACTAAATCAGCAGCCCAGATTTCATCAATCCCATTAGATATTACAGTTCTTTTTGTAAACTTTCTTGTGATTGGTTTATGTAACTCATCAGCTAATTGTTGAGTCCAATCACTATTACTCAACGCCGCTTTACGTTTTTTGACTTCTTAGGTAAACACAAACCAAGTTTGTCTTTAGTACTTATAATAAATCTAGCTGCTTGACCCCATTTTGGCATTTCACTGTATGGAATCTGATCTAAAGATTTAACCATTTTCTTATCACACTCATTTTTATTTTTTCCCATAGTATTACATATATCATGATAAGTAGCAACTTCATCTACTTTATTATAAGGTTTAACATACCATTCTAATACTTCACCAGTTTCAGGATTAAGGATTATAAGTACCCATATATTTATATTTACCAGGAGTCCAACCCCCTTTAGGTTTTGGTAATTTTCCAATCATTTTATGAATATCAATTAATCCACCATCAAGATCAGGTCTATCAGTTTTATATTTTATATTTGGTCTTATTTTAGTACTTAGTTGATCCATCATATCTGAAGTTGTTTTTTGTAAAAATGGTTTTGCTTTATCCAAAGCATAATCTAATGCTTTTTTTTTTGCATTTTTTTATTTCTCAATAATTCACTTGCTCCATATCGACCCATTTCAACTGTTTTTTACCTAACCAAGGTAAAGCATGAGTAAAACCTGTTAATGCTAATTCACCAAAGCCTTCTCCTTCTTGTGCTTTTGAAGAAGAAGGCTTTATTAGTTTCCCTGTTTCTTAACAAATCGTGTTTTTTGTTATTCCACAAGAAGCACATTTACAATAAATCATTAATCTACCATTTTTTGCCGTTTTATAACCACTCGGTTTTATACAATCAGTTTGTTTTTTCTTTCACGCAATAAGATTTCATTTTATTATTAACATTATATAATTATAAAATAAAAAAAGATGGAAAAAAGAATAAAGTTTATAGAAAGTGAAATAATAAATTTGAATGAAATGATAGAATGTATATTAGATTATGTTGATATTACACATGTAGATGAAGATAAAAGAGTATTAAATATAATTATTTTAGTTTTGAATATAAAGAGAGAAGTTAAAACATTAAGAGGATTGATAAAGGTAAGTATATATGTTTGATTTTTTATAACAATCATTGTTATAAAATAATTCTATTGAAAGTAATTTTTGATAAATCTTTCATTATACATTGTATCACTTAAACTAAATGGTTTTAATATATCATAAAAATCTTTATTCATTGACCATTGATGAAGAAAATATAGACAATAATAACCACAAAGAACACTTTTAATGTTTTGATATTGACTTGAGTTGTAAATTATTGGTTTTCCACCAGTTTTAAATTCTTCAGGATAATCCATTCCAAAACTATCAAAATACCATATAAATTTCTTATCATGAGATGGAACACAACAAACCCAATGAGTTCCAACATTTTCATATGAATCAAGATTTACTATAATGGACTATGATTTTTAAGCATATTTTCATCTCTTGAATATATACCTTTAAAATTAGGAATTTTTAAATATTTTATCCATTTCATTAAATCAACATTACTTAATGGTTTGTTTATGAATTTTGGTTTTATAATATTGTTCCCAGAATTGGAATGTCGTTGAATGGACTGTTCTTCCCTAATAAAAGTCCTTTTCCTTTTTTTGTGGACTTTTTTTTCCCCATACCAACAGTATTTTTTTCCCATTGACCTATAAATGGTGGAGGTGGTTCATACATTCCTATTCTTGGTGCTCCTTTTCCTGCTTTTGGTTTTCCTACTCTTGGTACTCCTTTTCCAGTAACTTTTTTAATAACTTCAATAGCAAGAGGTATACCAATACTAGCTAATAGTGTACCTAATAATCCACCAGATTGTTTTTTAGTTGGTTTTATCACCAATCTTCCTCCTGATTGAAGAGCATTTAGTATGTCTTGTTTCTGTTTATTAATAAGTAAATTTTTATGATCAATAAGTTTTTGAAATTTATCTTGTGGAATTAAAAATCCACCTGATTGACCTTTACCACTTATCTTTTTAACAACTTGACTTGCACTTTCACTTGCTAAACCAGCAAGGGCTGATAATCCAAGTGTTTTAGCTAAAGTTGGTGCAAGTGAACGAGCTAATGGAATAATAGCAGAAAATAAACTTCCACCATGTCTCATTACTTTTCTAACTTGTGCTTTTGATATTTTAATATCTGTTCCTTTTCCTAATGATTTAGCTTTATTAATTTTTTTAATTTGATTAGCTGTTAATAGTAATTCATCATTACCACTTGTTTGTTTATTTTTCAACCTAATTGTTAAAGGAGTATTTGTACTGTATGCTTTTGCAAGTTTTTCTTTTTGTCCTTTTGATAAATTTATTTTGAATGGATGATAAGTTGTCATTTTTTTATTATTAGATTATATAAAAAATAGTTTAATTTTTTAAGAAGTCGTAGCGGAAAAAAAATTGAAATTTAAAAAAAATAATATTTACATAATATAAAAAGGATGTCTTGAAAGGATTTGTCTAATCTTTCAATTGAAGCATTAATCAAGATAAAAGAAGATAAAAGAAGTAAATTGAAAAAAGAATATTCTAAATATAAGAATCAAGAAAGACAAAAACTGTTAGATGAAATTAAAGGAATTTTATAAACAAAGAAAAAAATTAAAAAAGCTAAAACAAAACAAAACAAACAAAAAACAAAAAAAGCTAAATGAAGAAAGAAAATTAAAACATTTGATGACTATTTTCTCGAATGTATAAAAAAACAAAAAGATTCCTAAAGATACACCAAAATATTTAAAGAAAGCTCTTTCAAGAGCAATGAGAGAACATCAAGTTGGAATAAAATTTGAAAAATCTGCTCTTGATAATTTTGCTGAAAAATATGTTATTGAAGGAAAACCAAATGTTTTTCCTAAATATTATTTCAAGGAAAAAGCTTCACAAATGAAAGATTTTCTTAGAAATCATAGAAATATTAAAGTTAAAATTATAATGGTTTGTTTAATAGGACAAATGTTTAAAGATGGTAAAAAGATTGGAGAAACGACAGATAAAGCTTATTTTCGATCCCAAACATATGTTACAAACAACAAACAACAAACAAACAAAACTTTATTAGGCATATAAACTTAAATACAGTTACCCTGCAAGTTAGCAAAAACGCTATTCGAGGCAGGGAAAAGTAATGTAATTGAAAATAATAAAGGTTGGACAATATAACAATACAGAAGCTGATCTGTAGAGTTACAGATTTTTTTAAAGCTTTGATAAAATCATGATATTGGTGGCAGACACGGGAAATAAATGAAATGTGCAAATTATACCAATTTCATTTGTTTAATATCACAAAGTATTTGGGGAACATCAATATAGTCATCTGTTTTCTGAAGAATCTCCAGAAGAATTTGTTTGATTTTCGATTTGAATTGAGATTTCCTCAACGATTTAAGGGATTTAGGTAGTCCGTTCCATATCATAGCACCAGTTCTCGCAAATGATTTTTTCATTTTTTCCGTTCGGGAGTACTGAACATAATAATTTTGGTTTGATGCAGACCTAGTTCTATAGTTATGTACATCGGTCGTTAGTCTGAACATACTTCTCAGATTACTTGGAACAGTTTGGTGATAAACGTCATGCATCAACAACGAAAGACGTTCAAAATTTAAAAAGGTTAATGGTAGAGTCCTCGTTTGATGGAAGAAGGGAATGGCATGGTCCATAGGTTTAGCGAAAAATATCAATCGAAGAGCTCTTTTCTGAAGAATCAATAATTTATTTGTATGAACTTTAGCACCTTGGCCCCAAGCACATATAGCATAGGTTAAATAGGGCGAAATTAGGGACTGAAAGATAGTCAAGAGCGAAAGATAGTCAAGGTACAAATATCAAAGAAATTCTGTTTAAAGAAATTAAAGAAATTCTTAATAGTATTTTAATCTATCAAAGAAATGGTTCAGGTTGGTATTTTAAGGAGGTTTTATCTTTAGAAATTCATGTTGTAGATTACAAACCTTTGAAAGGTTCATCATATATTAATCTTCCTGATTTTATTTCAAAAAAGAAAGCAATAATCAACTTAGAAAATAAAAAAGATGACAAATGTTTCATGTGGTGTATTTTAAGATATTTACATCAACTTAAAAGTATTATACATCCTCAAAGAATAACAGATTTAAAACAATATAAAAATGATCTTAATTTCAAAGGTATAGATTTTCCAATAAAATTAACAGATATAAAAAGGTTTGAAAAACAAAATCCGAATCTTCCAGGAATAAATGTATTTTCAATCGATGAATATAACAAATTTTATCCTTTAAGAATGAATGATAAAGATTGTCAGAATTCAATTGATTAATTTTTGTTTGAAAAAAATTGAAAATTACATTATTCACTTATCAAACATTTTTCAAGATTAATAAGATCACAAGTTAGTAAAGATACTTCAATAAAAAAATATTTTTGTAAAAAATGTTTATCTTATTTTACAAAAAAAGGAATTATTTAATAAACATATTACATATTGCTGTATTAATGAAACAGTTGCAGTAAAAATACCTCCTAAAAACTCATTTCTTTTCTTTAAAAATCATTATAAAAAATTGCCTTTACCTTTTATTGCTTATGCTGATTTTGCGTGTTTCACAAAACCGATGAATAATTGTGAACCAGATCCAAATATTTCTTTCACAATGGAATATCAAAAACATGAACCTTGTGGAGTTTGTCTTTATATTAAACCATTAGATGGTATAAATATTCAAATAGAACCAAATCCACTAATTTATTAATTCATCTGTTTGTCATATTTGTGAACAACCATTTCAAAAAGATGACCGAAAAGTTAGAGATCACTGTCATTTTACTAGAAAATATAGAGGAGCTGCTCATAACATTTGTAATATATATTATAGAAAACCTTTATTACTTCCTGTAATATTTCATAATCTTCAAGGATATGATTCACATCTCTTTATTAAACAATTAGCAAAATTAAAAGGAGAATTTCATGTATTCCAACAACAGAAGAAAAATATATTTCATTTTCTAAGAAAATTAAAGTTGGTGAATATAAATCTAAAAAGACAAATGAAATAGTGTCATTAAATTTTGAAATTCGATTTATTGATTCATTTAAATTCATACAAACTTCTTTTGCAAATCTTGTTTCAAATCTACAACAAAAGGTATATAATAATATTGAATTATTAACAAGAAAAGGAGTTTATCCATATGACTATGTTACTTCAATA